>SJXQ01003001.1:0-51679 GCA_006408695.1 Aepyceros melampus | reverse complement strand
TGTATTCTTGCCACCTCTTCTTAATATCTTCTGCTTCTGTTAGGTCCCTACCATTTCTTTCCTTTATTGAACCCATCTTTGCATAACATTTTCCCTTGGTATCTGTAATTTTCTTGAAGAGATCTCTAGTCTTTGCCATTCTGTTCTTTTCCTCTATTTCTTTACACTGATATCCAAGGAAGGCTTTCTTATTTCTCCTTGCTATTCTTTGGGATTCTGCATTCAAATGGGTATATCTTTCCTTTTCTCCTTTGCCTTTTGCTTCCCTTCTTTTCACAGCTACTTGGAAGGCCTCCTCGGACAGCCATTTTGCTTTTTTGCATTTGTTTTTCTTGGGGATGGTCTTGATCCCTGTCTCCTGTACAATGTCACGAACCTCCATCCATAGTTCATCAGGCACTGTGTCTATCAGATCTAGTCCCTTAAATCTATTTCTCACTTAGTCATAAGGGATTTGACTTAGGTCATACCTGAATGGTCTAGGGGTTTTCTCCACTTTCTTCAATTTCAGTCTGAATTTGGCAATAAGGAGCTCATGATCTGAGCCATAGTCAGGTCCTGGTCTTGTCTTTGTTGACTGTATAGAGCTTCTCCATCTTTGGCTGCAAAGAATATAATCAATCTGATTTCGGTGTTGACCATCTGGTGATGTCCATGTGTAGAGTCTTCTCCTGGTTTTTGGAAGAAGTTGTTTACTATGACCAGTGTTTTCTTGGCAGAAGTCTATTAGCCTTTGCCCTGCTTCATTCCGTATTCCAAGGCCAAATTTGTCTGTTACTCCAGATGTTTCTTGACTTCCTACTTTTCTATTCCAGTCCCTTATAATGAAAAGGATATCTTTTTTGGGTGTTAATTCTAGAATGTCTTGTAGGTCTTCATAGAACTGTTCAACTTCAGCTTCTTTAGCGTTACTGGTCAGGGCAAAGACTTGGATTACAGTGATATTGAATGATTTGCCTTGGAAATGAACAGTGATCATTTTGTCGTTTTTGAGATTGCATCCAAGTACTGCATTTCAGACTTTTTGTTGATGATGATGGCTACTCCATTTCTTCTAAGGGATTCCTGCCCACAGTAGTAGATATAATGGTTATCTGAGTTAAATTCACCCATTCTAGTCCATCTTAGTTTGCTGATTCCTAAAATGTTGATGTTCACTCTTGCCAACTCCTGTTGACCACTTCCAATTTGCCTTGATTCATGGACCTAACATTCCAGGTTCCTATGCAATATTGCTCTTTACAGCATCAAACCTTGCTTCAAACGTGTTCATATATCGACTCTATAATAATATTGCCTGTCCCTTCACAGGTTGGCAATATGTATTATAAATTTTTGTACCTCCCATAACACTCAGCATAGAGCTGATCACATACTTTTCAATTCATATGTATATATGTTTATAAAATTGTGGACATTAGATAAGATGATTGAATGTTGATTTGAGAGAAACTGTCTTCTATGAAGGGGCTTACCTGGTGGTAAGGAATCTGCCTGCAATGCAGGATACGCAGGTTTGATCCTTGGGTCAGGAAGATCCTTGGAGTAGGGCCTGGCAACCCACTCCAGTATTCTTGCTTGGAGAATCCCATGAACAGAGGGGCCTGGCGGGCTACAGTCCATGGGGTAACAAAGAGTAGAACATGACTAAAGTGACTGTGCATGCATGCACATCTTCTATGAATATCTCTTGCTATCTTCTTAATACATAGAATGATCATTTGAATTGGTAAAGCCTTCAAACCTAGTTGCTAGGTTTTTTTTTTTTTAACTTGGGGTTTTTTTGAGGCATTTTCAGCCCAAGTTTGACTTTACAAAGCACTTCCTGACAATGTTACCTCATATCCCCCAAGGGAGAAATAATTAATCCCTCTTTTAAACTTGTAGACATCTTTGTAAGTAACTACAACCCTGTGTTGCTCTTAGTTGCTTGTGTATCTGTCTGTCTCTAATCTACTATAAGCTCTTTGAAATCAGGCACCATGTCATATGCATCTTTTTATTTCAATAGGCTAGAAATTCACTAATGACAAGACTTGCTCTGGGTGCTTACTGCCATACACTTACTAGTGAGAAAGGAATAGCTGTTTCAGTTCTTAGCTTTCTGTGTTACTTTTTTCCCTTAAACTAAAACGACTGAAGAAAATTGTGATTTTTTTTTTATCAAAAGCAAACAATACCTGAAATTAGATCAAGATAGTAACATGAAAATATATTGTCATGTCCATATGCAAATCCTAAAATGTGAGAACATTTTAAGATAAGCTGAGCGGTGAAGAATTGATGCTTTTGAACTGTGGTGTTGGAAAGACTCTTGAGAGTCCCTTGGACTGCAAGGAGATCAAGTCAGTCAGTCTTAAAGGAAATCAGTCCTGAATATTCACTTGAAGGACTGATGCTAAAGCTGAAGCTCCAATACTTTGGCCACCTGATAAGAAGAACTGACTCATTGGAAAAGACCCTGATGCTAGCAAAAACTGAAGGCAGGAGGAGAAGGCGATGACAGAGGATGAGATGGTTGGATGGCGACACCAACTGGATGGACATGAGTTTGAGCAAGCTCCGGGAGTTGGTGATGGACAGGGAGGCCTGGCGTGCTGCAGTCCATGGGATCTCAAAGAGTCAGACATGGCTGAGCTACTGAACTAACTGACTGACTATTTCTCGAGACGAACTCATAAATGAGAGAAGATGAGCAAGACAATCACATATTTAAAAACCGGGTACGACACTGCTTGTGAATTCTCAGCATTTTAATTTATTTCTCTTTTAGTATTTTTTAGAGAGACAGAATGATAAAATAGAACATGGCTAGATTGTGAGTCTTGATTCTACAATGGACTGGTTATATATTATTGGAAAAATTAGTCATTTAATCTTTCTGGGTATGAATCAACCTTTTATCTTTAAAATAAGATTGTTACCTCATACATTCTAATTTTATGGTCTCAAGATGCATTTTTGAGTGTAGGATGATTAAAAAAATATGATGATCAACTTTAAATGTTTTGTCTAGTATTTATTCTCCTCAAATATATTATCTTCAAAAGTTTGCATTTTAAATATTGCAATCACTTTAATCTCATGGCTTACTTCCTTCTTATTTTTCAATTGCTAACTGTTTAAATAATGTAATTTTTAAATTATTTTGATTGATTAAAAGTACATTAAAATATAAATCACTTAGAGTTCTCTCATCCAAAGAAAGAAAACACTGTGCATATTTTGTTATACATCCTTTCAGTATTTTTATTGTACATATTTTAAAAATTGTAACTGTGTGATTGAAGGCAGGAGGAGAAGGGGATGACAGATGAGATAGTTGGATGGCATCACCGATTTAATGGACATGAGTTTGAGCAAGCTCTGGGAGTTGGTGATGGACAAGGAGGCCTGGTGTGCTGCAGTCCATGGGGTTGCAAAGAGTTGGACATGACTGAGCGATTGAACTGAACTGAATTGACTGAACTGTGTTCTAGGTAAACATTTTATTTCTTTTTCTTCTTCCCTTTTTTGATTATAACATTATCTTTAAAGCATTTTCATTACTCACTCTTTTTTTTTTTGGTATAGAAGATCCAGAATTTATTTAACCATTTTCCTGAATTTACTGTTTAGTTAATTAGTTATTTTCACTTAAAAAAAAAAAGCCATTTTAAATAGGTTTCATTTATATCAGGTGTTTATAAAAGCTGGCGATGAAATATAGTAAAGTGTACAAAAAGTAGAAAAGACTAAAATTTCTATATTCTTAATTTTCTATACGTGAGAGGTAAGCCATCTATTAACTTACATTTTGTTTTTAACTAAGAATTCCTTAATTACTACAAAAGAAAAATAAAGTAGAAAAATCAAATAGCATGAGAGTAAGTTTTATGCATTAAGAACTGTTTTGAGAAACCCTAAATAAGTGATTGGCATCGTTTAAGAAATTATTAATCCAAGATGAAGTGAGTCAAACTTATTATATAAATCACAATAAACCCATTTATATAATTTTCTCTCAATAGTCTTTAGTCATTGTATTTAATCACTATTATATTTATATTTCTTTATAATGATGGATAATGGATGGATAGAATCACTTGAAAAAGTTCCTTTGTGTTCATAATATTTTTTGCGAATGAAGATTTCATTATTTGTATTAAATAAATACACATTTCCAAAAATTGTTCTGAAAAAAAAAATAGCACATCCTGATTAAAAAGTTATTACTACCATGTTATTTGAAGAGGCTGAACACTCCAGGGAACTAGGGGTGTGGTGTGATGGAAAGGCAGAGTTCCAGAACTTAGAAGCACTTTTTATCTTGGCTTTGTAACTATTTAGCTATTTGATTATGAGTGAGCAGACCTCCTTGTGCTCCCACATTGGGCACATTAAAGGATTTGAAAGCCTAATCGCTCAATTCCCTTTCATCTCTGAAATTTTTGTAAATCTCTTATTCACCTTCTCTAAGATGAGGAAACAGTTTGTATCAGAAAAATTGGATTCTGATCTCTGATACACTGATGGCAGAAATGGCTCCAATTCTCTCCCTCTCCCTGATTCGTACCCATTGCCATATGGTGTTGGGTTTCTTCCCGTTTAGAGCTAGAATCTTTTCCCTGCTTCTAGAATCTGAGTTGGCCTTTGATTTGCTCTGGCTGGCAGAATGTGCTAAAGTGAAGCTGTGCCCAGCTCTGAGCCAGGCCTCAATAGGCTTGGTGAGCCCTCACTCTCGCTTACTAAGCCTCCCCACTGCCTTGAGAATGAGCCTGTTGAAGGATGAGACACTGTGTCGAGCAGTGCTGAGTCTGCCCAGCTGTCAGAGCCAAAACTTTAACCCAGCCGAAACAGATGGTACGTGACTATGGGAGCGTGAGTGAGTCTAGCTGAGACCAGAAGAACCACTCAATCACCAGCAGAATCCAGAACTAAAAGATTACTTATTGAAACCCTTTGAGCTATATAGTTGTTTGTTATGCAGCAAACAAATACTGTGTTTCCTTGTGGCAAATAGATACTTGATATATGTGCTTAAGGTGTGCATGTGTTCAGCCAGGTCCAGCTCTTTGTGGCCCTGTGGGTGGAAGCCTGCCGGACTCTTCTGTCCATGGAATTCTGCAGGAAGGAAACTGGAGTGCATTGCCATTTCCTACTACAGAGGATCTTCCTGACTCGGGATTGAATCCACATCTCTTATGTCCTGCGTCGGCAGGTGAGTTCTTTACCACTGGCACCACCTGGGAAGCCCCCTTTAGATACCTGATACATAATCCTTTAGAGCACTGTATGTGTCTTGTTTGACCCTCATTCTTGAGAATTCAGCTAGGGGTGTTACTTTCTTCTACTCATCGAGTAGCTCACCTGAAGGCATTTGGTCTTGCTGGCACTAGACGTGCCATGTATTAATGACTGAAGTCATCATTTCTCTCCCTTTGTGTCAGCACCAGATTTGCTCCTTAATGTGTTTCCCATTTTGGTAGATACGGTATCACAATTCTTCCAAGAAACCAGAAATCATCTTGGAGACATGCTTAACGCTCTTTGTCTTCTCCACTGCCTCTCTGCCCCTTTTATTGCTGCTGTCTTAGTTTCACCCTTAACCTTGCTTTGGAAACACTGCATTAAGTTTCTAACTGAGCTTGCTTAGTATCTAAACTCTCTCATAAGCTAAGTCTAGAAACTCTAAAATACAAGAACTCATGCTAAACTTTCCATAGAGAAAAGAAGTATTATTGTTGCACATGTAATTGAACTATCAAAAGTATACAAAATAAGCCATACACAAAATGAACCTAAGTCAACAGTTTTGTTGAATATGCCAAAAAAATATTTAAAATCTCAGCAATACAGAAAAAAAACCCAATTGTTACCGTATCTAAAAAATTTCTTTGCTAAAATATAATTTCTTTGGGGAAACTTAAATAGTTGCTGGGAAACATTAATGAAGGAATTCACTGATTGTGGCACTGAAATCACTTACTAAAATGCTGTCTTTTTTAATGAAAGTTTCTGTTCATCTGCCAATTGCCTGGCACAGAGAGACACTCAGCAAATATGTGTTGTTGTTGTTTTTCTTCATTTTAATTATTAATGCTGTGTTTCTGAATTTCACAAGTGTGGTGGGTGGAATTTCGCATTGTTGCATGAATTCTATACTTAGGTCCCGCCAGTATTTTCACATACTGATGTGAAATCAGGGCAGAAGATATTTAAACTGACATATGGTTTTTCTGCAATCAGAACGAGAAACAGTCACTTTATTTTGTGGCTTTCTGAAAAGTACACTTCTGTGTGTGAACATCAGCCTTTGTTTTCAAAGACTGGAATGGCTACAAAATGAAAGAGGGTCTGTGGTTGTTAAGATAGATGCTGGGCTTACAGTAAGAGTAAATAGGATTTTGTGGCTGGCACCTAATTTTTGGTGAAGATCAAAAGGGCGGAAAGAAAATCTGCTCACTGCTGAGAAAAGGAATCTGGGGCCTTTTGAATCATAAAAGTGTGGACCAGATACAGCAGTCTTGCTGGGAGAGAGTCTTCTGGTGCAAGGGTTCCCAAATCTGAAATGCTGTGAGGACTATCTGAAGACTATCTCAATCAAAACTAACAGAACCTTCAACCTGACCCTTGAGTGGGGCCCAGCCATCTGTGTGCTCTAAAGTCTGACTGGATGATTTCATGATTTCGATAACCAGGCATATCCAGGCTCTAGTAGAGGATAAGTAGGATATGGTAGCTACATCTTTTTCTTTTCTTAGGGCAGTACTAATTTTCTGAAACCTCTAGATACAATTTGTTTTTGGAGAAAAGAAAGGTATTATAGTAAGACTTTTTTGAAAAGATAGATTAGAAAAAGAAATGGAGCACTTCCCTGGCAGTCCAGTAAAGACTCTGGGCTTCCAGTGCAGGGAGCATGGGTTAGGCCCCTGGTCAGGGAACTAAGCTCTTGAATGCCACATGGCATGGCCAGGAAAAAAAAAAAAGAAAAGGAAGTCAGGTATATAGGTATATTTTTTTCTGCCCCTGAGTATTGAGATTTTGTTGTTTTTGTTGTTGTTGTTGTTGTTGTTTGTGACAGTTACTAAGAAATATACTAGCCTCTGTTTGTGGAGTCTAAAAATGTTGACCTCATAGAAACAGTAGAATAATGGTTACCAAAAGTCTGGGGGAGAGGAAATAGGGATATGTTGGTCAAGGGTACAAATTTCCACTTATAAAATGAGTAAGTTGTCCAGAGAAGGAACTTAGGGTTACCAGTGGAGAAGAGTTGGGGGAGAGGGATAGGTTGGGAGTTTGGGATTCACATGTAAACATTGTTATATTTAAAATAAAATGCCTCTTCATGGGGGAAAAATGAATAAGTTCTGTGGCTGTAATGTATAGCATGGTGGCTGTAGGTAATAACAATGTAATGTATATATGACTGTTACTAAGAGTAGCTTTTAAGGGTCCTCACCACAAACAAAAACAGGGCTACTATGGGAGGTGATGGATGTGTTCATGAGCTTGATTTTGTTGTTGTTTAGTCACTAAGTCTTATCTGACTCTTTGTGATCCCATAGACTGTAGCCAGCCAGACTCCTCTGTCCATGGAATTTTCCAGGCAAGAATACTGAAGTAGTTTGCCATTCCCTTCCCCAGGGGATCTTCCCAACCCAGGGACTAAACCATGTCTCCTGCGCTGGCAGGCAAATTCTTTAACACGGAGCCACCAAAGAAGCCAGTGAGCCTGATAGTGGTAGTCATTTCACAATGTGTGTGTGCATCGAATTATCATGTTGTAGACCTTGCTGTTGCTGTTGCTAAGTCACTTCAGTCGTGTCCGACTCTGCGACCCCATAGACGGCAGCCCACCAGGCTTCCCCGTCCCTGGGATTCTCCAGGCAAGAACACTGGAGTGGGTTGCCATTTCCTTCTCCAGTTGTAGACCTTAAGTATAGGCAATTTTTATTTGTCAATCTTGCCTCAATGGAGCAGGAAGAAAGTCATTTTAAAAAAGCTAAGCTGAATAAAGAAACTATACAGGTCTCTTCTTATGATGAATTTCTGTTATAAATCTTTAATACCAGTATTTCTCTTTTTAACCAGAAGGGCAAATTATTTATTTTGGGTGATTATAATTTTGATGTCCTTTATTTTTCCCCCTAAGCATCTTATGATAGGGATATTGTGTAAATGCCTTTAAAAATAGGTGCTTATCATTTCATAAGGCTTATTTGCAATGTCACCTTATTTATTTTGTACTGAAAGTTAAAAACTCTTTTTTATAGCCAATAAGTTATCATCTGTGANCCCCCTAAGCATCTTATGATAGGGATATTGTGTAAATGCCTTTAAAAATAGTGTGCTTATCATTTCATAAGGCTTATTTGCAATGTCACCTTGTTTATTTTGTACTGAAAGTTAAAAACTCTTTTTTATAGCCAATAAGTTATCATCTGTGACAGTTGACTGCAAAAAAGGAGCATTCTGAAAGAGCGGGAAGATATGAAGCCTTTCTGGGAAAAGTTGGTCTGAAAGCAAGTTCTAAAAAACTGAATAATTTCTCTAGGGACAGAGGGTTGAATTTTATTAGAACATTGGATACCTTCATAAAAAAAAAATCAACTGCCAAAGTTTTAGCTAAAACCACTGAAAACTGTCAATAATCAATTAGGTGGCAGCCTACCTGACTTCGGAGAAGGAAATGGCAACCCACTTCAGTGTTCTTGCCTGGAGAATCCCAGGGATGGGGGAGCCTGGTGGGCTGCCGTATATGGGGTGTACAGAGATGGACACGACTGAGCGACTTACAGCAGCAGCAGCTACATGACAATGAAGCTGAAAAAATACAGTATTGTAAAGCAAAACAAACTAAAAAATAAAAATTAATTAAAAAAAACCATCTTGTGAGTGGGCACACACAGAAAAGAAGCAGCTCTGCAACGTGTCTTTTTCTATTTGGAGCACTTTTTAAAGGAGCAAATAGATGTAGGGCCACAGCCCAAGTTTAATGCATCTTTTAATAATGTTTTGAACCAAGAATAAATTCCCAAAAGATAATCCAGTAAATAAACCAAGAATAAAAGACAGAGATTAATCTTGGGTGTGAAATAAAATTGAGTTTCAATTATTCAGCAACTGTTTCTCTACTGGCAAGTTATTTTGTTTCCACACTGCTAGGTGTGATTCATTTTGCTATTACAATTGATCTAGGATCCTTTCTTGGTTCTTGAAATTGATTTGAATAACCACTGTGTGCAGGGTGCTGGGCACACACGAAGAGGTAGTTTCCTGACCTCATCAACCTTTGGTTTAGATCAGGATCATTAAACTATGCTACATTTGGCCTGTCACCTGTTTTGGTAAATAGTGGCTCAGCTGGTAAAGAATCTGCCTGTAATGCGGGAGACCTGGGTTTGATCGCTGGCTTAGGAAGATCCCCTGGAGAAGGGAAAGGCTACCCGCTCCAGTCTTCTGGCCTGGAGAATATAGTCCATGGGGTCGCAAAGAGTCGGACACGACTGAGCAAGTTTCACTCACTCATTGAGGTGCAGACATTCACTTGTTTGCATATTGATCAGGGCTACATTCATATTACAGTGACAGGAGAGTGGTGATGCTGGACAGGTGTTGCATGGTCTTTTCCTAAAATACTTAATCTCTGAAAACGTTTGCTGACCCAGGACTAAGTTCTTTCTAAAGCAGTAAATTCACAGTGGAGAAAGTAAACATAAGACACAAAAACACCAGGGGTATATATTTTTAAAAAATCACTGTATCATATATATATAGGATTATATATAGGTACTAAAAAGTTTTTAACTGGTTAAAAAATATTTTTTGCTGGCCAGCTCAAGTAGTTATGCCAGGAGCCAGTGCGAGGAATCCCACCCGTGACAGAGTCATGTGGCAGACTCAGAAGGCAGAGCAATTTGAGTCTTCGGATTTCTCCCTGGTTTTTCCTGAGCATGTACCCCCGCAAATAAGAAACTGTCTGTTTTTCCACTCTTCTGACATTCTCTGAAAAAAGTCAAAACTCAGGGCTTTAGTCTTCTGTATTTGAAAGACTGTTTCAATCCAAAAACCTCTCTGATGGCTTTCTAGCCTGCCTGCAGGATGCTACAGCTGTGCATGTGATTGTTTGAGGCCTCCCGACTGGGGAGGCACAGGAAGCTTAAAACATCCTAGGAATGTAGGGGCTTCTGAAGAGTCATAGTCATTGGAATAGGACTGATTAAAGGTTTCATTTGTTGAGCCAATACTTGCTGCCAAATTTTCATATCTTATATAGTTGGTATATAGAAAAACACGTAGTAGACCTGGTATTAGCAATATTAGATCTTTGAGTTAAGTACTTTTCATAACTCACTGCACCTTTGTCCTACAGGAATGTAACTTTATTTAGTATTTTGAGGGTAATGCAGAGTAAAGAAAAAACACTTCTAGGGAAAAGGAGTTTTCTGGTTGGTAGACAATTACCCAGGAAGAGAGCCATAAAAATGTTAATAGGCCTCTTGGCCAGAAGATAATGTAAACCACCTGAGACCTTTTGTAAATAGGAGGGTATGCAAAAAAGAAAGCCTTGTCTCAATGAGGGTCAGGATTGCTGCCCCTGCATAACTCTGCATATTCCATTATGTACAACTTGGGGTATATAAGCTGATTTTGAAAACTAAACTCCCCTTCCTTTTTGGAGTCTTGCACTGACGCTGCGTTTTCCCATGTCGTGCTTTTCTTTTTCTCCCCTTTTTCAGCTGAATTCCCATCTGAGGCGTGGAGGCTCGCCATGTCTACTTACCTGTCCCGGCTGCTAAGATCCTTAAGAGAGAGAGCCCAGGGCGGGGCACTCTCTGATATTCAAACAGAAGCCGGTGGCCTAACGTAGATGGTGCAAACCTCTTGTCTCGAGGTTTTATTGGTTTTCCACGTAAACCAAGTTATTCAGCTTCGTTTTTCCCGCTAATTTCCTACTATACTATTCTATCCTGAGCTATCCTACTCTATCCTATCCTGTCCTATCCGCCCGCTCCGTCCTCGCTTTTAATATCCCTGGATCCACCGGGGCTGGACCCCGGCATAGTTACAACAGCATGTTAACAAGCCCAAGACCATATTCTTGATCCTTATATGGGGGCAATTATCTTCCCTCTAGTTACTAGCATCTAGACTATGAACATGGACTTAATTAGGCCAGCGAACTGTGCTGTGCATTAACAGTGGTGGTTATCAGGGTGACAGGTTGAAAGAATGTGATTTAATCAGTACAAAATTTCCAACATAGCAGAACAAATAAAGCATACCCCTTTCTGAAGATGTGCTTATAGTGTCTTTGTGGGTTAAACTTAGAAGTGTTGAAGAAGAGTAATGGCAGATAAAGAGAGGGAATACTAGACCACCTAACCTGCCTCCTGAGAAACCTGTATGCAGGTCAGGAAGCAACAGTTAGAACTGGACATGGAACAGCAGACTAGTTCCAAATTGGGAAAGGAGTACGTCAAGGCTGTATATTGTCACCCTGCTTATTTAACTTATATGCAGAGAACATCATGAGAAATGCGGGGCTGGATGAAGCATAAGCTGGAATCAAGATTGTTGGGGGAAATGTCAATAACCTCAGATATGCAGATGATACCACCCTTATGGAAGAAAACGAAGAAGAACTAAAAAGCCTCTTGATGAAAGTGAAAGAGGAGAGTGAAAAAGTTGGCTGCTCAACATTCAGAAAACTAAGATCATGGCATCTGGTCCCATCACTTCATGGCAAAATAGACGGGGAAATAATGGAAACAGTGACAGACTATTTTCTTGGGCTCCAGAATCACTGCAGATGGTAACTGCAGCCATGAAATTAAAAGACGCTTGCTCCTTGGAAGAAAAGCTATGACAAACCTAGACAGCATATTGAAAAGCAGAGACATCATTTTGCCAACAAAAGTCTGTCTAGGTCAAGGCTATGGTTTTTCCAGTAGTCATATATAGATGTGAGAGTTGAACTATAAAGAAAGCTGAGTGCTAAATAATTGATGGTTTTCAAGTATGGTGTTGGCAAACTCTTGAGAGTCCCTTGGACTGCAAGGAGATCCAACCAGTCCATCCTAAAGGAAATCAGTCCTGAATATTCAATGGAAGGACTGATGTTGAAGCTGAAACTCCAATACTTTGGCCACCTGATGTGAAGAACTGACTCTTTTGAAAAGACCCTGATGCTAGGAAAGATTGAAAGTGGGAGGAGAAGGGGATGACAGAGGATAAGACGGTTGGATGGCATCACTGACTCAGTGGACATGAGTCTGAGTATACTCCAGGTGTTGGTGATGTACAGGGAGGCCTGGTGTGCTGCAGTCCATGGGGAAGAAAAAAGTCAGGCATGACTGAGTGACTTAACTGAACTGAACTGATCTGATAGCAGATAGAAAAGAGACTGCAGCCAAAAATTCAGCACCTCTAAAATAGCCTTTCTGCTCAGTGGGAGTGACTAATATCTCAGCCAGATCACTATCTCCTTGGAAGATATTTTAATTGGGGAAAATCAAGGTTCCCATCTTGTAAGACAAAATTAAGGGACAGTGCCACCACCCTATCACTAAACTGCTGGTTTAAGAATTTCTGGTACTGCCCCTGTAACTGTGAACCACAAGGAGAAAGCCTGCTATTAATTTTGGGCTGTAAATAGAAGGGTCCCCAGGGAGGTTGTGGTCCTTACTGAATTTCTTGTCTGCATAGGATGGTGAATCCATCACTGCTTCTGTGCTGCCAAGACTGCATCTGTGGAAGCCTGCCAACCCTGCAAAGGTATAGAGGATGCACCTAGCTTTTCACTGCAGTGCCCTACTAGAGAGGAACACTGGGCTTCTTCCAACTCTGGGAAACTGGGGCTAAAAATATTCCTGACTTCCTTATGTGACACATAAAGAGGGTAAGTTTACTGCATATGTGAAATGACTAACAATTGATTTTAAAGTGGCTTGGACAAATGACCTCAATGCAATGCTTTGGCTTGGGAGAGAAAGTGAGAACATGAACAACTCAATTTCATCAAATCATCAAGGAATGCAAGATCTCATTTTCTTCAATTAAGTTAGTTTCACTTGTTCATAATTTGACTTATGATATCAAACTTGATGAAATATATCAATTGGTTTTTAGTAAATAAGGATGACTAATTCAAACAAATGGCTTCACATGATCTGGGAAAAATCTAGTCAATACTTAGTAAAAGGCTTAGAAAGAGAAACAACATCCTAGCAGATTAAAGTTATTTAAAAAGATCAAGCCTGGTGAATTGGGCAGACTATCTGGTTTCAGGACTCTGGCCTTTAATCTTGGCATGGAGAGCTTATTGCTGTCATTTCAAGTTGGCTTCCTGCCTTTGCTTTGTCTTGAGAGGTTTTTTGGTTTTGTTTTTAACAAAAATCTAATATCCTATTGATGAAATGTTTAACTTTCTCCATTTTCTTTTTCTACTTACAAAAGGATCTGGTATTCTGGGAAATTCAGTTTAGTTCAGTCGCTTAGTCATGTCTGATTCTTCTTGACCCCATGGATCACACCACTTTAGGCCTCTCTGTCCATCACCAACTCCCGGAGTCTACCCCAACTCATGTCTATCGAGTTGGTGATACCATTCAACCATCTCATCCTCTGTCATCCCCTTCTCTTCCTGCTTTCAATCTTTCCCAGCATCAGGGTCTTTTCAAATGAGTCAGCTCTTCACATCAGATGGCCAAAGTACTGAAGTTTCACCTTCAACATCAGTCCTTCCAATGAATATTCAGGACTGATTTCCTTTAGGATGGACTGGTTGGATCTCCTTGCAGTCCAAGGGACTCTCAAGAGTCTTCTCCAACACCACAGTTCAAAAGCATCCATTCTTTGGTGCTCAGCTTTCCTTATAGTCCAACTCTCACATCCATCCATGACCACAGGAAAAACCATAGCCTTGACTAGATGGAACTTTGTTGGCAAAATAATGTCTCTGTTTTTTAATATGCTCCCTAGATTGGTCACATCTTTCCTTCCAAGGAATAAGCATCTTTCAGTTTCATGGCTGCAGTCACCATCTGCTGTGATTTTGGAGCCCCTCCCCCAAGAAATAAAGTCAATCACTGTTTCCACTGTTTCCCCATCTATTTGCCATAAAGTGATGGGACTGGATGCCATGGTCTTAGTTTTCTGAATGTTGAGTTTTAAGCCAACTTATTTACTCTCATCTTTCTCTTTCATCAAGAGGCTCTTTAGTTCTTCTTTACTTTCTGCCATAAGGATGGTGTTATCTGCATATCTGAGGTTATTGATATTTCTCCCAACAATCTTGATTCCAGCTTGTGCTTCTTCCAGCCCAGCGTTTCTCATGATGTACTCTGCATATAAGTTAAATAAGCAGAGTGACAATATATAGCCTTGACATACTCCTTTTCCTATTTGGAACCGGTCTGTTGTTCCATGTCAGTTCTAACTGTTGCTTCCTGACCTGCATACAGATTTCTTTCCTGAAGAGTACCTCCATAATAAAATCAATACTACTTATTGAAAAGCGTCAATATAGGCTTATGTATATAATCGATGAGTTTCCCTGATGGCTCAGTGGTAAAGAATCTGCCTGCCAGTGCTGGAGTCTCTGGGTCGGGAAGATCCCCTGAAGAAGGCAATGAATACCCACTCCAGTAGTCTTGCCTGGGATGCCCCATGGACAGAGGAACCTGGCAAGCTACAGTCCACTGGGTTCCAAAAGAGTTGGACACGACTTAGCGACTAAACAACAGTAATATAATCAATGATCAATATAGAGGCTGCAAAGAAGAGTTTTATCTGAGGTCGTATGAATTTCAATTTTGGAGACACAGATGTGGATAAACTAAAAGAATGTTCCAGGGAAGAGAAGGAGTCAGAGGCTTATAAAGACAAGAGTCATGAGGCTGTACTTTGACACAGGAAGGAAAATACTTGTCCTTAAGGGACAGGCTGTCTGTCACGAGTTGTTTTAGGTTAAGGGTCTGATAATGCATAGGCCGTCACAAGTTAGTTTAGTGTAAGAGGCTGATAAGTATCTTGAGTTTCTGTTCTGAATGTCTTCCTTAGGACAATAAGTTGTCAAAAATTCATGTTCCATCCTGGCTAAGATGTGCGTGAGTCACACTTCCTCAATGGCCTTCAGGTTCCTTTTTAAAGAGCTCTCAGCACTACCACCTCCATTTGGATTTTCCTTTCACAATATGAAAAAAATTCTTTTTTCTCCTTCTCTTCTTATAAACTTATTCTTACTGGTGGTTCTCTATAGTTCTTACATCCTTCAGATCCCTGCTTCATCTGGCTGAGCTGACAACTGGGTGGTCCCAGCTTTTCATCCCTCCTAGAATCAGGGAAGGATACTTTCCCTGACATTGTTTTCCTGCTTTTATAAAATAGGAATTATTATAATAACTAACTAGGTTTGTCATGAGGGTTAACAATATAATGCAGAAAAACACTAGCAGAGTATCTGGCACATAGTAAGTATTAATTATTGTATTTCAAAGTCTAAAATAAAATGTGGCAAACATTTCTCTATTCAAACAGTGATAGTGATTGAGGAGGTGTACTCCTTGCTGGAAATTAGAATTTATGGGTTTAAATCTCATTGTGTGTGTATGTGCTCAGTCATGTCTGACTCTTTGTGACCTCATGGAGTGTAGCCCACCAGGCTCCTCTATCCATAGGATTTCACAGGCAAGAATACTGGAGTGGGTTGCCATTTCCTCCCGTAGGAGATCTTCCCAACTCAGAGATTGAACCCTGGTCTCCTGCATTGCAGGAAGATTCTTTACCACTGAACCACCTGGTAAGACTTAAATCTCAGTAAGGGATTCTACATATTTAATTCAGGAGAATCCAGCCTATTTTTCTGGGCAGGAATAATTTCTGTTCCTCTGCAGACCCATATATCTTGGTTGTGATGGGATGCTTTGTCCTGAATGTCAGGCTGAACAAAGAGGAAGTGAAGAGCCCTCATCTTCCCCAGACAGAAGAGTGTGGCCTAAATGTTCTAACCATTCAATATAGTTTTTACCTTATGTCTAGAAACTGATTAGGGAGCATGATGATAAAGACCTAGAGAGGCTAGATATGGCTACTGCAATATGTATATGTATTGTGTCAGAATAGTTATTTTGTAAAGTCAGAATAGGTATATTGTACAATGTGATAGAATCTGGGAAGGTAAATTATTCACTTGTTAGTCTCTCAGTCATGTTTGACTCTTTTCAACTCCATGGACTGTAGCCTGCCAGGCTTCTCTGTCCATGGGATTTCCCAGGCAAGAGTACTGGAGTGGGTTGCTATGCTCTCTTCTAGGGGATCTTCCTGACCCAGGGGTCAAACCAGTGTCTCCTACATTGCAGGTGGATTCTTTACCACTGAACCACTGGGGAAGACCAATCTCACATGTAGTTGAAGACAGAAACTATCCAAATGATCTTGCATAATTACAATATTAATCAGTCATAACCTCAAAAATCCCTGCTTCTTTACGCTGAACTAACCCATACCCTGCCTCTCACTCCTGTTACCTTTTGTCCTGGGGAGATAGACTCTGACATGAAAATTTGCCTGCAGAAGGTTTATTTGGGAATGTTGTCAGGAACTGCATCTATAAAGAGAGGAGGGAAGCTGGGCTGGGCAGTGGGAGCATTTGATCTGTGATGCATTGGCACCGGAAATCCCAGTGGCTCCCACTTGGCACTGTGAAGCTGGGATGGCACTTTATGAATGACCTGAGCTGAGTCTTTGGGGGCCTTCTTCTCCAGTCGCTGAAGACAGCTGCCTCTGGAACAGCATGCGGCTTCAGGCCACCCTCTGAAGGGGCTCTTCAGTGACCTGCCAGTGGGCACACTGCTGGTGGCTGTGGGAAGTGGGCCTCCTGCAGCACCCCACAGCATCTCTCTTGTCCCAGGTTAGCTCATCATACACTTGCGTTCTCCACTGTCCCTTCACGGCTTTCTTCTCCTACTTCCCTTCTTCAGCCTAGGGGGCATAGCATTCATGTTTACTGGGCATCTTTTGTGTGCCTGGTGCTATGGTGGATAGGTGACACATACACTGTTCAGTTCAGTTCAGTGGCTCAGTCATGTCCTACTCTTTGCGACCCCATGAGTCACAGCACGCCAGGCCTTCCTGTCCATCAACAACTCCTGGAGTTCACTCAGACTCATGTCTGAGTCAGTGATGCCACCCAGCCATCTCATCCTCGGCCGTCCCCTTCTCCTCCTGCCCCCAATCCCTCCTAGCATCAGGGTCTTTTCCAATGAGTCAACTCTTCGCATGAGGTGGCCAAAGTACTGGAGCTTCAGCTTTAGCATCATTCCTTCCAAAGAAATCCCAGGGCTGATCTCCTTCAGAATGGACTGGTTGGATCTCCTTGCAGTCCAAGGGACTCTCAAGAGTCTTCTCCAACACCACAGTTCAAAAGCATCAATTCTTTGGCACTCAGCCTTCTTCACAGTCCACCTCTCACATCCATACATGACCACAGGAAAAACATAGCCTTGACTAGACGGACCTTACACATATTATATAAAATGTATAGCATATGTAATTTCATTTAACCCTGTAGGGGAATGAAATTGGCTACCTGAAAGTGTGTCTCCTAGGCCTGAGGATCGTTTTTAAGGAACAGAAGATTCAGGAAGTCTTTATTTTTATTTCTTCCTTAGTTGCCTAAAGGTAAAGGTGCATTGTCATCATGTCCAACTCTTTGCGACCCTCTGAGCCCATCTGTCCAAGGGATTCTCTAGGCACGAATACTGGAGTGGGTTGCCATTTCCTTCTCCAGGGGATCTTCCTGACCCAGGGATCAAACCTGCATCTCTTGTGCCTCCTGCCTTAGCAGGCAGATTCTTTACTGCTGAGCCATCAGGTAAGCCCTTGAAAGGGCCGGGGAATCAAACCTTGGTCTCCCCCTGACAGGTGGGGATACTCACCACTATACTAAAGAGGACGGCAGCAGAGGATTTAAATAAGGGACTTCCCTGGTGGCCCAGTGGCTAAAACTCCGTGATCCCAATGCAGGGGGCCCAGGTTCAACCCCTTGTCAGGGAACTAGATCTCACATGGTGCACCTAAGGGTTCACATGCCACAGCTAACGAGCCTACATGCTGCAGTGAGGACTGAAGACCCCACGTGCTGCAGTGAGGGTAGGCGCAGGCAAATGTACAAGTAGGTAAAAATGAATGTGAAGAAGTAAATTTAAAAGGAGTTTAGACGGAGGACCCTTCCAGAAAAGGAGCTGCCATTGAAGTTCACTATAGTGATACCTAACTGTAGTGCTCAATGCCAAAGAATGCTCAAACTACCGCACAATTGCACTCGTCTCACATGCTAGTTGGAGAAGGAAATGGCAATCCACTCCAGTACTATTGCCTGGGAAATCCCATGAACAGAAGAGCCTGGTAGGCTACAGTCCATGGGGTCGCAAAGAGTCGGACATGACTGAGCGACTTCACTTACTTACTTACTCACTCACATGCTAGTAAAGTAGTGCTCAAAATTCTCCAAGCCAGCTTCAGCGATACGTAAACCGTGAACTTCCAGACGTTCAAGCTGGTTTTAGAAAAGGCAGAGGAACCAGAGATCAAATTGCCAACATCCGCTGGATCATGGAAAAAGCAAGAGAGTTCCAGAAAAACATCTATTTCTGCTTTATTGACTATGCCAAAGCCTTTGACTGTGTGGATCACAAGAAACTGTGGAAAATTCTGAAAGACATGGGAATACCAGACCATCAGATCTGCCTGTTGAGAAATCTATATGCAGGTCAGGAAGCAACAGTTAGAACTGGACATGGAACAGCAGACTAGTTCCAAATAGGAAAAGGAGTACGTCAAGGCTGTATATTGTCACCCTGCTTATTTAACTTCTATGCAGAGTACATCATGAGAAATGCTGGGTTGGATGAAGCACAGGCTGGAATCAAGATTGCCGGGAGAAATATCAATAACCTCAGATATGCAGATGACACCACCCTTATGGCAGAAAGTGAAGAGGAACCAAAAAGCCTCTTGATGAAAGTGAAAGAGGAGAGTGAGAAAGTTGGCTTAAAGCTCAACATTAAGAAAACTAAGATCATGTCATCTGGTCCCATCACTTCATGGAAAATAGACGGGGAAACAGTGGAAACAGTGGCTAAGTTTTATTTTCTTTTGGCTCCAAAATCACTGCAGATGGTGATTGCAGCCATGAAATTGAAAGATGCTTACTCCTTGGAAGGAAAGTTATGACCAACCTAGGCAGCATATTAAAAAGCTGAGACATTACTTTGTCAACAAAGGTCCATCTAGTCAAAGCTATGGTTTTTCCAGTGGTCATGGATGGATGTGAGAGTTGGACTATAAGGAAAGCTGAACACTGAAGAATTGATGCTTTTGAACTGTGATGTTGGAGAAGACTCTTGAGAGTCCCTTGGACTGCAAAGAGATCCAACCAGTCCATCCTAAAGGAAATCAGTCCTGAGTATTTTTGGAAGGACTGATGTTGAAGCTGAAACTCCAATACTTTGGCCACCTGATGCAAAGAGCTGATTCACTGGAAAAGACCCTGATGCCTCGAAAGATTGAGGGCAGGAAGAGAAGGGGGCGACAGAGGATGAGATGGTTGGATGGCATCACCGACTCAATGGACATGGGTTTGGGTGGACTCTGGAGTTGGTAATGGACAGGGAGGCCTGGCATGCTGCGATTCATGGGGTCACAAAGAGTCGGAGACAACTGAGGGACTGAACTGAACTACAGTAGACAGGAGGAGTCCAGCAAAGTCTCTTAAAATTCCTTGTGTCCCACTGTTTCTGCAGAGACCAGAAAACATTTATTCTTCAAACATTTCCTTTTCCATCTGCATGCCAATTGCCTTCCTCCGCTTTGAAGTCCCAAATCAGTACTCCCAACACCCTCTGTTGTTTTTAGCTGAAGATATGTTGTTTAAGGTGAAGGTTTTGGCCATTTTGGCGTTATTCAGTTTTCCTTGGATCTCTTCCATGTCTAAGTGTTACTAAATTTTTGTCTAATTTTCTCTTATCTGTCTCATTTAATTCTAAGACCAGCCAGAAGAGCCTAGAAGGATAGAGAATAATGTTCGCCTCTGAAATCCCTCAAAACGGTTCTAAGAAGGAGGAGGAGACCAAATTTTATGGCATAACTTACCCAAGGTGGCAAAATCAGAGCCGGCTCTTCAATGGCAAGCAGGTTATGGGCAGAAGTCATGCCCCTCCCCCAACACAGACCCACCTCTCCCTGTCCGTCTCACCTCTGCTCCATTTACAGTGTCTACTGTGACTGTTTCAAGTGCTCCCTCAGCAGTGAGCTGGAAATCACACTTTACTTTGTAGCTTTTTGAAACGTTGTTTATTTTAATTTAAAATACTTACATTATCCCTTTCAATACACTGTATTTAATTTGCAAGGAGTTATACAAGTTAAAATCTTGTAATCATCAAGGATCTATAAATATTAAGGTGAAGACAAAATAATTTCATTATATTTTGGAAGTTTACTAATTTAATTTTGACTCTTTTTGTCAAAAATCCTTAAAAATTTTAAAAGATATATCTTTAGACCTCACATACTGGGTCATTAAATTCTATTTTACCTTAACTTTCAGTAATGACCTGAATAATCACCTTTTGTAAGTAATAGCAAGCAAAGAAGTTCATCTGAATATCTTAAATTGGGAATTTTTTAAAAAATGAAGATAGTAAAATGATGTTAGCTTAGTAATAGATAAAAGGTAATTTTCTTTCCTTGATTTTTTTTCTCTGTGAATTTTCGTAGTAGTTTCTAACCCCAAACAAATCATAGTTGTTGTTTTTTTTAAAGAAATACCCAGGGGAGAAAATATTTCTTGGTCAAATCCCTTCCTTTCAGAGCTGTTGACACTTTCATGAATTTTGTATCAATTTCCAGTTCTTTCTTCTCCTCCAAAAAGAAATTGTTGATATATTTGAAAACCTTTTGTGTGTTAGTCCTACAACATATCTCTAAAGTATACAGTTGTGAGGGAATTCCTTGGTGGGCCAGTGTTCAAGACTGCATGAGTCCCTTGCAGGGACCATGCGTTTGGTCCCTGGTTGGGGAACTAAGATCCCACATGCTGAGTGGACCGGCCTAAAAATAAAAATGAAAAGAAATAAAAATAAATATATAAATCTTAAAATATATAGTTGTGAACCAAACTTTCAATCAGTGATTTTCTTTTCCTACTGTAAATGGTAATGTAATTCTTTAGTATTCTTTGCACACTAAATTTTCAAGTCCCATATGCTACTGGTGTTCTTTACCCATCTATCAAATCTAGAAATCTGGCTTATTATAGAAATGCCTCTGTACAATGTTGAAAAAAATCTTGTCACTTCTTTGGTCCATGGAAGGACCTATCTTCTGTTTTGTGCAATTCCTTACAGAGAGTAGATTTAAGAAATGAAATCCACCTTTCAAAGTCAAAGTGGTGCTCAACAGAGAAATGTGGCAGAGTCCATAGCCAGCCTGCCACTTTTTCTTCCATCCTCAGAGCAATGGCAAAAGTGGGCTTTAGTTTCTAACTTAACGGTTCATTTGCCTTTTCAGGTAGGTCACTTTTGCTCCTCACACTTGGAGCTCGACTCCTTGGCAGTCTGTCCTCGGGAGAGTTCCCTAAAGGTTTACTTCTTGCAGAATGGTTGTTCAATATTATAGCAATATAACTTTTGGAAGGCTCTCTTTGTTTCTTTGATGCCATGTCCTTCTCCATTCTTTTATTACATATAAAACCAACAGCATTTTTTTTTTTTTTTAGTATCTTACTGGTTAATCATTTTCCATCAGTGTCTTAAAAAAAGAGAAAGTGTTTTTGACTGTTGACCACCCTGATTAGTAAAAACATTGAAGTACAAAATGATTTAAAGTTTCTGTGCTTTAAAGACCAAGCAATTAAAAATATCCTTTGTTCTTAGTTTTCTGTGTAGGAAAATGTTGAGGTTAATTCACTGACCATGTGGGATAATTTGACTCTTAATCAGTAAATTTAAAAGATCTTTCATAACATAAAAAAGATCCAGCCCTGCCAAGAACAAATGACTGGCACTGAAATTCCTTTGTTAGCTTAAGTCATTGATATGTAAAACAAAAGAAAATTCTTTGGCAGAAAACAGAAGTATGTCCAGATGGTTCCTATCTATGTTCTCATTGATTGTATAATTAAAATCCCCTTTAATCATCAGAAAAATGAGATAGAATGTTTGTAACAGAACAGTACTGTGTTTTCAAGAAACACTTATTCTGTGGTAGGCTCACTAGTAATGAAGCCCTGGCAGGGGCTGCCTTATAGATTTGCCCTGTACAGAAAAGACACCCATACAGTTCACCAGGGATGACTGCCTACTTGTAGCATTATGTTGGTTGCATCAGATAAGATTAAACACTGATCGATTAAAATGAATATGAATTAGCAATGATCACCCAATTTTCATGTAATATTTTTCCTTATCTGAGGCAGGATTCACTTCTTTGATTAATTAAGAAGTGAATTAGTTTCTTTGTGAGGTTAGTTACTAATGAAATCACTAATAATAGTAAACTGCTTATGATGACTTATGTTATCATCAATTATGGGATAGAATTGATATATTCTGTGAAATGATGGTTCTGTTGATCAACATGAATGATATTGGTCAAAAGAACTGCATTCTTCTGCATTCCTTCTAGTCTGCATCATTAGGTTCTATATTCTCGCTTTGTTCCTCTAGCCTGTGCGTGTATATCACAGTTTTAGTTGATGGGTGGCTTTATCTTATCAGGCTGAGGGGCTGCTTAGAGCTTGGTGGTGATCCTGTGTGACATATCTGTGTCTAGAGTCAGATCCAGAGCTCTTTGTCTCCTTTGTTTATAAGTGGTGTCACTAATGATTTTAAAATGGAAAACAAGCAATGTGAATTACTGTGTGGTTTCCAATGGGTAATGACTCATAGTCATAAAGCCCCAAGACACAGGAGGGCAGGATAAAAATTGTAGATTCTAATAACTGCTAGGCTTATTAAGTACTTCCTGTAAGTTGTGTGCAGGGCTAAGGACTTCACATCGTTGACCTTATTTAATAGCCAGAGATGGGTACCATTATTATCCCCATTTCGTGCATGAGGAGAGCAGAAGCTTAGGGAAGTTACTTAATTTGGAGGATCTGCAATTCAAATCTCGATAATTTAACATGAGAGGCAACCTCTCAGTCATTACATTGTTCTGCCTGGAAGTGGACTCTGAAACATCTGTATCAAAACCAGGGGACATTCCAAGAAGGGGATCTGAAGTCTGAGGCAGTCTGTTGGTTTCTTTCCTCTCTCTGAGTCTATGCATGAGAGCAAAACACATTTTTCTGTTAAAAAAATCTGAATTTGGGGATTCATACAGGCTCATAAATATGTTTCCAAGTATATTAATACTTATATAGAAACTAATCTTGATGATTTTCTGGTGTTATACTTTCCAGTCTAGTCAGTAAATTTTCTATCCATTCAAGGGACTAAGTCACTATATAACTGACTTTGTATAAATTATCAAATGATAATTTGTATTAAAACTCTTTTGAGGACAGAGTCTGAGGTTTTCTTGTTCACCACTGTATTCACAGCTCCCTGGCACAAAACTCAGTGGATGGTAGACACTCAAAATGTATGCTACTCTAGTTAAAGTGGCATGATGGGGTAGTGGAATGGACCGTTGAATGAAGTGTTAAAAGGTGTCCTTAGTATGGAATCTGTGAATCTCAATTTTCCTCATTTATGAAATAAGGATAATATTATTCTATTTATTTAAAAGAATTTTATGATGATCAGATGACATTATATGTGTGTGTGTATATATATATGTGTGTGTGCTTTGTAAAACTGTAATGTAAGATGCTAGTTTTTACATTACTAGTATGGGGCTGGGGCTAGTACTAGGCTGTTACTAATACTAGTGCTATGGCTAATACTAGACTGGGGCTTCCCTAGTGGCTCAGGTGATAAAGAATCTGCCTGCAGTGCAGGAGACCTAGATTTGATCCCTGGATCAGGAGGATCCCCTGGAAAAGGGAATGGCAACCCACTGCAGTATCCTTGCCTGGAGAATCCCATAGACAGAGGAGACTGGCAGGTCACAGTCAATGGGTTCCCAAAGAGTCTCACTTGACTGAGTGACTAATGCATGAGATGCTAGTATCACTACTGGAATTAAATGTGTAGTATTTAGGGGACTGTATTTAAAACATATATTTTCCCACAATTGTTTGGCTTAGTACAGACTTTATATTACATATGAGTGATAAAACTGAATCATATGTTTTTCCCTTGGAACATGAGGAAAGTTGAAACTCAATAAAACTTTTGTTTTCTTCCTTGCTTAGATCCCAGAGTTACTGTGTTTTCTGAGCATGTCACAGAGTCACATGGAAATGCATTCTGCAAGTATTTGAAAGAAGGATAGAAAGAACCACAGAAGGACCAGAAAAAGTTAAAAACCACATAATGAATAATATTTTATGTTATTTATCTGGGGAAAACAGAATTCAAGTTTGGAAGTCTTTTTTTCTTCCTTTCTGAATGTTGCCATATCTGTTTGGCTTAGAATGAGCAACACGTTAACAATTAAAAACAGATTAGTGCTAGAGTAAGAGTCCTTCACAGCAACCTCGGATTCCCTTTGGTTCTACATAAGAAAGCCTTCACTACTCTCATGGGCATAAGCTTCTCATTTTGAAAAATGCTTGGTTGAAATGTGCCCTGTGATCCTGAGTATCCTCCTTATTAATGTACCTTATATATTGGATGTGTTGTCGAGTTTATTTGGACCCTCCCTAAGTGTTAGCAGTGAAATTATCTTGGATTGCTTTCTTTCAAACATGGCTCTTTTCATCACTGCTGGATCAGAGGTTTTCATTGCCAAATGACAGGACCACATATGTGGGGTATTTTCAGGCGGCAATAGGTGGTGATGCAGCAGGGAAGGAAATAAAGCCCTAGGTTTTGGTGATGTACTGAATGGCTTACTCCTTTTTCCAAGAAACTGTTCCAGAAACAAAATGTTTTCTCCTGAGTTTAAATGAAAAGCAGATACAACAAAGGCTTTAAACTGAGAAATAATAGATTCATTGGCATCAGGTACTGAAGAAATTGCACATTATTTAGACTTCTCAAAAAAAATTGGCTATGCTTGTTAGCTGGGGGTCCAAAAATTCTCTGGAAATTATTGTCTCTGTTAACCATAAAACTACTAAACAGTTTATTATTGTCAAATTCACTTAAAATGAGTAACCTTGTCTCTAAGTAATTCCCTTTGGGGAATCTCCTGCGGTAAGAATATATTTTAGAAGTCCATTGCTAAGTATTTCAATAAATCAATATGATTGGGGAAAATTTGATATTCCTATGGAAATTTCCATGCTTTCATTGCTCTTTCCATATTACTAAGATTAGTGATTCCCATGCTAAAGGATCTGGGACTAACATTTTCTCCGTTTAAAGTATAGTTTATGAATACTGATGGAAAGAATGTTACTGTGGAAATTCATGTGTTTTCTTTATAAGCATTATCTGCCTTCTTACTCTCCAAGTTTACCTTAAACTCCTGTCAACCTAAGTTAGCTCTGTTATCCAATCATAGATATAGTCTACATATTTACCATGAGAGGGATGCAGGCTCCAAATATTTGTTTAACACAATTTTCTGATGGAAACATAAAATTTTTGTTGAGATAATAGAGAGATGCTATAATACAGATTTTGGTGGTAGGTAAACAGCCATCCCAGGATCAAGGAGCTTCCTGGGACATAGGACAGTTCTCTGAAAACTTTAACAGTCATCCTGTGTATTAATAATATACATTAAAGATTATATGAAAAATACCTAACCCAATAGCAAAACATTAATGATGAAATATATATCCCAAACAGGTCTTCATTTTTTACGGGACTGACAATAGGATTGAACTAATTCTTTGAAATATTGCTTATTTAATTATTGATCATCTTAACAAAGAAATAATTGAATATTTCTGACTTTAAAAATATAATTTAGTTATTTATTTATAGTCTATATTTAGCCTAGATTTTACTCTGTTCAAGATACAGAATTTGTTGTAAACTCCTTATAGTATTTCTTATTTTTCATTAAAACATATGAACTTACTGGCCAAGAACCTCACTAAGAAATATTTTATGATAATTTATTTTCCAGTTGCTTGTTTTATATTTTGAGATATTTACTTTGAGAAGTCACTAAACATATTCCTACTTCTTTGTAAGTCTGTAAGTTCCCCTTGTACTGTTTTACTGAGAACCTAGTGACAAGATAAATTTTGTCAACACTCTTTGCTCCTTTTTCTTTTCCCAGAGCTCTGGCTTGTGAAACAGGCTTGATGCGTGTTGCCTTTCTCTTATAGATAACTCTGCTCCCTCTCATGAAATGTTGTAATCCAACACTCCAAGGAGCTTGAACTATCCCAAATAGTGAATATTTTAAGATTCATTTCGGTGAGACATAGTATATGAGGCAAAGAATACCTACCAGATTTCTGGAGACTTTGAGCTTGGAGGAACTATCTCAGATAAAAAACTCTCCTTTCTTAAATTTTAACCTAAAGGGCTTTCCTTCTTTCAGTGTTGCAAAGAATCAATTTTATCCTGCAGGAGTAAAGTGGGCCATAATATTGAACATAAAAGGTTACAAAAGCTCATTAATTCACTCTGATTATAACTATTAGTTCCGTTGTAGGGGGCACACCTAACTGGTCCATTTATTCCTGCTAATTGGACATGGAAATCACAAATGTGTGGAGTGCCCATTTCATTCCTGAAGGTGCCAAAGGAAAATAAAAAGAGAGCCACAAGACCCCTGAGGAAATATGACTTATGTGTATCTCAGCTGAGATGAAAACTGACCTTGGACCACTTACTGTCTTAATGCAGGCATCCAGAACACCTGGCCAAAGTTCCAGAAGCCAGGATACTTACCAAACCCTTACCCTAAATAACTCATGACAGCCTATCTGTTAAGGACAGATATTTCCTTTCTTGTGTCAGAGTATAAACTCATGACTTTTGCCTTTATTAAGCCCCTTACTCTCTCTCTTCCCCAGAACATTCTTTCAATTTTACTCATACCTGTATCTCCCCAATTGCAACTTTTAAGACTCCAAATAAACTTTTTCTTACTTTTTGCAGTGTTCTGTGTGTTTTCGCTTTGTTTTTAGTTTTTTTTTTTTTAATGTGTGGTTTTTTTTGGTTTGTTTGTTTTTGATTATCAAAGGAAATGAGAGAAAATGGAAGGTCTCCCCGTTAGGAACTTATGGAAATAGATGTTCTATATTATATTCAACATTCAGAAAACTAAGATCATGGCATCTGGTCCCATCACTTCCTGGCAAAATAGCTGGGGAGCCAATGGAAATGGTGACAGGCTTTATTTTTTTGGGCTCCAAAATCACTGCAGATGCTGACTGCAGCCATGAAATTAAAAGATGCTTGCTCCTTGGACGAAAAGCTATGACAAACCTAGACAGCATATTAAAAAGCAGAGACATTACTTTGTCAACAAAGATCCATCTAATCAAAGCTATTGTTTTTTCAGTAGTCATGTATGGATGTGAGAGTTGGACTATAAAGAAAATTGAGCACTGAAGAATTGATGCTTTTGAACTGTGGTGTTGGAGAAGACTCTTGAGAGTCCCTTGGATTGCAAGGAGATCCAACCAGTCAATCCTAAAGGAGATCAGTCCTGAATATTCATTGGAAGGACTGATGTTGAAGCTGAAACTCCAATACTTTGGCCACCTCATGCGAAGAACTGACTTATTTGAAAGGATCCTGATACTGGGAAAGATTGAAGGCGGGAGGAGAAGGGGACAACAGAGGATGAGATGATTGGATAGTATCACTGACTCGATGGACATGAGTTTGAGTAAGCTCCGGGAGTTGGTGATGGCCAGGAAGGCCTGGTGTGGTGCAGTCCATGGGGTCGCAAAGAGTTGGACACGACTGAGTGACTGAACTGAACTAAATGTTATATGACAGGAGATGGCCATATTAATGGATAGAATTAGTTGTAACTTATTTTTCCTTTCTTGTGTAGATTGTGGGCTGTTTTGCCATACTGTGCAGAATCAAAGCCTCAGCTGCCCTCTGTGGTCTTCTTTTCTTCTTCATTCTTTAACAGTGAATGTACAAAAAAGGGCAAAGGCTTTAAGAATGGAAGAGATATAATTATTATTATTATATTTTTAAAAAGCAAAGAGTTGAACTGCATGTCATATACAGTATCAGATGAAATCCTGCTTTCACTAAGAACTATTATCATTTCCTTTTTAGGTCCTATGTAGGATCAAACTTCAGTGTATATCAATACATATGTGTACATATTTATGTGCATGTATGCTAAGTTGCTTCAGTTGTGTCCAACTCTTAGCAACCCTATGGACTGTGGCTTGCCAGGCTCCGCTGTCCATGGAATACTTCAGGCAAGAATACTGGAGTAGGTTGCCGTGCCCTCTTCTAGGGGATCTTCCCCACCCAGGGATCAAACCAGTGTCTCTTAAATCTCCTGCATTGGCAGGCAGGTTCTTTACCACTAGCTCCACCTGGGAATCTCATATATTTATGTATATGTATAAATATATACATACATACATATATACATACAGAGAGATTTATATATCTCTCTATATAACTATAGTTTAATATCATATGCAATTATATTTTAAATACTTTAGTGTTAATTATATTTTAAGTATTTCAGTTTTATGTTTTTGGAAATTTAATATTTTAATATTCATATTATAGTACATATTTGTCCAATGGGAAAAGACACTTTTTAAGTCTATCACAAATAGTTTCTTATCACATTAATTTATATCTACAGATCTGGCTATGGATATATTCCTCAAGTCTAAAATAGAGAAATAGATAGGTAATCTTCTGTAAGGAAATAAAGCTAGTTACTAACTCTCAGCAGTATTTCATGATGCCTTTCCTACTAAAATAATTCAGTTGTCTCTGCATTTCTTCCTGACAGTTGCATAAGAAATGTTACCTGTTTTTGCCTTCTGAAGAGTAAATTTGAGTTTTTCTCTTTGAGCAGTAATGGGAAAACTAGGAAATGTGAATTTTAATCCCTAATGACCACCCTTAAGGTCATTCTTTTTTAATGGTTAATAGTCTTCCTTATAGTCCTAAGCATTATATAACAAGCTATCTATACCCCAAGAAATGTAAATCATACACTGTCTTTGTTTAGAATGAAAACATCTTTCCTCTTTAGCAAATTGTGCTTTCACCTCATGTACTGTTCATTCCCACCTGTCAGCAGTTTCTCAGATGGAGTCATGGAGGTAGCCTGAAGTGGTCAATGCTTGCTGTTCTCTGGACAGTTATGGATATACAGTGTGTATAGCTCAACACCCATAGTCAAGGACACAGTGCCGAAAGTAATTATCCATCAGGGCTGTGCAAGAGTGAAAGTTGGCAAAAAAGGCAGTAAATAAACATGACCTTTCCTTCTGATGGCATCTTTTTTCAGGCAAACTGTTTCCAAAGAAAGAGTAATAGTTCTTCACCAGACTTTAATACTAAAGCAAATTAATCATCCTTTACTTGTGGGGCCCAGAGAAAAGAATTCTGTCTTTCTCCCTTACTTGTTTGGATAAATGAAGTAGACATGAGAGATCTCTAAGAATATCTGTCTTTCAGAATTCCTATTGAGAAAGAAAATCTGAAGAATTTGACATATACACAGCACTGGAGGATGTGGTCCCTACTCAGTCCTGAGTCTTTCATGTCTTCTCAGCTTCTACTGAGCTTGCAGAAGAACCTGCTGTTCTTTGACAAATTGTATGCGTTTACATTGTACAACATGATTCTTAAAGATGCACAATGTGATGGTTTATTATATGTATACATTGTGAAATAATTGCCACAATGTTGTTAATTAACATGTCCCTTACCTCTATAATTACTGTTTATGTGTTTGTATATGTGTGATATAGAAACAAATTTCAAATACATAATTCTCAAATTTCATGCAGATGACACCACCCTTATGGCAGAAAGTGAAGAGGAGCTAAAAAGCCTCTTGTTGAAAGTGAAAGAGGAGAGTGAAAAAGTTGGCTTAAAGCTCACCATTCGGAAAACTAAGATCATGGCATCTGGCCCCATCACTTCATGGGAAATAGATGGGGAAACAGTGGAAACAGTGTCAGACTTTATTTTTTGGGGGCTCCAAAATCACTGCAGATGGTGACTGCAGCCATGAAATTAAAAGACGCTTACTCCTTGGAAGAAAAGTTATGACCAACCTAGATAGCATATTCAAAAGCAGAGATATTACTTTGCTGACTAAGGTCCGTCTAGTCAAGTCTATGGTTTTTCCTGTGGTCAGTATGGATGTGAGACTTGGACTGTGAAGAAGGCTGAGCGCTAAAGAATTGATGCTTTTGAACTGTGGTGTTGGAGAAGACTCTTGAGAGTCCCTTGGACTGCAAGGAGATCCAACCAGTCCATTCTGAAGGAGATCAACCCTGGGATTTCTTTGGAAGGAATGATGGTAAAGCTAAAGCTCTAGTACTTTGGCCACCTCATGCGAAGAGTTGACTCATTGGAAAAGACCCTGATGCTGGGAGGGATTGAGGGCAGGAGGAGAAGGGGACAACCGAGAATGAAATGGCTGGATGGCATCACGGACTCAATGGACATGAGTCTGAGTGAACTCTGGGAGTTGGTGATGGACAGGGAGGCCTGGCATGATGTGATTCATGGGGTCGCAAAGAGTCGGACATGACTGAGCGACTGAACAGAACAGAACTATCTTGGCAATTGTAAATAATACAATATTATTGCTGCTGCTGCTGCTAAGTCACTTTAGTCATGTCTGACTCTGTGCGACCCCATAGATGGCAGCTCACCAGGCTCCCCCATCCCTGGGATTCTCCAGGCAAGAACACTGGAGTGGGTTGCCATTTCCTTCTCCAGTATGTGAAAATGAAGTTGCTCAGTCGTGTCCGACTCTTAGCGACCCCATGGACTGCAGCCTACCAGGCTCCTCCATCCCGGGGATTTTCCAGGCAAGAGTACTGGAGTGGGGTGACAATATTATTAACTACATTCATATATGGACTTGGAGAAAATATTTGTAAAACATTCACTTGATAAGGGGTTAATATCCAAAATTATATAAGGAACTTATACAACTCAAATAACAAGGACAACAAAACCAAATAACTTGATTGCAAAAGGGCCAAAGGACCTGAGTTGATGTTTTTCAAAGAAGACATACAGATGGCCAACAAGTACGTGAGAAGGTGCTCAGCATTACTTATGAGGAAAATGCAAATCAAAGCCACAGTGGGATATCACCTCACAACTGTTAGAACGGCGGTTATCAAGAAGACTAGAGATAACACGAGTTGGACACGAATGAAGCGACTTAGCAGCAGCAGGAGCAGCAGAGATAACACATGTTCGCAAAGATGGGAAGAAAAGGGAACACTTGTGCCCCGTTGGTGGGAATATAAATTAGTGCAATCACAATGGAAAACATTATGGAGGTTTCTCAAAAAACTAAAAATAGAACTACCATACGATCTAGCCATTCCTCTGTGGGGTATATATCCAAAGGTAATGCTATTCTTTGAATGTGCCAAGATCCTGGGCTGAGCCTCGGAGACTTTGCGTTTGCTGTTCTTTCTGCCAGGAACGTTCCCTCTCCAAATCTCAGACTGGAGGCCTTGCCTTGTAGACCACACTATTGGCTTTACTGTTTCCACTAGAACACTTAATGACTTAAGTATGAGATTACACAGCTGTATCCACTCCCTCACTTAGTATCTGTCTCAGCCACCAGAACGTAAGTTCCACGTGGGCTGGAGCTTTGTTCAATTTATGAGTATATCCCTGTCCTATACACTTCAAATGCTTGACAAATGCTTGTTGATGAATGAGTGATTGGATTTAAAGTAGAAAATGTCATGTAGCTCTTTCACCATAAGAAGGAAATACTTATCTTTCAAGTTAGAAGCACAGAGAATCTATTTCTGGCTTTAACATATGCCAAGATCAGGTGAGAAATTGCAAATTGCTTATAACAGATACTTGATGGGGGGTTGTATTGGAACAAAAGTCCAACTGGGGAAGAAAATGAGTCTCTTGCTAAACTCCTAAGATCTAAATCAGAAGCAGATCCTGGATATAATGCGTCCTATGCCAGCAATCAATGTCATCATCATCACTACAAGAACACGTGTTTTGACCAGTGAAACTGTGCATCTCTTCTAGTGACACCTACAGGCAGCAAGAGAGAAGCAGTGGCGACTGCAAATGAGAAGAGCTTGGGAAACAACGTAGAGGTTATGGGGTCGTCTTGGCTCTAAGTGTCTTCTCAGTCTCATTTTAGTTAATCTCGAAAGAGCATATCAGTGATAACTCATATTTCTTGAAAATATTCTTCCCTCTTGCCTTCTATGAAGATAAAGTTTTCTGATGTTTATCTCCTGCCCTGTTATCTTAACCAATTCTGCTTCTCTTGTCTTCCCCTTAAACATTAGTGTTTATCAGGATTCTACCCTCTGTTCTCTTCTCATTCAAGTCCTACCTAATAGCCTCCCTGTCATTTTCATGCTAATGATAATTCCTTAACATATGCCTCTGGCATTGGCATTTCTTTCAATTCCTAGGCTCAAATGTCCAACAGTTACTTGATATCTTTGCATGGATTTTCTTTAGGTACCTCAAGACTATGATGTCTCAAACCAAATCTGTTATATTGTTTCTTCTCCTTCTTTTCTCATTTTATTTTCTTTAAAAAAATTTTTTTTTTATTTTACTTTATAATACTGTATTGGTTTTGCCATACACTGACATGAATCCGCCACGGGAGTACATGAGTTTATTTTCTAGTCCACTTCAAGGAGCTGTCTGCTTCTTATCCCACATCTCATTAGCTGACGTCTTATTTTTCTCCTCCTTGCCTTATTTTCAGTCACTCTGAAGTTTAGACTTTCATCATTTCCTATGTTGGCTAATGGAATAACCAGCATGGCTTCTGATGTCATTAATTCATTTCCCTTTCCTGCAAACTCCTTGCTTTTTATTCCCCTGGAAGAGATTACCAGTTTCTTTATGAAGGCATACCAATTTTCCTTAAATCTGGTTCCCAAATACCTTTCTAGCTTTATGTGCCTCATAGTCTCACATGCAGCCAAACCATCTGCACCCCTTGGGTATCCCTGCGTCTGTCTCCTTTGTGACTTTAATCACACCTAGGTCTCAGTCTATGTGCGTCTCTTTGATTCTTTACGTTAAAATAAAATCCCATTCATTCTTTGAGATGATTCTTAAACATCTAACTATGAAGCTTCCTTTTGCACTCTGAGAGCTCATGTCTCTTTCTCCACTTATTTAATTCTGCCTTGTGTTAGGATGACTTTGACCCTCACTAGACTGCAGTCCCATTCAGATCAGCAGCCTTACCTGTTTCTCTGATTCCCTTCTTAGTGTCTTCTAGTATAGTGTCTTAAATATCAGTTCAGTTCAGTAAGTCGCACAGTCGTGTCCAACTCTTTGTCTTAAATATAGTAGACATTAAATGCTCCTTAAAAATGACATTATGTTGTATGTCTTGGGCTCATAGTAAAGTGCCCATTCTAAGTGGTGGCTGATAAGCAACTGAAGGTTCATTGTCTCATATTTATAGGATGCCTTCATAAGCTCTTCATGTTTGGCAAAGTGGTTAAGACATAGGCTATGAAATTAAGCAGATCTGGGCTTGAGTTCTAGACTTGCCACAGACTAGTTCTAAAACCCTGGGCAAATTACTAACCTCTTGTAAGCTTCAATTCATTTACATACAAATGGGGCATAATAATATTTGATAAGAATATCTAAAGTAGGGGGATTGTTAGGACTGATGAAATATAAATATAAAGTGCTTAGCACAGTGACTAGCCCATAGAAATCATTTCAATAGAAATGACTTATTATTTCAAGCTTCTAAATAGTTACATACAATCCAAAGATATCTTCATATTGAGTGTTAGTGGAGAGCATACTTTCTGTCTTCAGAATTAGATTGTATGTGTCTCACAATACAAAGTCTTTGGTTGTGTAATTTTAAAATATGCTTCTTGTCACTCTTGCCTTTTGTCTGTGGTCTTTTGAAAAGGCAAGACAAGTATAAACATTATTCATGGCATAAACAATGCTCATCAATGATATGAAAACAAAACAGTTGTGACCTGATGTGGATTACAGAGACAACGCACTAGAATCACCAAGATTGTCCTTTTTACTTTCTTTTTGAACAGCCATTTAAAGCTAAATTAATTTAGATTGCTGAAATATAATCTTGGCTCTAGTTTCTGGCATTCCTAAAGCCAAAAACAATTGCAATTTAATTGGCTTCCCTGACTTTGGCAATAAATGGTATAATAGATTTTACTTAGGAAATCTTGACATTTCCAAAAGAATCATGATTTTATTTTTAACAATCTGTAAAAGACCATGCTTAAGCCTAGGAAGAGAGAGAGAGGAGAGAGAGGGAATCATGAGAGAAGTATATGTTCTGGCTCTGGACAAGTATAATTTTTGGACAAGAAATTGGACTGAGGTGGTGTTTGTAAGACAATTTAAGCTTCATGAAAGAAAACTGGCATTACAAACATAGCGCTATTATCTGCATATGTGTTTATGTGGCATCTACCAATATGCTGTAAAAGAATTTAGAAAGAGATATTAAATTGATGTTATTGAACATGAGTGGGTATCAGCTTAACACTCTGAGGAACACTACATGCTGGAATTTCTGAGGAGTCTCCAGAGCTGTTTAGTCAAGTCCTCTTCTTGGCCCGGAAATACACTGAAGGTCTACAAGAAGATGGCCTATCTGGGGTCATCTAAAGGTTTTCCACAGGTAAAATCTGTTGGTTGATCTCAGTGTGTAGTAATCCTTGCTGGGAAAAGTGTGTTCTCTTCCTGAAAATGCTAGCTCTCTTTCAGTCATCATCAATGTGAGGCTACTGTTTTTGTGCCTCTCTTACCTGAACACCACTGTTATTTGTACGCACAGTTAGAAATTGCTATTAAAAAGTCACTAGAGGGACTTCCTTGACAACCCAATGTTTAGGACTCCCTCTTCCAATGCAGGGGGCCCGGGTTTGATCCCTGGTAGGGGAGCTAGATCCCACATGCCACAACTAAGAGTTTGCATGCCACAATTGAAGATCCCGCATGACCCAGCACTGTCAAATAAATCAATATTTAAAAAGTAGCTAGACTTTGCCATTCATTTCACAATATATATGTATATCGAATAATTACATTGTACACTAAAACTCATATAATGTTATATATTAAGTATATCACAATAAAAAAAAGTAATGTATGTGCACGCAAATAGCTAAAACGGATGAAAATATTTACATGGAAATGGGAAGTTTTCCCTTTATTTACCCTTCTCTTATTCCTCAGAGAAAACTTTTTGATCTCAGGATCCTTTAGACTCCTAGTAGTTATTGAAGCCCCCAAAGTATGGCACCCCACTCCAGTACTCTTGCCTGGAAAATACCATGGGCGGAGGAGCCTGGTAAGCTGCAGTCCATGGGGTCGCGGAGTCAGACATGACTGAGCGTCTTCACTTTCACTTTTCGTTTTCATGCATTGGAGAAGGAAATGGCAACCCACTCCAGTGTTCTTGCCTGGAGAATCCCAGGGACGGGGGAGCCTGGTGGGCTGCCGTCTATGGGGTCACACAGAGTTGAACACGACTGAAGCGACTTAGCAGCAAAGAGCATTTGCTAATATGCTAATCATGTTGATGTTTATCATATTAGAAACTGAGAAGGTTATAAAATATTTATTAATTCATTTTAAACATTAATGATAAACCCATTGCCTATTAACATTAGACATACCACTTAATGAAAAATATCAAAAAAGATCTTCCATGATAGTGAGAAGAATGGTATTGTTTGTTTTTGTGCATCTCTTTAATGTCTGGATGAATACAGACAAGGATCCTCACCTCTGCTTCTCTGTTCTGTCTGTCGTAATATTACACATCATGTGGCCTCTAGAGAAATCCACTGTGCGACGATGTTAAAGTAAGATTGAAAAAGGCAACATTTTGGTATTATTAGGAATATAGTTTTGACCTTGTGGATGCCCTGAAAAAAGTCTGTGGACTCCATGGGTTCTGAACTATGTTTGGAGAATTGCTATCTCAGACAAAGTCATTTTGACCATTTCTGGATTTGTCTTTTCTGATAATGAATTATCAGTGTTAAAGATCATGCTTATACCTTTAGTTGTTTACTTTCTAGTTAAATTTGTATCTGATCACTCCCCACTCCTTAAGCTGTCTCCTGATCATTGTTAGACATTTCTCTCTCCCTCCAGCTATACAAGATCAACACTTTGATGTGCTTACATGTTCCCCTCCTCCATCTCTTTCCCTTTCTCTTTTCAAACTCAGCCAACTGTACTAGTTCTTTACATGGTTAAGTTTTACAACTTTTGAATTCTTTGCCATTGTTATAAATAGAGATTTCATGTCATTTCTTTAAATTGAATTTAAAATGGAAACCAATAAGAAGCATGTAAAATATGACAATTATGTAAATATTTCTATGTGTAAAAATCCGCAGAAAAAGAAACAGGATCTTACATCCCTAAATCTGTACTGTTTGGAAGCTCTGAGCACAAAAGTCAAGTAAGTTGTCTTTTTCAGATGCTTATTGCTTCCTGAAATAACTTTTTTTTTTTTTTTTTTTTTAGTGGCTCTGTGGGGCTTATGGGATCCTAGCTCCCTCACAAGGGATGGAACCTGAGCCCTCAGCCATGGCAGTGCAGAGTCTTAACCACTGAACCACGAGGGAATTCCCAAACAATGACAGATTTTTTTTTTTTTTTAGTGGCTCTGTGGGGCTTATGGGATCCTAGCTCCCTCACAAGGGATGGAACCTGAGCCCTCAGCCATGGCAGTGCAGAGTCTTAACCACTGAACCACGAGGGAATTCCCAAACAATGACAGTTTAATATGCTTCTTACTTGCATCATAAATTTCTTCTATGGTTTTAAATTCTTTTTAGAGTTTCTAAATGCCTTTCTTTTCTTTTTTTTTTTTTTCAGAAAAGAACTTCTGCTTTATAAACTGCATTCCTAGAATAATTCAATTTCTTCTTAATAATTATACTATTTGTTAGATACATCTATATGGGTCCCAGGCCTGCTGTAGAGGCTTCATTCCGGGTTCTTATTGATTGCAAGTCTTCCTTTTTTGGTTTCCTTTTTAATTTAACTGTAATCTATCTTCAAGTAATTTTTTTTTTTCACAGAAAGGTAGATAAACCTACTGATTATCTGTATATACAAAAAGTCTTTATAACTTCTTTACAGTTTGATTGGGACTTTGGCTAGGTGCAGAATTCTAAGTGGAAAACAATTTTCTGTTTTATCTGAGAAGGTGTTGCTTCATTAGTTTCCAACATGCAGTGTGGCTAATGAGAAATGTGATGTTTTTCTTCCTTGTGGGTTTGTTCCTCTGGATACTTTTTGCTCATTTTGTTAGTCTTGCTATTCTGAAGTTTTGTGAAATGTTCCTAGGTGTGGGTGTGACTTCATTTATCCTGCTCTGCAGCCAGTGATACAGTGTGTAATTTGAAGACTTTTGTTTTGGTTCTGACATTTTTTTTTTCTTTTTTTAAATTGTTTCTTTCTCTTGATTTTATGTTTTATTTGTTCTGGAATGCTTATTAAATAGAAATTGGATATCCTTGATTGATTCTATATCTTTTGTCATTTTCTCATATTTTTAATAATTATACCTTTTTTTTCTTTACTTGTACATTACCTTAGCTTTTTATCCTAGCTTTCTAGTCAAAATTTCTCTTGGCTGTCAGATTAGTATTTTCCAAGTGTCTTTCTTCCTCATTATTCATTTTTAAGCTTTTTCTTTGCTATAAAACTTTTCTTGATATTGACAATATTAATTAAAAATTCTCTTGATTAGGTCTGAATTATTTTTGTTTCCTCTGGGGTCAATTTTGTTTGTTCAGCTTGATCCTTTTCTTTGGTGTTGCTGGTCTTCCTCACATGTCTGTTGACCTTGGTTTTCTGTTCATATTTGTGAATGCAAAGTTAAGGTCTGATTCATCCAGATTAGTGCTTTGTTGTTTGTCTGACTTTCCTCGCCTGTTTCCTGAATGAGAGAGGTGACTGAGCTCTGGGTAACATGGGCAGCTTGTTGATTGTTGATCTCACTTTAGATTGTAGAGCCTTCGAAAGGGGAAAGTAGAATTCTCTATTCCAATGCTCACAAGACTTGCCAAAACAATGAGGGTTCTACTATGTAGTTCCAGTATCTGACTTGGAAGACTTAGTTCCTTTAAAGCAGATAGCTCAATTTCATCACAGCATACTTTTCCGCTTTAGCTTGAGTACATGACTCTGCTACACAGGAAGGGGTTGGACAGTCACTCAGTGAAGGCATTCTGCAAACAGTTCTTCAACCCATCATCTTGCTTTCTCTCCTTTTTTAATCTCTCTGTTTATTCTTACTTCTGTGTTATATTGGCTGTCTGGGTTAGGATAGGGCTGGAAAGAGAGTTCAGCAGTGAGGAATTCTATTCCACTGATGTTTTCTTTTGAGGATTCCTATACTTGTAATGCAATGTTTGTTCCTCAGTGTATTTTTGGCCCCAGTTAAACAAGGTGGTCATTAGCTTTCCTTTCAGCCTGGTTTAAAAAGCATATCTAGTTAATTCTCATTTCTACTTATACCTGAATTAGACAGCTTTTGGAGTCCCAAAACACCAGATGGGAATGTAGGCAAGCACATCTAACTGACAGGTTAATTGGTGAAATATCCTGCTGAAGAATTCTTAAATGGTTTGCCCTTTATGTTTCAAACATTATCTGAGGAAACCTGACACTGAGGCCTCAAACTTGGCTCCATTTGAGAGCAATGTGGAATCCCCTAGAGGTACAGGGAGGCTCCAAAAGCAGTCCTTTGGAATATAAGCTGTGCTTTTGGGCAGAGAAAAAGAGTTCTGCAGATTAATTAAAATGAAACAAACTGATTTAATGAAAGCACATACTTAAATTTTTATAGCAGCCTTCTAAAATGATGCTCTGAATGATGTACTTAAGCCTTTACAGACAAAACACAAAAGTTTGCCAAATGATATTTTTAGGAAGCATTTAATGAGTGCCAGTACGCCTACAGGATACTGAAAGGAGGGTAACAAATGTTGCATTTTATCGATGTCAGTAATAGTTTGTAAACCTCAGACGTGACTTCACACCCAGAGGTTGCTTCACTGCCCAGAATGAAAAGCTATTTTCAAGGGAACTCCTGGCACCCGTTTTAAGAGTTCCGAGCGCATGGCCACACTCTGAGGCTTCGTGTGAAGGGCAGAAGTGGCAGCTGGTGAGTACATAAGCCTCTCGCCTCTGGAGGTCTGAGTTTATAACTTAGCTTTGCGTTGGCCATGAGAAAAAATGTACTTGGTGCGTTCTCTCCCTGCTCAGCCTCATTAGAAAACCACCACACCATTTGGCTCGTTTTGCTCCAGCTGGCAGTGTCTGTTGAAAGGGAGGCCAGGGGTTGGGTAAGCAAGGCTCGCCTGAGGTGTCCTGGCTCTGCAGAGTGGGATCCTGCCTGCCACCTGCCTGGACGTGTGCTCGCTGCAGGCCAAACGCTATTAATCCTTCTCTGTCATGAACATGACATCCATGTCAAACTTTTCAAACCCTTCAAACCCATTCGTTAGGAATTTGCTCTTCTGAAGCTGGAAAGATGTAAAACCTGAGACTAACTGGTAAGTAAAACTGTCAACTTTTCATCTCCCCACGATGTCGACGTCCACAGACTCCCTAGCCATTTGTATGTTATGATTGGTTTTTGTTTGCAGGTTGGCAGTGAAGTATGAGTGTTTAAGGTTTTCCATCTGAGACTAAAAAAATGGGAAGAGTGGAAGCCTTCTGAGACAGTTTAAAGGAAAACAAAGGATTATCAGAGCTATATTAACCAGTTCTGCTTTTTCTGCATCATGAATCCTAAGGAATGTCTCAATCCAATGATGATATGATTCTCGCAGGGCTTTGTATTTGAGATTTAAAATTTCCTTATGAACTTTTGTGCTGACCATACCAGGATCCCTGCTCAGACCCTGGCAGGTAATTGCTTTCTGTCCTATTCTTCTGCAATCACCATCCACCCCTCATCCTCTCTTGTCTCTGCCCAACTTGGCTGCTGTTCCTGAACATAAGTACGCTGGCCTTTTCAGTTTTAAAACTGTCTCCAAATTAGCCTCGGGCCTTCTAAACCCTTATTAGGAATTAAAAACCTTTCTCTGGAAATAGAATAGAAAATTGCATGTTTTCATGAAGTCAGATCAAAGAACCAATGCGGGGGCAATCTTTTTTTAATTTTGGGAAAAATTCAGGAAAAATTAATTTCAGTATTTTAAGGGAATATACCCTGGTTGTCCCTTGACGGATGTGTTTTTAAGAAAAAGGATAAAGGAGCTGTCATTCACTTTGCTGCTCCAATTCTGCCCTTTGGGGAGGGAGAGCAGAAACATTTAAGAAGCTGAGATTCAAAGGGAGAGAACTACAGAAGATACGATATCTTTGAGGTTACACTGCGTGATCCACTAGAGACAAAGAAGAAAAGCTGTAGGATGCTACAAGATGTGTTTCTGCTAACAATCTAAAAGTGTCTCTGAATGATGTTTTCAAATTCTCACAGTGGAGCAGAGAGTAGGTTAGAGGAGCAATCCGTGTTCATTCCTTAAATGTCACTTCCTTTACTAAACCTGATGTCACCAAGAAGCCCCCCAAGATTGCTCTTCCTCAGTTTTGAATTTCCATCTCTACCATATATTGATTCAACACATATTTACTGAGCAGCATTTGTTTACTAGGCACTGGTCTGAGTTCTTGGATACAGAGATAAGTGACAGGTAAAGTAAAGCTCTGTGTCCCCTGGGGGCTCAGTGGTAGAGAATCTGCCTGCCAGTGCATGAGATGTGGTTTCAATCCTTGTGTTGGGAAGACCTTCTGGACAAGGGAATGGCAACTCACTCCAGTATTCCTGCTTGAGGAATCTCGTGGACAGAGGAGCCTGGTGGGCTACAGTTCCAGGTCACAAAGAGCTGGGTATGACTGAGTGATTAAATGACAAAGTAGGCATGGTCTCAGCCTGGAAGAAGCTTACATTCTAGTGGCAGAGACAGTTTATGTGTTCTCAGTTTCATCATCCTTGTAAGAGTCTTTCATCCTATTTGGAAGCTAACAAGTTAACCTGCTGGAGTTTCATGAATCTTGTCAGAAGAGATGAGATACCTGAATCAGAGGTAAAGGACTCATAGTAATAGGAATTGCAGGAGAGTCAGCATTTATGAGGGCTTCCCTGGTGGCTCAAAGAGTAAAGTGTCTGCCTGCAATGCTGAAGACCTGGGTTCAGTCCCTGGGTCGGGAAGATCCCCTGGAGAAGGGAATGATAACCCACTCCAGTATTCTTGCCTGGAGATTTCCATGGAGAGAGGAGCCTGGCAGGCTGCAGTCCGTGTGATCACAAAGAGTCAGATACAACTGAGTGATGGATGCTTTCACTTTCTTCAAGGCCCACTTCCTGCAGGGTGGATGTGAAGAAGGCCAGATGGTGCTTGGAGAGGCAGGTGAGGACTGCTCCTCTTTAGGAGTTTAGGCGCCTGAGGCCACCATAATGGGCAGCAAGCATGCCTCGCTTTTATTTTGTGAGACATTATCTTTTATGATGCTGCAAAGCAAGCACACATGCCCCTTCCCCCTATCTCTGCCTTCCAAGACTGTTCACTGTATAAACATCCTTGAAAAGGTCATCTGGAACAGAGAGCAGTGGCTGTCTCATTTGCAAGATGTGCAAAGACAAGGGAGACTCGTGGAGAATTCTTTTCCAACAGTTCACAGCCATGGTATGATTTCTCAGATTAGAGACAGCTCTGCCTACAGGGATGAGAAGAGTTTTTTCAGATGCTCCTCCAGGGGCTTATGGAGGTGACCGCTGTACTAAATGGGCATGTATTTGGGTAGGACAGAGGGGAAACAGGGCTGAGCCAAGGATGTTCCTGATGTGTCAGTTCAGTTGGCAGCTTCCAGAAAACTCGCAGCCCTAAGACAGCATGAAACATTAGCTGGGCATCTCTTGGTTCCAAGGCTGGGCTGCAGGTGTCAGAGAGGCTGGACACCAGGTGATCAGGCAGGCACCTAGGGTGGTGGCTGAAGGACTTGGAGGAGAGATGAGAGCCAGGCATGGAAACATGGCATTAAAAAACCCCTGTTTATGATGTGAATTAATTTAAATAAGTGTCTTGTGTTGGCCAAGAGATGTTTTGTTTGAGCCTGATATACAGGAATTTAGAAATAGCTATATGGATTTTCTTGAAAAATGGTAAAACAAAATGTGCTTCTAAACTGTTTGCCAAGTTTCAGCCTTAGTCAATTTATACGGATGAGTTTGAATCCCTAAAAAACAAATTTATAATAGAAGGGCTGATGTAGACATTGATTTAACTTGCAAAAATGTGCTGTGGAAGCTGAGACAGACAGACATGGAATTTTGTAGGAAGAATTTGATAAAGGTTCATTTAGTATGATGATAAGTTTGAAACAGTAGTAAAATGAAATAAAAATAAGAAAATATTACTGCTGGTGAGAAGGTCATATAAAATGTGTTATAATGTCTCAATCAGAAATCCAAGAAGACAGGATGTATATTTCCTGAAATTTTCAGTGTGTATCTTTCCGGAGTGACAAATTAACCTAATGTAAATGGACATTCTTGGACCTTCCTGTCCAAATTCCTCCTCACTAATACTGTTAACAAAATAGTAGCTGTAAAACTAATTTTCTAGGCTAGCTAGGAGAGAAGCTACGATGTCTTTGTTTAGTCTTATTTAAATGTTTTCTTTTAATCCCTCTCTTGTATAGTCCCTGTGCCAAAGCTTGCCATATGTGTACTAGAAAAGAGTATTTGTGTTTAATTTTTTAAACATCTACAAAGTGCTTTTGCTACATCGTTGTGTTTGATCCCATTTGTTCCTAAGAATTATGAATACACTTTGCATGAAAGTGTTAGTCAGTCAGTCGTGTCCTTCTCTTTGCGACCCCATGGAATGTAGCCTGCCAGTTCCTTTGCCCATGGGATTCTCCAGGCAAGAATACTGGAGTGGGTTGCCAACCCAGGGATTGAACTCAAGTATCCTGCATTGCAGGCAGATTCTTTCCTGTCTGAATCATAGAGGAATTATTATCTCCCTTTTACAGATGGAGAATCTGAGACAGGTAGAACCTCAAGGATTGCCTAGAGCTATATCACTAATGAGGGCATATGGTAATGAATTGTCAAACAATGTTCCAACTTGGTTCTTCCAACAACATTATTATGTAAACAGTTTATTGTTGACACAGTAATCTCTAGTTTAGGTTACCATTACAACGGAATTAGCTCCATTAAAAAAGCAATAAAATATGTAAATACACAAACATCATGCAGAAGTGTTTTCCGTGGCTCAGTTTTGTAAGAGGAAAATACACCAGTTCTGTGAATGTTTCAGAAAAAAAGAAAAGAAAGAAAAGGAGAAAAGTAAGGGAAAAAAAAGAGATGCCACGTGATGTCAGAGACTTTTTTGGACCTGGCCTATGAAAACTTAAGAAGTAGGGGCGAAACTGTTGGAATTCAGATCACTTTCTACTTTAAGAAAGTATGCATCCTATTTTACTGAAAAATTAAGGGAAAACATAAATAATTCATTTATTTAGTACATGCAGCTTAAGAAAGCAAATATTTTAAATAAGGAGATCAATTTTAAGTACTCAGATGTGGAATGTATTTAAACAAATTTAATTCTAACTCACACTGTCTCTTGGAAACTTTGTGTATTGTTTTGGCTGGGCTGGGTCTCCACTACTGCCCGGGCTTTCTCACTCGCAGAGAATGGGGTGGCTCTCTAGTTGCCGTGCGTGGCCCTCTCACTGCTGTGGCTCCTCTGCGCCCTCCAGGGTGCGTGTTGTGGATCCTGAGCTCTAGGGCACAGGCTCAGTTGTTGTGACTTAGTTGCTCCCCAGCACATGGGATCCTCCTACATCAGGGATCGAACCCGTGTCTTCTGCACTGGAAGGCAAATTCTTTACCACTCAGCCACCAGGCAAGCCCCTAGCCCATACAGTTTTGAATGAATTCCCTTCCAGTTTTAAAAGTAAAAAAATTTGGGGGCTGATTTCATACTGAACACAATGGCAACCGACATTTTCATGGTGAAGAAAACTTTACCATCATATAGGTATTAAATTTAGCAGTAGTTTAGCAGATAGAATTAAAAAACTGTGTCTGTAATCATCATGATTTTTAAATCTTTATGCAAAGAAAGTTAAAGTCAAAGGGGTATAGCTGCTATAAATCTTCTTCTACATGGAGAATAATGGCAGTCATAAGACACAAAATAGTATGAAATCATAGAGGTTCATTCTGTTTACATTTCTATTTCTCATAGTGACTAAGGGATAGATTAGTCAAATCCATTGTTTCCTGCAATGGCTCTGGTGAACTTAATCCCTCCCTCCATATAAAGACACAGAGAAATATGAAAGGTATAATTTGTCGCATCTTGAGGATGGGAAAGGTGAGAGTAAGGTGAAATTTAATAAGGCTTACAGGAATTTATCAAAGTTTGCAAATACTATCCTGGTTATTTGTATGGTTCCCTGGTCCCAAATACATGCCTTATCAGATATCCTAGGGCTTAAAATTTCACCAAAGGATTTATTATTTTGGGTTTTAAGTCCCTTGAGTCATTAAGAATCTCTCTGGGAGGAATAACACCCAGTATTGGGCCTGATACACACTGAATGCCCAATAAATGTTTTTAACAAAAGGTTTATAACCTTCTTATGGGGATTAGTTGACAGCAAAGTGAGAGAAAGTTAGGTCCTCAGTTAAGACAAGGGGAAGAAATAGAGAGAGGACCTCTGAGAGTACTCCTCAGGGGCCAGGAGTGAGGATATGGGAAATGAAAGGAAGCACAAAGAAACCCTGTGTTCAGGTTACAGACGCACTGGAGCTTGCCTTTCTTGTAAATAGTTTGTCAGAACTTACTTCCTTTTCTTTTTATTCTTTCTCCTTTACTAATTTTCACTTTTATATCCTCTTTTCCCTTCCTTTTCCATGTGAGATGACAATGACACCCCACTCCAGTACTCTTGCCTGGAAAATCCCATGGACAGAGGAGCCTGGTAGGCTGCAGTCCATGGGGTCGCCAAGAGTGCGACAGGACTGAGCGACTTCACTTTCACTTTTCACTTTCATGCATTGGAGAAGGAAATGGCAGCCCACTCCAGTGTTCTTGCCTAGAGAATCCCAGGGATGGAGGATCCTGGTGGGCTGCCATCTATGGGGTCGCACAGAGTCAAGACACGACTGAAGTGACTTAGCAGTAGCAGTGAGATGACAGATGTTCTTTAAATTTATTGTGACCATCATTTCATGATGTATGTAAGTGAAATCATTATGCTGTACACATACAACCTATAGAGTGCTACATGTCAGTTTTAAAACTGGAGGGAAATAAAAGTGAAAACAAAGGAAAAGGGAAACTAAGAAAGAAGGAGCCTCAGAGATCTTAGGGGTTCCTTGGTGGTTCAGACAGTAAAGCATGTGCCTGTAATGTGGGAGACCCAGTTTCGATCCCTGGGTCGGGAGGATCCCCTGGAGAAGGAAATGGCAACCCACTCCATTATTCTTGCCTGGAGAATTTCGTGGGTTGAGGAGCCTGGTAGGCTACAGTCCATGGAGTCGCAGAGTCGTACAGGACTGAGCGACTTCACTTCGCTTCACTTCAATTCAGATCCCTTAAAGAAATAAATAGATGGTTGACTACAAAAATTAAATTTCTGTATATATTCAACTATATCATTAGAAGAGTCAAACGACAAATTTGGAGAAAATGTTTTCAACACTAATGACAAAGGCTTATTGTTGCAAACCTTTAAAGTGTTGCTACACATTGATTAACAGAGAGACAAAAAAGCCTAATGGAAGAAATAAAGTCAAATTGTAATAAATACTTTAAAATATAATTGCACTTACTATTTATGAAGAAAATACATCATAAAGCACTAATCAAATATTTTTCACTCATTATTTTGGAAACCATTAAAGAGCTTAATAATATTAATATTCACATATACCTGGAGTGAGCTCATTTAATCTTTAGGAAAGTTATTTGTCAGTAAATTCCTATTTTGGGATTATGTCCAAAAGGAATATTAATATTTGCCCAACTGCATAAAGGAAAATTCACAGTTGACCTTTGAACACTGCAGATTTAAGCTGCACAGGTCCACGTATACACAGATTTTTTTCGATAGTAAGTACTATAGTACTACGCGATCCACCTACGTTGAATCCACAGATGTGGAACTGAGTTTATGGGGGGATCATGTATACAGAAGACTGGCTATATATATACTACATGCAGATTTTCGACTCAAGGAGGTCAGTGCCCCAAACCATAGGTTGTTCCAGGGTCAACTGTGTATGGATGTTTGCAGTGGAAACACCTGGGAAAAAATCCTGAAGTCTATCCATTTAGAGAATTACTGAAAATATTTATTTTAAAAGTCCACTCTGTGGAATATTATGCAGATATCAAAACAGAATAAGGTCAACTCAATTATATATATGTGTGTATATAATATATATTCATCTGCTAGCATGTCCTAGATACATTTTCAGTGAAATAAAACAAATCGCAGAGTAATATGTAAAAGATAATCCAAATTAAAAAAATGAAGTAAGCAAAAGTCAATATGTAGATATATATGTTGGTGAATGCCTTAATGCATACAGAAACAGGTTTGGGAGATTAGATACCACACACAAAACATTGGTAATCTCTTGAGATGGGCTCGATTGGGGTTTTTTGTTGTTGTTGTTGCTAAGTTGTGTCCAACTCTTTAAAAAAATTTTTTATTATTATTTATTTATTTTTTACTTTACAATATTGTATTGGTTTTGCCATACATCAACATGAATCCACCAGGGGTGTACACATGTTCCCCATCCTGAACCCTCCCCCACCTCCCTCCCCATAGCATCCCTCTGGGTCATCCCAGTGCACCAGCCCCAAGCATGCTATATCTTGCATTGAACCTAGACTGGCGATTTGTTTCTTATATGATATTATACATGTTTCAAAGCCATTCTCCCAAATCATCCCACCCTCATCCCTCTCCCAGAGTCCAAAAGACTGTTCTATACATCTGTGTCTCTTTTGCTGTCTCGCATACAGGGTTATCATTACCATCTTTCTAAATTCCATATATGTTAGTATACTGTATTGGTGTTTTTCTTTCTGGCTTACTTCACTCAGTATAATAGGCTCCAGTTTCATCCACCTCATTAGAACTGATTCAAATGTATTCTTTTCAATGGCTGAGTAATACTCCATTGTGTATATGTACCACAGCTTTCTTATCCATTCATCTGCTGATGGACATCTAGGTTGCTTCCATGTCCTGGCTATTATAAACAGTGCTGCGATGAACATTGGGGTACATGTGTCTCTTTCAGTTCTGGTTTCCTCAGTGTGTATGCCCAGCAGTGGGAACTCTTTGCAGCTACATGGGTTGCAGCATGCCAGGCTTCTCTGTCTTTCACTATCTCCTGAAGTTTGCTCAAATTCATGTGCATTGAATTGGTGATAACTACCTAACCATTTCATCCTCTGCTGCCCCCTTCTCCTTTGCCTTCAGTCTTTCCCAGGATTAGGGTGTTTTCCAATGAGTTGTCTTTACATTGGGTGGCCAAAGTATTGGAGCTTCAGCTTCAGCATCAGTCCTTCCAATGAATATTTAGGGTTGATTTCCTTTAGGATTAACTAGTTTAATCTCCTTGCAGTCTATATTGTTTGCTTTTTAGATATACTACTTAAGATAGAGTAGTAAAAAACAAACAAAATGGATATTTATTCATTGACAAATAAATCATGTAAAACATTTTAAGATGTTAGGCCGCTTAGAAAGTTAGGAACTCCAGGTAAAAGAATAAATGCTACAATCTGAACAGGTACTCTAAAGGGATTTTAGGAACCAAGAGAGGAAGAGAGATAATAAAAATCCTATGTATTTTTGACTTCCTATGGACCATAACTCGAACACTGTTATAATACTAGGTAATTAGTTATTGAAAGTGAAAGTTGCTCAGTTCTGTCTGACTCTTTGCCACCCCATGGACTATAAAGTCCATGGAATTCTCCAGCCCAGAATACTGAAGTGGGTAGCCTTTCTCTTCTCCAGGGGACCTTCCCAACCCAGGGATTGAAGCCAGGTCTCCTGCATTGCAGATGGATTCTTTACCAGCTGAGCCACCAGGGAAGCCCAAAACTAGATAACTAGTTATTTGATATTAGTTATTACATCCTACATATATGTATTCATGACCAACATGAATTAGTATATATAAAAAAGGAAGGAACAATCAGGAACCTTGAAGACTGACTGTTGATTTATCTAGTGGTAGGGATCTGGAATTACTGGTCCTGAGTCTTCTGTCAAATACAACCTCTGGTTCTTATCCAGCTCAGCAGATGTAGCATTAAAGTATTCTCTGAATCACAAGAAGTTAACCAAAATAATTATCATGAAAAGTTAACAATGAGGAGATTGTGATTCAAGAGGTTCTAACTTGCCAGTGTTAAGGTAGTCAGTGGTAAATTTGGGATGAGCCCCAGAAGATCTTTTAAATAAAATTCTCTTTCTATTTCTAAATTTTAGCTACTAAGATTAGCCCTTCTAAGATTATGCCTTTCCCTCCAGCAGGCCATAAATAATGCTGTTTTAAAATAAAAGTGAGTACATGTGATAAGACTACTTGTTTGATTTTTTTAAATGCCTAAAGATTGTCTCATTATTCATAGTTATGGTTTTCGGTTTGCTATCTATAGCCAGTGTACAAACTGACTAGATTAGCAGAGATTTAAATCTCACAGATATCCTGTTCCTGTTTTTTCCTGCACTGACATTTTAGAGATAACAGAAATGCAGTGTAGGTAACCATATGGATGCTTATCTGAACTTTTTAAATGTAGATGGTTAATTCATTTAGATTCTATGCATGAGTTAAAATGAACAGCCTATCATGAAGTTTTGGCTCCCTTAAGAAGATCCTAATGGATACCTAGTTACGCTTATATTCATGGAACATTTGACTTTCCCAGTAAATGATCATTTAGAAGAAATGTTTACATTTAAGGGAATATATCTCTTAGAGTGTATTTTTTCTACTTATATTTCTAGTAAAGGCTCTCATGTGTCTATATCATGAGGCAGGCACATCACATCAACCATTGGAGGTTGAAAACTAGCTACCATTTGCATGTATTTTGAGTTTGAGCTTTTTTTTTTTAACATGGGTGTAAAAAAAATATTTAGGAGCACTGAAGAAATGGCTTTAAACTCAGCCCCCCTTTCTTAATTGAAAACAGCTTTGCACAGAAATGTTTACTGGTGCTTGTGGAAATGACTAGAGTCTAGGACAGTCCATACTGTCCATGAGCTAGGAATTGTTCTTACGTTTAACATGATTGAAAAATATTTTTTAAAAGAATATCTTTTGACACATGAAAATGATAGGAGGTGGGTCATAGAGGATCCTGCTGTGATTTATGTCAGAGAGTGTTTTGCCTATGTTCTCCTCTAGGAGTTTTATAGTTTCTGGTCTTACATTTAGGTCTTTAATCCATTTTGAGTTTATTTTTGTGTGTGGTGTTAGAAAGTGTTCTAGTTTCATTCTTTTACAAGTGGTTGACCAGTTTTCCCAGCACCACTTGTTAAAGAGATTGTCTCTTCTCCATTGTATATTCTTGCCTCCTTTGTCAAAGATAAGGTGTCCATAAGTGTGTGAATTTATCTCTGGGCTTTCTATTTTGTTCCATTGATCTATATTTCTGTTTTTGTGCCAGTACCATACTGTTTTGATGACTGACTTTGTAGTAGAGCCTGAAGTCAGGCAGGTTGATTCCTCCAGTTCCATTCTTCTCAGTCATTAAAAAGAATACATTTGAATCAGTTCTAATGAGATGGATGAAACTGGAGCCGATTATACAGAGTGAAGTAAGCCAGAAAGAAAAACACCAGTACAGATACTAACACATATATATGGAATTTAGAAACATGGTAATGATAATCCTGTATGGGAGACAGCAAAAGAATGGACTTTTGGACTCTGAGGGAGAGGGAGAGGGTGGGATGATTTGGGAGAATGGCACTGAAACATGTATACTATCATGTAAGAAACGAATCGCCAGTCTATGTTCGATACAGGATACAGGATTAAAAAAAAAAGAAGAAAGAAAATGATAGGAAATTTAAATTTCAGTATCCATAAATTACACAGACCCATTCACTTGTTTTTGCATTGCCTATGGCTGCTTGGTAAAGAACCTGCCTGCCAATGCAGGAAATATAAGAGACACAGGTTCGATCCCTGGGTCAGGAAGATCCCCTGGAGGAGGGCACGGCAACCCTCTTTGCCTGGAGAATCCTCATGGACAGAGGAGCCTGGCGGGCAACAGTCCACGGGGTCACACAGAGTTGGACACGGGTGAGTGATGTAGTATGCATAGCATGCATGTCTGCTTTCATGCTGGGATGGTGGAGTATATGCGACAGAGACTGTATGTTCCTCAAAGCTTAGAACATTGATGGTATGGTTTTTTACAGAAAAAAATTTGCTATCCTCTGAATTAGAAAATTCCTTAGTGTATTCGTTCTGAGGACTTGTTTATGTTTGGTTTCTTTTGTGGAAACCTGAATGCCATTAACTGATTCATTTAGTCACACTTTTATTCTTTCATTCAATAAAACCTTTATTGAGAACTGAAACTGAACCAGCTTTAGGAATAGAGACATGTGTAGGACAAGTTCTTCATCCCAGAGGAGATTGTATGAAATGACTGCATGTTATTTAGACAGTCATACTAAGAATTTTACAAAGAGATACTGACTTGGGCAAAGAACCATAGTCATATTAGATTCTCAAAATTGTTTCCTCAGGAGAGCTCTATCTCAAGGTTTGCTGCAATATGTGCAGACTGTGAACTTTTTTCTCTACCTTCTTTGCCAGCATCCAGAACCTCCTTTTTCTTGCCCACATGGTTACACAGTTCCCTGCTCTCTGGAACATGAGATGAACTCTGTGCTTCCCTATTGTGGCAGTTTCAGTTCAGTCACTCAGTTGTGTCTGACTCTTTGTGACCCCATGAATTGCAGCACACCAGGGCTCCCTGTCCATCACCAACTCACGGAGTTCACTCAGACTTGTGTCCGTCCAGTCAGTGATGCCATCCAGCCATCTCATCCTCTGTTGTCCCCTTCTCTTCCTGCCCCAATCTCTCCCAGCATCAGAGTCTTTTCCAATGAGTCAACTCTTCACATGAGGTGGCCAAAGTATTGGAGTTTCAGCTTTAGCATCACTTCTTCCAAAGAACACCCAGGACTGATCTCCTCTAGAATGGACTGGTTGGATCTCCTGGCAGTCCAAGGGACTCTCAAGAGTCTTCTCCAACACCACAGTTCAAAAGCATCAATTCTTTGGCACTCAGCCTTCTTCACAGTCCAACTCTCACATCCATACATGACCACTGGAAAAACCATAGCCT
>SJXQ01003000.1:0-139940 GCA_006408695.1 Aepyceros melampus | reverse complement strand
TTATGACCCCATGGACTGTAGCCCACTAGACTCCTCCATCCATGGAATTTTCCAGACAAGAATACAGGAGTGGGTAGCCATTTCCTCCTCCAGGGTGGGATCTTCCCCACCCAGGGATCAACCCCATGTCTCTTGTGTTTACTACATTGGCAAGCAGATTCTTCATCACTGTGCCACCTGGGAAGCCCCAAAAATATGAGGATGACTTGTTAATAAGAATTTATTTGGGAAATATGGCAATAGGTCAGAGAAGTTTAAAAATGTATCTTATCAGCTTAACATATGAGCTGAAAAGTTGGCTTAAAATTCAACATTCACAAAACTAAGGTCATGGCATCAGGTCCCATTATTTCATGGCAAATAAGTGGGGAAACAATGGAAAAAGTGAGAAACTTTATTTTGGGGGGCTCCAAAGTCGCTGCAGATGGTGACTGCAGCCTGATATTAAAAGATGCTTGCTCCTTGGAAGAAAGGCTATGACAACCTAGACAGCATATTGAAAAGCAGAGACATTACTTCGCCAACAAAGGTCCATCTAGTCAAAGCTATGATAATTCCACTAGTCAGGTATGGATGTGAGAGTTGGACCATAAAGAAAGCTGAGTGCTGAAGAATCAATGCTTTTGAACTGTGGTGTCAGAGAAGACTCTTGAGAGTCCCTGGACTGTAAGGAGATCAAACCAGTCAATCCTAAAGCAAATCAGTCCTGAATATTCATGGGAAGTACTGATGCTGAAGCTGAAACTCCAACACTTTGGCCACTAGACAGCATATTGAAAAGCAGAGACATTACTTCGCCAACAAAGGTCCATCTAGTCAAAGCTATGATAATTCCACTAGTCAGGTATGGATGTGAGAGTTGGACCATAAAGAAAGCTGAGTGCTGAAGAATCAATGCTTTTGAACTGTGGTGTCAGAGAAGACTCTTGAGAGTCCCTGGACTGTAAGGAGATCAAACCAGTCAATCCTAAAGCAAATCAGTCCTGAATATTCATGGGAAGTACTGATGCTGAAGCTGAAACTCCAACACTTTGGCCACTTGATGTGAAGAACTGCCTCATTGGAAAAGACCTTGATGCTGGGAAAGATTGAAGGCAGGAGAAAGGGATGACAGAGGATGAGATGATTGGATGGCATTGCTGACTTGATGCACACGAGTTTGAGTAATCTCTGGGAGTTGGTGATGGACAGGAAGGCCTGGTGTGCTGCAGTCCATGGGATCACAAAGAGTCAGACATGACTGAGTGACTGAACTGAACTGAACATATTAATCTTCCTTCAGGCTGGAAACTTTTATGAATTATTGGTAAAAAAAAATTTCTTGATATCAGAAAATACTTATCTTCTAACCAACAATCATAGACCACTCAAGCCTTCCCCTCTCTTGTCCATCCTGGTCTGCTAAATTTCCTCTTTCTCAAATTAAAGGAAATTCCTTAATTCAGACCATGTGACAAGCAGGAATTCATCCTGAAGTTTCACACAGGGTGGGTAGTAAACACGAAGGGCTTTATTTTATATGTCTAAATTATATTTTAAAGTCATAAACAAAATTAAAAACCAGATAATCAAGGAAATGTTTATGAACATATAAAAAAGAAAGAGTATCCTTAATATACTAAAAGTACTTATACATCAATAAGAAAAACAAACTATAGGAAAGTGAACAAAAGATATGAACAAAAATATAAAGAGAAAATAATTTATCTCTTTATATTTTAAAATATTTATTTATTACATTTATAATATACATTTTATGTATCTGCTTACTTTTTATTCTACTCTGGCTTATATTTTTAATCTACAGTCACAATGATACTCAAGAACCCTATCCACTCTTATTTATCATTCCAATCCCAGTCTTTCCTCACCTAAATAAATGTTATATGTTCCATGAAATTAGCTGTCAAAATGCAAAACACAAAGTTTTTTTTTTTATTTTTATTTTTTTGGCCATACTGCATGGCTTGTGGGATCCTAGTTTTCCCAGCAGGGATCAAACCTGGGCTCTTGGCAGTGAAATCACACATTTTTTTCAATCACAGGACCTGCAGAAAATTCCCTAAAAGTAAAATTCTGATTATTTCCTTAAATATCAGTGACTAAGGACTCTCAAATATATTATCCAAATTGACAATAAATATAATTTTATCCAAGGCAGTTTTGACTTTGAAGGAAAACATCTTGTAAGCATGTGGACTCACAAGAGTATCTGAACCCATATGGGATCAACCAAGTATTTCATTCGAAATTCCAGGCTGGATGGACCACAAGCTGGAATCAAGGTTGCCTGGAGAAATATGAACAACCTTAGATATACAGATGATATCACTCTAATGGCAGAAAGTGAAGAGGAATTCAAGAGCCTTTTGATGAGGGTGAAAGAGGACAGTGAAAAAGCTGGCTTAAAACTCAACATTCAAAAAACTAAGATCCTGGCAACTGGTCCCATCACTTCATAGCAAATAGAAGGGCAAAAGGTTGAAACAGTGACAGATTTTATTTTCTTGGGCTTTAACTATAGGAAAGTGAACAAAAGATATGAACAAAAATATAAAGAGAAAATAATTTATCTCTTTATATTTTTAAATATTTATTTATTACATTTATAATATACATTTTATGTATCTGCTTACTTTTTATTCTACTCTGGCTTATATTTTTAATCTACAGTCACAATGATACTCAAGAACCCTATCCACTCTTATTTATCATTCCAATCCCAGTCTTTCCTCACCTAAATAAATGTTATATGTTCCATGAAATTAGCTGTCAAAATGCAAAACACAAAGGTTTTTTTTTATTTTTATTTTTTTGGCCATACTGCATGGCTTGTGGGATCCTAGTTTTCCCAGCAGGGATCAAACCTGGGCTCTTGGCAGTGAAATCACACATTTTTTTCAATCACAGGACCTGCAGAAAATTCCCTAAAAGTAAAATTCTGATTATTTCCTTAAATATCAGTGACTAAGGACTCTCAAATATATTATCCAAATTGACAATAAATATAATTTTATCCAAGGCAGTTTTGACTTTGAAGGAAAACATCTTGTAAGCATGTGGACTCACAAGAGTATCTGAACCCATATGGGATCAACCAAGTATTTCATTCGAAATTCCAGGCTGGATGGACCACAAGCTGGAATCAAGGTTGCCTGGAGAAATATGAACAACCTTAGATATACAGATGATATCACTCTAATGGCAGAAAGTGAAGAGGAATTCAAGAGCCTTTTGATGAGGGTGAAAGAGGACAGTGAAAAAGCTGGCTTAAAACTCGACATTCAAAAAACTAAGATCCTGGCAACTGGTCCCATCACTTCATAGCAAATAGAAGGGCAAAAGGTTGAAACAGTGACAGATTTTATTTTCTTGGGCTTTAAAATCACTGAGAACGTTGACTACTGTCATGAAATTTAAAGACACTTGTGCCTTGGAAGGAAAGTTGTGACAAACCTAACAGTGTATTAAAAAGCAGAGACATCATTTTGCTGACAAAGGTCCATATAGTTAATGTTATGGTTTTCCCAATAATCATGTATGGATGTGAGAGTTGGACTGTAAAGAAGGCTGAGCACTGAAGAACTGTTTTTGAATTGTGGTGTTGGAGAAGACTATTGAAAATCCCTTGGACTACAAGGAGATCAAGCCTATTAGCCCTAAAGGAAATCAATCCTGCATATTCACTGGAAGGACTGATGCTGAATCTGAAGCTCCAATACTTTGGCCACCTGATGTGAAGAGCCAACATATTGGGAAACACCCTGATGCTGGGAAAGATTGAGGACAAAAGGAGAAGGGGGTGGTAGAGGATGAAATGGTTAGATAGTGTCACCAACTCAACAGCATGAGGTTGAGTGAACTCCAGGAGACAGTGGAGGACAGGGCAGACTGTGTGCTATAGTCCGTGGAGAGGTGAAGAGTCACATAAATCAGCAACTGAACAACAGCAACAGTGGAACCAGCTCACCTGAGCCAACAATTTATTCCCTCTTCACATTTGTGTTAAGCCTCCAGTGATACAGTATCGCTGCAGGTCACAGGTGCCCAAAGATGAATAAGACCAAGTTCTCACCCCTAAAGGTCTCACAGGCCAGAGAAAACAAGCAAGAAAACAGGGTCAATGTCCACTGAGATAAGGGTTGCTCAGAATTACTTGGCCCCATTCACAGAATGCTCAAGAAACAAAAAGAGATATACTTGATTCAGTCTAAGGCTTCCTGGAGGACAGTACACCCAAGCTACAACTTACAGGCTGAGTAAGGGGCCCTCAGAAAGAGGGAAAAGGGACAGAGCATGCCTGGGAGAACTGATGATGCAAATAAAGGTGGGAAGACAAGAAGCAGGGTTTTATATGTGATGCATATTTCTAGATCAGGAGTGGCAAAAGATGAGACAGTAAGCAATATGTAAGACAGGCCATGGAAGTCCTTTGGTAAGTTTCCTGGAATTTGACATGCAATAAACTATAAGCTCATTGAAGTAAGAAGTACTGCATCTTGCTTATAGTCTTAACACATCACCCTCTCTGAATTGCCAGCTGGAAAATTGTATACTCGTTGCTTAGAATCCAGTGATCGGCCTCTTCTATGTCCTTGCATTTCCAAATCAGCCAGAAGAAGGTAAATGCCAAGCCTGTCACAGAACCCTTGTGTTAAGCCGCAAATTTCTTTCTAGGACAACACTTCTCGATAGCTCAGAATGCACAAACTTCATTTGTCTGGGGCTCTTTCTCACTCCTCTAGTCACTTACATAAAACTTCATGGATGTGTTTTGCTAGGATATAAATCAGATATAACCAGAGGGAGAATGTGTTTGAACTTTAGGTTCAGTTCAGTTCCAGACCAAGGCTCCAGTGTGTGCATTATTTATCAATAGCATTTAAGTGCTTGCGGTGAGCCAGCCCTGATTTGGCTCTATAAATAAATTATGTCACACTTTATTCCTGTCCTCTGAGTCCTCATACCCTTAAGAGGAAAATGGGGAGCGTGTATACAGTTTACATCAGGATAACTATGATTAAGTGATGCTTAGCTAATCAGCCAACTGTGACAATAAGCCATTTAAACCTGCAGGGTAAGGAGTGCTGTGGGAAACTTAAGCCCTTTTTGCACGCTTTTTTTTTTTCTTTCTTTTCTTCTTTTCTTTTTCAAAGCTTTTGCTTCTACCTGTTCTGCTTCCACCCAGCTGAGAAAAGGCAGGTCTCTGAGTAAGGAAGTCTTTGATGATTGGGCAGAAGACCTCTTGCTGTGCTAACATCTGATGGAGGATCACTGAATCTCAAGAATGAAAAGGAGCTCAGTGGTGCTGCTGGTCTCCATTTATGTCCCTTACAAAACAGGTTTATTTTTAGTGGTAAGAGAGGACCAGGAAAGAAAACACATTGGCCCTTGGACCTACTCGTCATCTGGAGATTCTCAGTAATATTTGTTGAGATGGAAGCAAGAGATGGAGTAACGGGATTGCATTACATTAAGTGGCCAAGTGCAGTGGGGCAGCCTGACATCACAGAAAAGCCCAGGACCAGGTGTAGTTCCAACAAAGAAAGTAAGGAAAGGGATTCCATGCTTGGCAGGAATGTAAGAATTTGGCAGAGATGGTGCCAATGGAGAAGGAATAAAAGTGGACACATGTTGAAAAGAAAATCTGTATTAAATGAGGAGGAAGGACCAAGGATAGAGTTTGGAGATGAACTAGTGCCTGAGAATCCTCCTCACTCAGAGAATGATGCTGGCAGGAGAGATGAGTTTGGAGTTGTGGGAGCCCCTGAAATAAATAGCCATTTGAGATAAACAGCCAAAATGAGGCCACAAAGGAAGTATAAACATTACTGGGTAAGAGAAAGGAAGGTGTGAGGATGGGTACAAAAATGAATGTCAGATGCAAAATAAAAGGCTCTGAAGATGCAGGGAAGATCCCAAGGTAACAAATTTGCATTGAGTTGCTTCTGATAGACTGAAAATATGAAGGGACAATGATCAGACCACAGCAAAAAATAGAACTCTGACCCACAATCCACAGCAACCAGCCCAGAAAGCCAAACCACAACCACTACAGCTGTCAGCCCTACACATCCAGGATCTCATCAATAAATGACAGCTTTCCTGATTTTTGCACCTAATCTTTCCTACTTCCAAGGTGGGAGCAAGTGGAGAGAGCCGAGTATGTACCCAAATCCTATCCCGTGGGACGATGCTCAGCAGCTCAGCTCTGGCTTCCCCATGCCGACAGCCTCCATCAGGGTCAGCTGATGCTTTTCTGGTTTTCCTTTTCCCACTATCAAGCTTCCCACTCTTCTGCCTGCCTTTGAGTCACTTGCATTTGGCAGAGCCTGACTCCATTGCTCTAACAAGCTCTGGATTAACAGCCTTTGCTTATTCTCACTTGGATGCTCTTTGTTTCCATACCTCTATGTACTCAGCACTGTGCTGGGTTCTAGGAATCATGGTGAACAAAGCAAGAAGAGATCTCTGCCTTTATGAGACTATGAGATTCACATTCTTTTGGGACAGACAGACAGGAAGAGAGAGAAAAATTAAGTTAGCATTGTGGTGATAAATCATTTCAAAGGAAACAAGACAGGATGATGTGATATGGGTAGAGAAGAGTGAAGAAAGCCCTCCTTGAGGAGGTGACATTTCAACCGAAAACTAAGGGGTGAAGAAGATCCAGTCTTGTGAATTTCTGGGGAAAAAGACTCCAGACAGTGAGAACAGCAAACATAGACTGCACTGGGCAGACCACCCTTGGTTTTATTTGGAAGACACGGAGTAGCAGAGCTGTGATGAGTGAGAGGGAGGTGGGGTCTGAACACACAGGGTTGAGGCTGGAGGGACAGCCTCGGGAGGTCTCAGGCAGGAACGCATAATATCCTAAGACAAGTGTAAATGTACAAGCAGAGACAGTTTTCAGCGTTTCTTTCCAGTCAATTACCACTATCAAATCAGGGCAGTTCATCCTAAAGATTTCAAGTGTTTACAGTGATAACTGAAGTGCTGCTGGGATAATAGTGCTTCAGTGTAATTAAGCACCTCTGCCCTTCCATCATGAAGATGCAACAAGCATCTAGCTCTTCTCTGCGATCCCATGCACAGCTGACAATGGACAATACATCAATATCTTCTTCCTGCGACACTAGGCCTGTTTGATGAGGATGCTGAGAGCTTTAATCAACCTGCTTAGATAAATTCTTTATGAGACAGGGAATTAGTAGAGCTGAGCATGAAATAGTTTAGGGTCTGTCAACAAAGAGGGCATCATTGTTTTTATGACTTCTCCCTTGGTCCCTGGGTGGAAAACTCTCATTAGCTGGAATATTGATAACATAGGTGGCTGCACTGATCTGCTCTGTAAATAGCAGCTGTCTCTTTGCTCAGACCTGCTGTCATCATGCCTGCTCCATTACAGCAAACGGGATCCTTGGAAGGCTAGGCTCACTCATTTTTCCCAATTGCTAGAGTCTCAGGCCTCACACTAATTCCCAAGTCCCCAAAGAAAAACAGAAGTGTCATAGACGGATGATGCTTGTAATTTCTGCCTCCATTTATTTATAATACAGAGCAGTTCAGGTACTGGTGCAATCTTGCTCCTTGTTTTCTACAACTTGCTCCAGACAAAGAGCTGTGTGTATCGATACAGCGAAAAATGGGTCATCTGATCAGCCTCGTCATGCTGGTGACCATGTCAGCAAGGGTGTCCCCATTAGCATCAGTCATCACTGGAGAAGACCTCTGAGAGAATTCCCAGGGTGTCTCTGTGTAAACCTCCAACAAGCAAGTAAAAAGAGATAAGAAGGGAAATGCGGCTAGCTGGTGGGCTGGAACGCAGCTAGCATTTCATCAAACGCTTGCTGTTTGTCCCGGGCACAAAGCTAGACTACTTCCCCAGGCCTCCTGGCCCACAGGCACAGCCACATGCTGGAGTCTCAGTCAACTGAAAGAGTGAATGTGATCTTATCACTTCCAGCCCCACCAACCCCACCACCACCACCTCCATCCTTTCTTTATCTTCCCTTGACTTGATGCCAATGAAAACACATTCTTAGAATCTACACTGGAAGTAGAGGAATCTCAAGGTGGGAAGGGCCTAAGTCCCTGAAGAGCATTTGAGGGAGACCTGCCTACCAATGAGGAGCATTTGCTGCAGACTTAGAACAATAGGAAATATACCTGTATTCCTTTAAATCGCTAAGATATTGGAATTTATCTGCTTTAGCTGCTAGGATTAGCCGACCTAACAGAGTGGATCTCTGAATACGAGAACCAGATTCTCAGAGAATTCACATCAAAGCGTGTTTGTGATATATTCATCACCTTGTGGTTTCTACCATGACCTACCAAGTAAGAAAAAAGTAATTTTTAACAGTTTTATTGAGGTTTAACTTACATATCCTATTCATTGTAAGTACATAGTTTGATGGGTTTTAGTACATTTATGCAATTATGTAAGAAGACTGCTGGGGTCCAGCCCCAGTGGATCCAGGATGATTCAAAGCAGGGACAGTGTTGGCATCTTAGAAAGAATTATCTATTTAGATATATAAGATTAGGAAATAATAGTATAGTAGGAAATTTAGTGGAGAAAAGAAGGTTGAATAACTTGGTTTACGTGGAAAGCCAATAAAGTTCCAGACAAGGAGCTTGCACCATCTACATTAGGCCACCGGCGTCTGTTTGAATATCGAAGAGTGCCCCGCCCTGGGCTCTCTCTCGCGTGGATCTTAGCAGCCGGGACAAGTAAGTAGACATGCCAAGCCTCCACGCCCCAGATGGGAATTTAGCCAGAAATTAGAGAAAATAGGAGACACAGGGGAAACCAGTCCTTCCAATGACTGGCCCCACCTCTATTGTTCAGAAGGCCTTTTATACCCTTTTGATTGTACATAAAGATCAATGGGTAATACAAAATTATGCAATGTTAGCAGCCCAAAAACCAGGCTTTCTTTTTGCATACCATCCCGTATACAAAAGGTATCAGGTGGTTTACATTATCTTCTGGCCAAGAGGCCTGTTAACATTTTTATGGCTCTCTTCTTGAGTAATTGTCTATCAACCAGAAAACTCCTTTTCCCTAGAAGTGTTTTTTATTTACTCTGCATCACCTTCAACATACTAAATAAAGTTCCATTCCTGTAGAAAAAAGGTGCAGTGGGTTATAACAAAGAAAGTGCTTAACTCAAAGATCTAATATTGCTAATACCAGGTCTACTACCTGTTTTTCTATATACCAACTATATCTTACAAATAAAAGATATGAAAATTTGGCAGCAAGTATTGGCTCAACAAATGAAACCTTTAATCAGTCCTATTCTAATGATTTTGACTCCTCGGAAGCCCCTACATTCATGGGATGTTTTAAGCTTCCTGTGCCTCCCGCGGTCGGGAGGCCTCAAACCACATGCTCAGTCTGCAGGCAGGCTAGAAAGCCTTCAGAGAGGTTTTTGGATTGAAACACTCTTTCAAATGCAGAAGACTAAAGCCCTGAGTTGACTTTTTCCAGAGAATGTCAGAAGAGTGGAAAACCAGGCAGATTCTTATTTTTGGGGGGTATATGCTCAGGAAATGCCAGGGGGAAAACCTGAGATCTGACTCTCCTTGCCCATCTAATCTCTGCCACATGACCTTGTCACGGGTGGGATTCCTCATGCTGGCTTCCAGCAGAAGACTTCTCTCAACCCCCCAATTCCCTCATTTTTATATGCAATCAATCCATGCTTTCAGCCCTGGGCAAACACACATATTCATGTAGTATTTCTGGCATCTATCATTTGGCCTAATGATGTGGCAGCTCACCTGTGCTGTTACCTGACATTACTGTGTTCCTTTTTGACAGCTGCACAGCACTCAGTGGTGTGCACGTACTAGGTGGTGTTTCTCCGTTCACCACTTTATGGATATTTGAATTGTTTTCAGTTTGGTATCATTATTTCTGATGCTGCTATATAGAAGTCTTTGCTTGTACATGTTTTCCTTTCTCTTAGGTAGATGCTAGGAGCTGAATTGTTGGGTTGTATTAATTACCATTTTATACTTGATGAAAGCCCTCTCTGACTCCCTTTGAGTCTGTTCCTTGGCATTCCTAACTTTATTCATAACTGAAATGCTATATTTATCATGTTGGATTCGTTGAATTTTTGCTTTTATTTACATCTCTCTCTGCTAAGTAGACTATGAGCTACTTAAAGGTCAAAACCATGTTTTGTTTTGTTGTTGTTTTTTTTTTATGATATGCTAATGCCTAGCATAGTGAGGAGTACCCAGGACATGTTTATTGAAATACTAAGTAGCCAGAGAGCTTGAGGTGAATTAGTTACTATAGAGTCAGAGGGGCTGGACTATGTGATGTCCAGTTGGCTACTGCTGGCAGCCATGTTTCCAAGAATCCAAAGAATTCTGTCTCTGCTTGCCCCCAGTTAGGGCTAGCCAAAGAAGCACTTGCTTGAGACTTGGAAGGAGGAAATGAAGAAGTCCTTACTCGCCAAATGTCAGGATGGCACGATGCAGCCATGGCAGAGGCAAACGGTCTGGCTGCTCTGGCTTGTTGCTTCAGACACTGGTCAAAATCTCCTCCTCACTGCAGCCCAGGCCCCCCGCCAGGCGCTTGGCTGTGGAGGGAGGCCTACACAGGAGCAACCACTGCCATAGCCTTCTACGGGCCCCTTCTTTCAGGGTCTATGCCCTGAATGTTGGCTACAGAATGTCCCTTCTGGTTCCAATGGCATCCACACCAGAGCTGCAGTCAGACGCGCTAACAGCTGATGCTCAGATTCTCTGGTTCCTCCTCTGGATTGCACTGACCCAGCCTTGCTGCATTTTTTGACACCAGGTCTGTTTCCCATAATAAAGCCCTCATTTCGTGTTACTCGTGGTAGCTCTGTTTTTCTGGTGAAACCCTGCTTGCTAGGGTCCTCCAAGCATGGACCATATATAAGCCTTCATTCTTCGGAGAACCCAGTGGTGTGGCCTGGAGCCGCTGGAAAGCTGCCTGGTCTGCTCTAAGCAGGAAAGCCCTCCCTGTCCTATGTGACATTTATTTAAAAAGGTCTCTCTATGCACAAAGCATTACCCATGAGATCTGGGAAGAGTTTTGTTTCCAGCATTAAAATGTCACTGAAGATTTTTTTCTTTGGTTGGAATTTAAATTTATCCTGATAACATTCTAATTGCTGATAGAACTCCCAGGTAACTGACATCCCTTAAATTTCTGTTATAGGTGTTAATTGCTGTCATGAATCTTGGCAAAGATAAAGAGAATTTAAAAGTAAACAGAGGGGAAGAGATAGATCTAGAGTAAATTGAGAGACAAAGAGAAATCTAGGAAGAAGTTAGGGGCAATGCCATCTTATTTTCTTCTTTTTTGCTTTCTTTCCATCGTTGCACCTCAATTGTTTACTTTGAAGAAAAATTACCTTACTGGATACAATTAACATTTTCTATCCTTTACCCTTTTCAAGGAGTAGAGCTACGGCTTTCAATACTCCTGCCTGGCAGTGGATTATCTTCTGATATCTTGTCAATGGTAATTGGAAGGTATTGTAGATCAGAGGCAGAAGGAACGTCACCACCAATGGTCTTTATGGCCAGCTATTACAGAGGGATGTTCCCCTGCAGAGAAGGCACTTGTCTGGCCATGATCGTGACAAAAGCAAGGCTCTAGGAGTCATGGGATAATTGATGATGCTGTCCCTACTTAGGGGTGCTAATGAGTCCAATTTCTGAGAGCTTAACTATGAATTGCATGCAGCTTTTTGTTGAATTTTGTTTTAACTGAGAGAGACAGACTTCTTTCCACCTGCAGAGGCTCCCTTGGGCTCTTTCTTGCATTATACCTTTCCAGGGCCAGTATGGGACCTGTTTTCTGAGAAACAGGATGAAAGGGAATCTACTGTTTTTTAGAAGCTTGGCCAAAGATGCCATACTCAGCCAAGATGGTCACAGCAGAGGAAATGGGTTAACTTAAGTAAAAGAAAAGACTAAGACCCAGCCTCAGGTCCTTGAGATGCACACGTGAAGAAATCCATTCCTCTCAGACCAGTTAGGTGGAAGGTGATGGTAGCAGATCTCCACCAATGAATCTGTTTTCCAGAAAAAGGGATTCACTCTCTGTTGGAGAGCCAAGCTCAAAAACAGGGTGCAGGTGTTAGGTGATTGTGGAGAGGGGAAGAGGGGTTGAACACACCCTGTGTCTGCCCTTCTAAAATATATCTTGATAGCAGCTCACAGATGCCAATGCTGTTCTGAGCAGGGACTCAGAACAGCAACTCTGATGAGGCCAGGTGGCTAAGTCAGAAGTCCCATTGCCTGAGTTCAGTGATTGCGGGAAAGCGAAATAAATGTTTCACGTCTCCATTTCCTCTTCTGTAAAGTGGTTATAACAGCATCTACATCACAGAGTTCAAAACATTAAGTGAGTTATTATATGTAAAGTACTTTAATAAGTGGTTGGACCAAGAGTTGCTATGCCATTTCCTCACAAAACCAGCATGTGAGGATATCATTACAGAGACTCTGTTCCGGCCCTGCCCACCTTCCATAATCACAATTCCATCTTGGTTTCTGGCTCACAATATCTCTGAGATTTTCCACAAGTTTTCAACTAGATTCCATTTCAGTAACTTCCTCAATAGTTATAGGTTTACATATCATGCAGCTTAAGAATATTTTGGTGAGTCTTTATCACATCACTGTGACTTTAAAGGTTAGTATATCATCATATGAATGTCAATGAATTAATTTATGCATTCACTCATCCTTTGTGTGGTTTCATAAAAACAACTAGAAGTAATGAAAAAAAGAGCATATGAGATTCGATAAAATACTGAACAGTACCCCCAAATGTCTCTGGTTCTGCAAAAATACTTAAACTGTATTACAGAATCAATCACCAGTTTCCCAGCAGCAAAGTCAAGAAGGAAACACACTCACTGATAAGTAGCATGAGACCATCTGTGAACTCTGGCCCCAGATTTTTCAGAGACATGCACAGGTTTACTTGTCGCTAATGTGTCACACCCATCATGAGACCTTGACAAATACTGGTATGGCAGCTCTGTTCCATTTCACTAAATCCACAAATTCCATCATACACATGCCTCTCTCGCTGCCAACCAGCAGAGCTGTGTCAACATCTGCATTTCAGACCAAAAGTTCTGCTGCTGGATTTTAGAACAGTCTGGACCCTGATCAGTCCCTGATGAACCCCAGGAGACTACATTTTCTCTATTTTAATCTATAACACACAATATGCCATTAATCTTCATTGATCCTCACATTCTGCTTGTCCCTTCTGCTTTCTAGGAAAAATTCATTTTTCTATGCAGGCAAACTGCTCAGCCTTCAGGTGGTTTAGGAGTTCTGTGTGGGCATCACAGTCACATTATTGAAAGTTTCAGATGAATGGTTGCATATAGGAATGCATTAAAACACTGGATAGATTCCTCATTAAAATGAGAAAAATTGTTGCAATGGTGTCAGAGACATTATTCCTTTTATTTTCTTCTATTTTATTAAAATCAAATTAGTAGTCAATATGACATGTATAACCAACTAATAAGTTTGAGCATATATTAATAAAGTTTAGATTTGAAAGCAAACTAAACCAATTAAGTCAATCTTGCAAATGTAATGATTTATACAGTTATTTCTTTGCAGAGTGGTAATGAGGTATACATGACAAGTAGACACAAATGATTATAACTTGCATTATAACATAATCACAATAAGCATTTTTTAATAAACTAGAATGAAACAAAATGAAACTAGAGAAGTTGTGTAGCTCTTCCTTTAAATGTCCTTGAGCCTAAGGAGTCCCAAGTTTAATATTCTCATAAAGGGCCTTGATAAGTAAGTATTGGAGAAGATAAAGCTCACATTTTTTTCTTCTTTCTTAAGGAATATTTTCTATACAAGTTAATAAAAATTGTCCAAATTACAAAATTTCCAGCTGGAAAGATATAATCAAATATTTTTTAACCCTGGAACTAAGATGTAAATTGCTTACAAATCCTGTTCTGTACCCAGGCTATTTATACATAAACATATAAAATTTTAAGCTGGTAACGTTATAGATAATATGCATGTTAGATGATGTACTAGATAATGGAGAACAGATGTAAAATTTGTCAGTCAGTCAGTTCAGTCGCTCAGTCACGTGTGACTCTTTGCGACCCCATGGACTGCAGCACGCCAGGCCTCCCTGTCCATCACCAATTCCTGGAGCATGCTCAGACTCACGTTCATTGAGTCGGTGATGCCATCCAACCATCTCATCCTCTTTCGTTCATTTCTCCTCCTGCTCTCAATCTTTCCCAGCATCAGGGTCTTTTCCAATGAGTCAGCTCTTCACATCAGGTGGCCAAAGTATTGAAGTTTCAGCTTCAACATCAGTCCTTCCAATGAATACTCAGGACTGATCTCCTTTAGGATGGACTGGTTGGATCTTCTTGCTGTCCAAGGGACTCTCAAGAGTCTTCTCCAACACCACAGTTCAAAAGCATCAATTTTTCAGTACCCAGCTTTCTTTACAGTCCAACTCTCACATCCATACATGACTACTGGAAAAATCAAACCTTTGACTAGACGAACTTTTGTTGGCAAAGTAATGTCTCTGCTTTTTAATATGCTGCCTAGGTTGGTCATAACTTTCTAACAAGGAGTAAGCATCTTTTAATTTCATGGCTGCAGTCACCATATGCAGTGATTTTGAGCCCCCCAAAATAAAGTCAGACACTGTTTACACTGTATCCCTGTCTATTTGCCATGAAGTGATGGGACCAGATGCCATGATCTTAGTTTTCTGAGTGTCGAGATATAAGCCAACTTTTTCACTCTCCTCTTTCACTTTCATCAAGAGGCTCTGTAGTTCTTCTTCACTTTTTGCCATAAGGGTGGTGTCATCTGCATATCTGAGGTTATTGATATTTCTCCCAGCAATCTTGATTCCAGCTTGTGCTTCTTCTAGCCCAGCATTTCTCATGATGTTCTTTGCATATAAGTTAAATAAGCAGTGTGGCAATATACAGCCTTGACATACTCCTTTCCCGATTTCGAACCAGTTATAATGTTAGTGCTGTTCATTAATATATTACTTGTAGTACCTATCGTTCTCTAAAGCAGAGGTAGGAATACTGTCCCCTGCATGCTTTCAGTTAGTTGGAGTCCTCCAGGCATTAGCAAAGATGCTATGCAGTGTTTCAAGAAGCTTTATGAGTCCATGCATGGTTTTCCATGCTCCTTCCGTTTTGCCATGACAACCAGGAATTTACCAGCTGTGCTGTCAGCCTGAGTCCCTAGGGGAGAATGACATGGAGAAGAGTCTCCAGTCAACCCATGATGTACATACAGTGTAGAGTTTGGGGCTACATAGTGTCACTATGGGGCTGTGTGTTACAGCAGCAAACTTAACCGACCCTGACTACCTGGGTTATGCTAGCAGCTAGATTAAGATAGGATATTTGTTTATGGAACAAAAATAAGTAATTCAACATCTCAAGTGCTTAAATCAAGTAGGATTTACTTGCCACTCATGCTCTGTGCCCCTCATGGATTGTCTGAGGAATCTGCTCCACATAGTCAGAGACTCAGATGATAACCCTATGCTATGATACAGAAGGGATGTGGGACATGGCAAGTTGTTCACTGCCTCTTAAAACATCTGCCTGGAAGATGTGCAATCACCCTTACTCACAAGTGCAAGTCACCTGACCACGCCCCTTCAGACACATGGGAAATTCAATCCCTTTAATATGCCCCAAAGGAATTTTTTTTAATTGTAATATTCCTTAAAGATCACAAAGCAAATACGATGCCCATTTTCCAGATGAGATGGCCAGTTGAGACAGGCTTAGTAACTGGCTTAAACTCAGAGTTAGGAAATGAAAGAGAAAAAAAATGTCTGAACACTAGCAGCCTGAATTCCAGGTCCCAGACCCTTAAAAACTATAAAATCACAGTAATACTCTGCTAGTAATAATAATAGAATACATTTGGAGGTGGGACAGAATAGTGTTGCAGAGTATTGGCAGCGGGGAGTATTATTGTTAACCAATAGCAATAATAATTAAAACAGCAGCCAATTAGCTGAAGAATGTACATTTATTGTTATTTGGAAACTCTCAGTTGTGCATCTAGAAAATGAAATTATATCAAGTGAGTTGAAAATAGGTTCCAGTGTAGGCCCTTCATTAATTATTCCTTACAATTTTGTGGTAAGCTGGGGAAGCCACTTGACTCCCCTCTGCCCTCGTGCCTGGCACTAATAAAGGAAACGAGGTCCACAGACGGGGATGTTCACAGAGCAGAACTTTCACAAATCAGGTCAGCTCTTAGCTATGAAGCATGCGGACCTCCTTATTTGAAGGCCCTTCTGCATCTTTACAGAGCATTGTCGCCTCATATTAATTAATTTTAAATGGGCTGTTGGCTGAGAACATAAGTCAGGAACTGCAGACTTCCATCACCCTTCTGGTCAAGACTTAGAAGTCAACCTTCAATACTTTTGTCCTGTTTAATCTCTGAAAGTGTCAGCACTTCTGCATTGGATTAATCCCTCTTTATCATATGCTGGCTTATTGGAAATAAATTTTAATAAGAATTGTAAGAATCATGCCTGCCAAATTAATTTTACCCTCAACTCCCAAAGAGTCAACAATACGAAAAGGATTTGCTAAGGAAAGGTCATTTTGGAAACAAGGAAGAGACAACTTGCTGTGAAAATTGGTAAAAAGAGGTCTCCCTCGACTGAGAAACAGGGGCCTGTGGAGGGGGAGATGACCAGCTGGGATCCCGCTGCGTCAGTGGCTAGCTCAGCAAATACCTCATCCCGGGTCAATGACAAGAAACTGACACAGAATCAAGGTTATGAATGAGATAAAAAGTGCAGAGTCTGAGAAGACACCAGCCCCACAGGCCTCCATGGAGAATTCTTTGGTTGGTTATTTCTTTACTGTCCTGCTGATCATACTGTCACCCATGGAATCACCATTTACCCTCATGCATTTATGTTAAAGAAGCAATATTAAGCAAAATACACATTAACTATGAGATGTAGATATATCATACAGATACACATATATGCATATATATTGCATTTGAAGTATTAGATTATAAAGTATCATTTTAAAATATCATTTACTAATTGACATCTGTTAGGTTAATGTCAAAGATATATCATGATTAGTTTTGGTAGTGACTGTATCTAAAACTGTACTTTGAAATATAATTTAATATCAAATAATTCAATATAGACACCACCAAATATGAATCTGTGTGATCCATATAGGGTTTCTTGCATTTTGGGTAACAAATTTAATGGTTTACGCTTACAATTTTTGTGTTATGCCTCAAAATCAGTAAATATGAGAGGAGGTTTCTGACATATTTAGGCAAATTTCTTTCTAAAATATACTATGAAAGTACAGTCAGTCTTTATTTCTATAAATAATATGTCATATATCATCTTGAATATAATAATCATTGCTAGTTTTTCCTTTTTAGCATTTGTTCCTGAAGGTCCATGGAAAGTTCCCCTGCTATATTAGAAAGAGTTAATATGAGCCTTTGCCACAGATCTGGCAAAGACAATCTCAATAGGATTTTAGGCGTCTCTCAACCTTTTCCTAATCAGTATTTCTTTCTCCTTCCCTCTAAATATCATTCTCATCTGGACAAGAATTAAACCATGTATGATTAAAAGTGAAAACACATAAACCTGATAACGGTCCAAACCACTATGATGACTGGAGGGTTCCTCTGAGTAAGAAACAGGGGGTCAGGACCCTGCAAATTCTTTTGCTCCTTACTAACATTACTACATGCTCACTTGATATGCATTCTGAATCTCTCAGCTAAATTTAAAATAACAATTAAATAATTATCACTGTATCAATAATTTGGGGGAAAAATTGATTAAGAAGGTCATCAGCTCTATTGAGCCCCCAGAATACCATAGAGTTGGGCAATATTGATCAGCCCTAGGACAGAAACAGCCTAGATGCCTAACTACTGTGTTTTCTTATCTCTCTCTTACTAATATATACAGATCAAGAAGCAAAGTTAGAACCAGACATGGAACCACAGACTGCTTCAGATTGGGAAAGGTGTACGTCAAGGCTATATATTGTCACCCTGCTTCTTTAACTTCTATGCAGAGTACATAATGAGAAATGATGGACTGGAGGAAGCACAAGCTAAAATCAAGATTGTTGGGATTCTTTACCTGGGTAAAATTTGGTCAGGTAAAGAAATATAAATAACCTCAGATATGCAGGTGATATTACCCTCATAGCAGAATGCAAAGAGGAACTAAGAGCCTCTTGATGAAAGTGAAAGAAGAGAATGAAAAAGTTGGCTTAAAACTCAATATTCAAAAAACAAAGATCATAACATCTGGTCCCATCACTTCATGGCAAATAGATGGAGAAACAGTGGAAACAGTGACAACTTTATTTACTTGGGCTCCAAAATCGCTACAGATGGTGACTGCAGCCATGGAATGAAAAGACGCTTACTCCTTGAAAGAAAAGCTATGACAAACTTCAGTTCAGTTCAGTCGTTCAGTTGTGTCCAACTCAGCGACCAATGGAGCTTGCTCCAACTCATGTCCATGGAGTCAGTGATGCCATCCAACCATCTCATCCTCTGTCATCTCCTTCTCCTCCTGCCCTCAATCTTTCCCAGCATCAGGGTCTTTTCAAATGAGTCAGTACTTTGCATCAGCTGGCCAAAGCATTGGAGTTTCAGCTTCAGCATCAGTCCTTCCAATAAATATTCAGGACTGATTTCCTTTAGGATGACTGGTTTGATTTCCTTGTAGTCCAATGGACTCTCAAGAGTCTTCTCCAACACCACAGTTCAAAGGCATCAATTTTTCAGTACTCAGCTTTCTTTACAGTACAACTATCACATCCATTACATGACTACTGGAAAAACCAAAGCTTTGACTAGATGGACTTTTGTCAGCAAAGGAATGTCTATGCTTTTTAATATGCTGTCTAAGTTGGGCAAAAATGTCCTTCCAAGGAGCAAGCATCTTTTCATTTCATGGCTGCAGTCACCATTTGCAGTGATTTTAGAGCCTAAGAAAATAAAATCCTACTGTTACCATCATTTCCCCATTTATCTATCATGAAGTGATGAGACTGGATGTCACGATCTTCATTTTTTGAATGTTGAGTTTAAGCCAGTTTTTTCACTCTCTTCTTTCACTTTCATTAAGAGGCTCTTAGATCTTCTTCACTTTCTGCCATAAGGTGGTGTCATCTGTGTATCTGAGGTTATTGATATTTCTCCCAGCAATCTTGATTACAGCCTGTGCTTCATCCAGTCCAGCATTTCTCATGATGTACTCTGCATATAAGTTAAATAAGCAGGGTGACAATATACAGCCTTGATGTTCTCCTTTCCCAATTTGGAACCAGTCTGTTGCTCCTTGTCTGGTTCTAACTGTTGCTTCTTGAAGTGCATACAGATTTCTCAGGAGGTAGGTAAAGTGGTCTGGTATTCCCATTGCTTTAAGAATGTTCTATAATTTGTTGGGATCCACATAGTCAAAGGCTTTGACATAGTCAATAAAGCAGAAGTAATAGAACTGTTTTTCTGGAATTCTCTTGCTTTCTCTATGATCCAATGGATATTGGCAATTTGATCTCTGATTGAGCATTCTTTGGGATTGCTTTTTTTCGAGATTGCAATGAAAACTGAATTTTTCCAGTCCTGTGGCCACTGCTGAGTTTTCCAAATTTGCTTGCATATTGAGTGCAACACTTCCACAGCATCATCTTTCAGGATTTGAAATAGTTCACCTGGAATTCCATACCTCCACTAGCTTTGTTCATAGTGATGCTTCCTAAGGCCCACTTGGCTTCACATTCCAGGATGTCTGGCTCTAGGTGAGTGATCACAACATCATTGTTATCTGGGTTGTCAAGATCTTTTTTGCATAGTTCTTCTGTGTATTCTCACCACCTCTTAATATCTTCTATTTCTGATAGGTCCATACTGTTTCTGTCTTTATTGTACCCATCTTTGGATGAAATGTTTCCTTGGTATCTCTAGTTTTCTTGAAGAGATCTCTAGTTTTTCCCATTCTGTTGTTTTCCTCTATTTCTTTGCATTGATCACTGAGGAAGGCTTTCTTATCTCTCCTTGCTATTCTTTGGAACTTTGCATTCAGATGGATATGTTTCCTTTTCTCCTTTGCTTTTCACTTCTTTTCTCAGCTATTTGTAAGGCCTCCTCTCACAATCATTTTGCCCTTTTGAATTTCTTTTTCTGGGGATGGTCTTGATCCTTGCCTCCTGTACAATGTCATGAATCTCTATCCATAGTTCGCCAGGCACTCTATCAGATCTAGTCCCTTAAATCTATTTCTCACTTCCACTGTATAATCATAAGGGATTTGATTTAGGTCATACCTGAATGGTGTAGAGGTTATCCCTACTTTTTTCAATTTATGTCTAAATTTGGCAATAAGGAGTTTATAATCTGAGCCACAGCCAACTCCTGGTCTTGTTTTTGCTGACTGTATAGAGCTTCTCCATCTTTGGTTGCAAAGAATGTAATCAATCTGATTTTGGTGTTGGCCATCTGGTGATGTCCATGTGTAGAGTCTTCTCTTCTATTGTTGGAAGAGGGTGTTTGCAATGACCAGTGTGTTCTCTTGGCAAAACTCCATTAGCTTTTGCCCTGCTTCATTCTGTACTCCAAGGCTAGTACGATGCTATAAAGAACAATATCACATAATTGTTAGGTCGGTGAATCAAGGTACCTTGGACATGGTCAAGCAGGAGGTGACAAGACTGAACATCAACATGTTAGGAATCACTGAATTAAAATGACAAGAACATGCAAATTTAATTCAGATGACCATTACATCTACTACTGTGGGTGAGAATCCCTTAGAAGAAATAGAGCAGCCCTCGTAAAAAAAAGAATCCAAAATACAGTACTTTGTTGCAATCTCAAAAATGACAGAATAATCTCTGTTCATTTCCAAGGCAAACCATTCAATACCATTATAATGCAAGTATATGCCCTGCCACTGTTGCTGAAGTTGAGTGGTTCTATGAAGACCTACAAGACCTTCTAGAACTAACATCAAAAAACATGTCCTTTTCATCATAAGTGATTGGAACGCAAAAGTAGGAAGTCAAGATATACTCAGAGTAAAAGGCAGTTTTGGCCTTGAAGTAAAAAACAAAGCAGGGCAAGGGCTAACAGTTTTGTCAAGACAACCTGCTGGTTATAACAAACACCATTTTATAACAATACAAGAGACAATTCTACACATAGATGCCACCAGATGGTCAATATCAAAATCAGGTTGGTTATGTTCTTTGCAGCCAAAGGAGAGGCTCTATATAATCAGTAAAATTAAGACTTGGAGCTGACCGTTGCTCAGATCATGAGCTCCTTATTGCAAAATTTAGGGTTAAATTGAAGAAAGTAGGAAAAACCACTAGGCTATTGAGGTATGACCCAAATCACACCCTTATGATTATACAGTAGATGTGACAAATAAATTCAAGGGATTAGATCTCATTTACAGAGCGGATGAACAACTGTGGAAAGAGGTTCATAACACTATACAGGAGGCAGTGACCAAAGCCATTTTAAAGAAAAAAGAAATGCAGGAAAACAAAGTGCTAGTCTGAAGAGGCTTTACAAATAGCTGAGGAAAGAGGAGAAGTGAAAGGCAGAGGACAAAGGGAAAGATATACCCAACTAAATGCGAGTTTCAGAGAATAGCAAGGAGAAATGAGAAGGCCTTCTTAAACAAACAATGTAAAGAAACAGAGGAAAGCAAGAGAATGGGAAAGACTAGAGATCTCTTCAATAATCTGGAGATATCAAGGGAATTATCATGCAGGGAATGGCATGATAAAGGACAGAAATGATAAGGACCTAATAGAAGCTGAAGAGATTAAGAAGCAGTGGCAAGGATGTCTAGAAGAAATACATAAGAAAGGCCTTAATGACTGGGATAAGCACAATGACGTGGTCACTCCCATAGAGCCAGACATCCTGGAGCTGAAGTCAAGTGGGCCTTAGGAAGCATCACTATGAACAAAGCTGGTGGATATCATAGAATTCCAGCTGAGTTATTTCAAATCCCAAAGAAAGATACTGTTAAAGTGCTACTTTAAATATGCCAGCAAATTTGGAAAACCCAGCAGTGTCCACAGGACTGGAAAAGGACAGTTTTCATTACAATCCCAAAGAGGGGCAATGCCAAAGAATGATCAAACTGCCATACAATCATGCTCATTTTGCATGCTAGCAAGGTTATGCTCCAAATCCTTCAAGCTAGGCTACAACACGAACCGAGAAATTCCAGATGTACAAATTGGGTTTTGATGAGGCAGAGGAATCAGAGATCAAATTGCCAACGTTCACTGCATTGTGGAGAAAGCAAGGGAGTTTCAGAAAAATGTCTACTTCTGTTTCACTGACTATACTAAAGCCTTTGATTTTGTGGATCACTATAAGCTGTGGAAAATTCTTAGGTTTGAGAATGCCAGACCACCTTACCTGTCTCTGAGAAACTTATATGCATGTCAAGAACAAAGAGTTAGAACTGGACATGAAACAACTGACTGGCTCCAAACTGGCAAATGAGTACCTCAAGGCTGTATATTGTTACCATGATTATTTAGCTTATATACAGAGTACATCATGCAAAATCCTGAACTGAATGAATCACAAGCTGGAATCAAGATTACCAGGAAAAATATCAGCAACCTTAAATATGTAAATGATATTATGTTAATGGTAGAATATGAAGAGGAACTAAAGAGCCACTTGATGAGGGTGAAAGAGAGTGAAAAGTTGTCTGAATCTCAATATCAGAAAAATTAAGATTATGGCATTTGGTCCCATTTTTGATGGCAAATAGAAGGGGAAAATTTTGAAGCAGTGATAGATTTTATTTTCTTGGGTTTCAAAATCACTGCAGGCAGTGATTGCAGTCATGAAATTAAAAGACACTTGCTCCTTGAAAAAAAAAAAAAAGCTATGACAAAACTAGAAAGCATATTAAGAAGTAGAGACATCACTTTGTCAACAAAAGGCCAACAAGTCAAAGCTCTCATTTTTCCAGTAGTCATATATGGATGTTGGACCATACAGAAGGCTGAGTACTGAAGAACTAATGCTTTCAAATTATGGTTCTGGAGAAGACTCTTGAGAGTCTCTTAGACTGCAAGGAGATCAAACCAGTCAACCCTAAAGGAAATCAGTCCTGAATATTCATTGGAAGGACTGATGCTGAAGCTGAAGCTCCAATACTTTGGCCACCTGATTCAAAGAGCCAACTCACTGGAAAAGACTCTGAGGCAGGGAAACTATTGATTAAGTCGGTAGGAGAAGGAGGTGAGACACTTCTAACAATAAGAGATGGTTAGGTAGTATCAGCAACTCAACAGACATGAATTTGAGCAAACCCCAGAAGACAGTGGAGGACAGAGGAACCTGACATGCTACCATCCACAGGATTGCAAAAAGTCCAGCGTGACTAAGTGACTGAGAAACAAGCCTGCTCCAGAGCACAGCCCAGCATGGGACAGACACCATTTCAAAAGCTGTATACCTAGAGCAATATTTGGTGCCATGGAGATAAAGATTTAAAATGAGAAATCCTGCAGACAGATTTTCCCTAGGAATATAGAGAAAATCCATAATATCGGAGAACTGGCAGTGTTTATGTGTTGAAGTTTTTGGAAATTCATTAATTCGTTCAATAAATATTAATCAAATTCCTTGATAACTGGTTCATAATGATTCTTTTCTAAATTTAAGGAATGCTCCCTTACTTCACAGGATACTGAAGGCCTGTCAGATACAGAAACTTTGAAGGAGACTGAAGTATCATCTTTCCTTTTCTCTTCCCTTCTCTCCTTCCCTCTATATCCACCCTTTCTCTTCTCTCACTTTCCCTCTCCTTCCATTCCTTTCCCTTTCTTTCAGGAAAATAAGTTAGGGAGAAGACTTTCATTAAAATTCCTTTTCCTTCTTTAGGTCTGTAGTTCTCAAAAAATGGAACAAGTGACACAAATGTTATACAAAGAAGCTTTAGATGGTAAACAGACATGGCATTATTAATAGTGTTGAGATACATAGCAAGAAGGTTTTTTTTATTTCCCATTTTCTTTCTTTATCTCTTTGCCTTCAACTTTTAAAAGTTTTAATAAATAGTAATGAAAAGGCTGTAAAAATGGTAATACAAAAATAGCCCCATACCTTCACAAGTCTCCTCAGAGACAACCACTGTCTCTTCATTTTGTTGTTGTTTTTTTTTTTTGTTTAGTTGCAAGTCTTGTCTAATTCTTGCAATCCCATGAGCTGTAGTCCACCAAACTCCCCTGTCCATGGGATTTCCCAGGCAAGGCTACTGAAATGGATTGCCATTTCCTCCTCCAGGGGATCTTCTCGACTCAGGGATCGAACGCATGTCTCCTGATTGGCAGGCAGATTCTCTACCACTAAGCCACCAGGGAAGTCCTTCTTTCTTTTAACTATTTTTAATAGTACTGAATTTCATGTTATAATAGGAAGGTTTCATACAATATACTCTTTTTATTGAATTTATAGTTTATCCTTTGGACACTTTATAATTGATAAAATTGTTACATGAATTTTTAAAAAGATATGTGTACAGCTTCTCTAATACTCTTTGCTTGGCTTAATCTCCCTCCTCTAGAATATTGGCTAGAATTTGTAACTCACTTCTGACAAATGGAATAAACCAGAAGTGACGGTGCTCAGCTTTGGAGATCAGGCCACAGAAAGGTCCTGTGGCCTCCACTGTGACCTTTCTCTCTCTTGTGTGGCTCTGTCTGTCTCTCAGCTCACTGGCACTAAGGGAAGATGGCCACCACGGTGTTCTACGTGGTGAGAAACCAAGGCTTCCTGACAGCCGCCATGTGATGAGCTTAAAGTGGCTCCTTCAGCCCAGCCAGATCTGCAGATGACTGTAAACCCAGCCAGCATCTGGACTATAACCTCATGAGAGACCGGGAGCCAGAGCCATCTAGCTAAGCTGCTCACAGATTCTTGATCCATGAGATGTGTGAGGAGATTAAATATTAGGTTGGCCAGAAAGTTTGTTCAAGATTTTCCATAAGATGTTATGGAAAAACCCAAAAGAACTTTTTAGCCAACCCAATATGTATTGTTTTAAGATGCAAAATTTGGGGGTAATTTGTTATTGCAACAATAGATAACAAAGTACTTTAAAACCATTTTCCCCATACTCCTAATACAGTTACCTGACATTTACAGTTAATCAATGGCATCTCTTTATTTCATTATTCCTAATTATATATAATTCACTAAGCCAATTATTGTATTATAAATGAATATCCTTCCTTTTATAACTTTTGCCTTTCCTGGAATTAATAATTGCCATTATTCTACCAGACATAGTTACCTATGTATTCATCCTCATTACTTTTCCAAATACTTCATCAGATCTGCCATATACCTTCCAGAAGTTTCATTTGTTCCAAGTGGCATATCACAGTAGATCATCCAGCAATCACTTATTTTTGCCTCCACAGAGTCTTTGCTCCCAGAGTTATTGTCTTCTTGCTCCAAAACATATATCCTTTCTCTAGGCCTGTCATCCTGGGTCATGTCTTTCCTTCATTCCAGGCTTTTATTCACCGCTTTTGTGTGTCACAGTACCTTCTTCTTGGATCTTCTCTCTCTTGTCTGGGTGCCATTATTTCTTTTACAAGAGAACATTATGTAATAACCTCTAAAGTATGGTTGCATGGGTGAAAATTATGTGGATTTAGATGTATAAAAATATTGAATTTATCTAAGATTCTAAATTAGAGTCCCTTGGACTGCAAGGAGATCCAACCAGTCCATCCTAAAGGAAATCAGTCCTAAAGATTCACTGGAAGGACTGATGCTGAAGCTGAAACTCCAATACTTTGGCCACCGATGTGAAGAAATGACTCATTGGAAAAGACCCCAATGCTGGGAAAGATAGAGGGTGGGAGAAGGGAACAACAGAGGATGAGATGGTTAGATGGCATCACCAACTCAATGGACATGAGCTTGAGCAAACTTCAGGATTTGGTGATGGACAGGGAGGCCTGGTGTGCTGTAATCCAAGTGGTCATAAAGAATTGGACATGACTGAGCAACTGAACTGAACTGAATTGATTAATTAGGAGAAGACATTCCATGTGAAGATTTCTTTTAATTACTGAAATTTGTTTCTTCCAGATTTCTCTTATTTTTTTTTACGTTTTAATTTTCCTCAGTCAGAAATCATACCCAATATACAAAGATGTGAATAGACAATTTACATTTAATGTATTGTAAAAAGATTTTAATTTCAGAAGCAATGTGGATATGAGCCTATTTCAGTTTTAAAACTTCTATTTCCACTTCTAAAATGCCCACAATACTTCTTTATGTATTTATTTTAGTATTCATTCACCTGCCTGCTGATGCTAAGTCGCTTCAGTCATGTCTGACTCTGTGCAGCCCCATAGATGGTAGCCCACCAGGCTCCCCCATCCCTGGGATTCTCCGGGCAAGAACACTGGAGTGGGCTGCCATTTCCTTCTCCAATGCATGAAAGTGAAAAGTAAAAGTGAAGTCGCTCAGTCATGTTTGACTCTTAGTGACCCCATAGACTGCAGCCTACCAGGCTCCTCCGTCCATGGGATTTTCCAGGCAAGAGTATTGGAGTGGGGCACCATTGCCTTCTCCACATTCACCTGCCAGTCTCCATTAAAATGTGAGCTCATTACTAATCTTCAGTTGATACTATTTCATCAAGCCTGATTTACAAGTGAAAATTAATGGTTTAACAATCGCTATGACTACCTTCATACCTGCTCAAGATGTCTAAACTGGAAGTTCTTTGCTGGGGAAGATGGAACCCAGTTCCAGACTCATGTAACTTTCTGGGATTCTCCGGGCAAGAACACTGGAGTGGGCTGCCATTTCCTTCTCCAATGCATGAAAGTGAAAAGTAAAAGTGAAGTCGCTCAGTCATGTTTGACTCTTAGTGACCCCATAGACTGCAGCCTACCAGGCTCCTCCGTCCATGGGATTTTCCAGGCAAGAGTATTGGAGTGGGGCACCATTGCCTTCTCCACATTCACCTGCCAGTCTCCATTAAAATGTGAGCTCATTACTAATCTTCAGTTGATACTATTTCATCAAGCCTGATTTACAAGTGAAAATTAATGGTTTAACAATCGCTATGACTACCTTCATACCTGCTCAAGATGTCTAAACTGGAAGTTCTTTGCTGGGGAAGATGGAACCCAGTTCCAGACTCATGTAACTTGAAACAAGCCAACCCAATTTTGTGCACCTCAGTGTCCTTATGTCAACAATGACATGTTTCATAGATGATCTGGAAAATGAGGGACTTCTCAAGTCTAATGTCCAAATGGGAATGGTAGACTACTTTAAGTCCCAATTTTCCCTTCTCTGATCTTAGAGGTTATCATTATTCAGGAAATATTGGGGATGAGAACTCAGGTTTTCTAGTATGCACTGCTACCCTTGAGGCTCATAATTCGCATGCTCCATGTAAATCACTTATTTTCCTCATTTCTGAGACATTTTAGCTTCCTTCCTTTTATATTAAGGGCAGTATTACTTGTCACTGTGGTGTGAAACATGAGTTGCCATGGAAATAAAGCAAAAAATATAAACTATCATGTCAGCGTAAATAGCTAAGTAAGTCAGTCATCGTTGCTATTAGCTATTTCTGTTCTACACTCTGCAAGAGAAGAATTCAGAACTGCCCAAGTTACATTGGTGGCCCCAATACCAAGTCCCTGCAGGCACCAGAATGCTGGTCCTGCCCCACTGTCTCTCCTTCCTCTGCCACATACACTGTATTTCTCTCACTGACTCCCCATGGGCCTGTACCTCAAGCTCCCAACCTCCCAGACAAAAGCATGGTTGTTTTCAGAGACCAGTAGGGGTCTACATCTCCTGGCTCATCTTTAACTAACTTCATCTGTCTGCCTTCATCTCCTATGACTTACTCCCCCTTTCATTCCAGCCACATCAGAATCCTTTGCACTGGCTGTTCCATCTTCCTGGAAGGTGCTTTCCCAAGATACCTCCTTCAGGTCTTCAGGGAAAACTCACCATCACCATGGGACTTTCCTGACCATGCCGTGCAAGGCTTTAGTTCTCTGTCTTGAGTCTGGACATGCTCCTTCCTGCATTCTTTTCCTTCTTTAGCACTGGGCTGACGTCTATGGGGTTGCACAGAGTTGGACACGATTGCAGCAACTTAGCACCACCAACAGCAGCAGCATACTACATGTTTTCTCTTATATGGTGTGTATATTATTCTCACCAAAAGCTCTAGAAAATGAAGGTTTTTATATGTTTTATTAACACTATATATTCTAGGGATTCTGGTGAATGTTTTCTGTAATGGTCCAAATAGTAAATATTTTAGACTTGGCGGGCCATGACCCAGATAATCATGATGATGTGATGACTAATCTAGAGCCAGACATCTTGGAATGTGAAGTCAAGTGGACCTTGGAAATCATCACTACGAACAAAGCTAGCGGAGGTGATGGAATTCCAGTGGAGCTGTTTCAAATCCTGGAAGATGATGCTGTGAAAGTGCTGCACTCAATATGCCAGCAAATCTGGAAAACTCAGCAGTGGCCACAGGACTGGAAAAGGTCAGTTTTCATTCCAATCCCAAAGAAAGGCAATGCCAATAAGCTCAACATTCAGAAAACGAAGATCATGGCATCTGGCCCCATCACTTCATGGGAAATAGATGGGGAAACAGTAGAAACAGTGTCAGACTTTGTTTTTTTGGGCTCCAAAATCACTGCAGATGGTGACTGCAGCCATGAAATTAAAAGGCGCTTACTCCTTGGAAGAAAAGTTATGACCAACCTAGATAGTATATTCAAAAGCAGAGACATTACTTTGCCGACTAAGGTCCATCTAGTCAAAGCTATGGTTTTTCCTGTGGTCATGTATGGATGTGAGAGTTGGACTGTGAAGAAGGCTGAACACCGAAGAATTGATGCTTTGAACTGCGATGTTGGAGAAGACTCTTGAGAGTCCCTTGGACTGCAAAGAGATCCAACCAGTCCATTCTGAAGGAGATCAACCCTGGGATTTCTTTGGAAGGAATGATGCTCAAACTGAAGCTCCAGTACTTTGGCCACCTCATGCGAAGAGTTGACTCTTTGGAAAAGACCCTGATGCTGGGAGGGATTGGGGGCAGGAGGAGAAGGGGACGACCGAGGATGAGATGGCTGGATGGCATCACGGACTCAATGGACGTAAGTCTGAGTGAACTCTGGGAGTTGGTGATGGACAGGGAGGCCTGGCGTGCTGCGATTCATGGGGTCGCAAAGAGTAGGATACGACAGAGCGCCTGAACGGAACGGAACGGAACGGGCCATATGGTCTGTTACAAGTAATCAATTCTACCTTTGTGGTATAAAAATAGTCATACAATATGTAAATAATAAATGATATGGCTGGGTTCCAACAAATATTATGAACACAAAAATTTAAATTTTATATAACTTTCAAGTGTCATGTATATTATTATTCTTTTGATTTCTTTTTCTACTACTTAAAAGTATTAAAACCATTCTTAGCTAGTAAGCCATCCAGAAGCTGACAGCAAGCCAGGTTTGGCCCATGGTTCAGAGTATGCAGACCACTGCTTTCAAAGAAGTATCAGTGTTGTTCAGTTCAGTTCAGCCCCTCTGTTGTGTCCAGCTCTTCGAGACTCCATGGATTGCAGCATGCCAGGCTCCCTCTCCATTCACCAACTCCCAGAGCTTACTCAAACTCATGTTTATTGAGTTGATGATGCCATCTAACCATCTCATCCTCTGTCGTCCCCTTCTCCTCCTGCCTTCAATCTTTCCCAGCATCAGGATCTTTTCCAATGAGTCAACATTTCGCTTCAGGTGGCCACTGTATTAGAGATTCAGCTGCAGCAACAGTCCTTCCAATGAATATTCAGGACTGGCCCCATCACTTCATGGGAAATAGATGGGGAAACAGTAGAAACAGTGTCAGACTTTGTTTTTTTGGGCTCCAAAATCACTGCAGATGGTGACTGCAGCCATGAAATTAAAAGATGCTTACTCCTTGGAAGAAAAGTTATGACCAACCTAGATAGTATATTCAAAAGCAGAGACATTACTTTGCCGACTAAGGTCCGTCTAGTCAAGGCTATGGTTTTTCCTGTGGTCATGTATGGATGTGAGAATTGGACTGTGAAGAAGGCTGAGCGCAGAAGAATTGATGCTTTTGAACTGTGGTGTTGGAGAAGACTCTTGAGAGTCCCTTGGACTGCAAGGAGATCCAACCAGTCCATTCTGAAGGAGATCAACCCTTGGGCTCCAAAATCACTGCAGATGGTGACTGCAGCCATGAAATTAAAAGGCGCTTACTCCTTGGAAGAAAAGTTATGACCAACCTAGATAGTATATTCAAAAGCAGAGACATTACTTTGCCGACTAAGGTCCGTCTAGTCAAGGCTATGGTTTTTCCTGTGGTCATGTATGGATGTGAGAGTTGGACTGTGAAGAAGGCTGAGCGCAGAAGAATTGATGCTTTTGAACTGTGGTGTTGGAGAAGACTCTTGAGAGTCCCTTGGACTGCAAGGAGATCCAACCAGTCCATTCTGAAGGAGATCAACCCTGGGATTTCTTTGGAAGGAATGATGCTAAAACTGAAGCTCCAGTACTTTGGGCACCTTATGCGAAGAGTTGACTCATTGGAAAAGACCCTGATGCTGGGAGGGATTGGGGGCAGGAGGAGAAAGGGACGACCGAGGATGAGATGGCTGGATGGCATCACAGACTCAATGGACATGAGTCTGAGTGAACTCCGGGAGTTGGTGATGGACAGGGAGGCCTGGCGTACTGCAATTCATGGGGTCGCAAAGAGTCTGACACGACTGCGCGACTGAACTGAACTGACTTCATTTAGGATGGACTGGTTGAATCTTGCAGTCCAAGGGACTCTCAAGAGTCTTTTCCAATACCACAGTTCAGAAGGAACAGCATGTTGTAGGTATAAAGTAAATATTAGTTAAATGAGTGAGTTGCATACTCAGTTACTCAGTCGTGTTGGACACAACTTAGCGACTCCATGGCTATAACCCATTAATGCCTCTGCCCATGGGATTCTCCAGGGAAGAATACTGGAGTGAGTTGCCATTTCCTACTCCAGGGGATCTTCCTGACCCAGGGTTTGAATCCTCATCTCTTGTGTCTCCTGCACTGGTAGGCAGGTTCTTACCAGCTGAGCCACTGGGGAAACCCCAGTGAATATAAAGATAGGAGCAATGTTAACAAATGAATATTTAATAACAAAAACAAATAATGAACTATATTAGATGAGAACTGAAATTAAATAATCTAAGAAATGCTTAAAATAACATATTTCTTTACTTTATCATGTGCACTATTGCACTCATCTCACACACTACCAAAGTAATGCTCAAAATTCTCCAAGCCAGGCTTCAATAGTACATTAACCATGAATATTCAGATGTTCAAGTTGGATTTAGAAAAGACAGAGGAACCAGAGATCAAATAGCCAACATCTGCTGGATCATCGAAAAAGCAAAAGAGTTCCAAAAAAATCTACATTGTTTTATTGACTACACCAAAACCTTTGACTGTGTGCATCACAACAAACTGTGGAAAATTCTTAAATATATCAGAATACTAGACCACATGATCTGCCTCCTGAGAAATCCATATGCAGGTCAAGAAGCAACAGTTGGAACTGGACATGGAACAACAGACTAGTCCCAGATTGGTAAAGCAAAAAGTATGTCAAGGCTGTGACAGTTCACCCTGCTTATTTAACTTATGTGCAGAGCACATCATGAGAAATGCTGGGCTGGATAAAGCACAAGCTAGAATCAAGATTGCCGGGAGAAATATCAATGACCTCAGATATGCAGATGACACTACCCTTATGGCAGAAAGTGAAGAACTAAAGTGCCTCTTGATGAAAGTGAAAGAGGAGAGTGAAAAAGTTGGCTTATATCTCAACATTCAGAAAACTAAGATCATAGCATCTGGTCCCATCACTTCATGGCATGTAGATGGGGGAACAGTGGAAACAGTGTCAGATTTTATTTTCTTGGGCTCCAAAATCACTCCAGATGGTGATTGCAGCCATGAAATTAAAAGATGCTTACTCCTTGGAAGGAAAGTTATAACCAATTTAAACACCATATTAAAAAGCAGAGACATTACTTTGCCAACAAAGGTCTGTCTAGTCAAAGTTTTGGTTTTCCAGTAGTCGTGAATGGATGTGAGAGTTGGACTATAAAGTAAGCTGAGTGTTGAAGAATTGATGCTTTTGCACTGTGGTGTTGGAGAAGACTCTCGAGAGTCCCTTGGACTGCCAGGAGATCCAACCAGTCCATCCTGAAGGAGATCAGTCCTGAATATTCCTTGGAAGGACTGATGCTGAAGCTGAAACTCCAATGCTTTGGCCAGCTGGTGCAAAGAACTGACTCATTTGAAAAGATCCTGATGCTGGGAAAGTTTGAAGGCAGGAGGAGAAGGGGATGACAGAGGATGAGATTGTTGGATAATATCACCGACTTGATAGACAGGGAGGCTCCGGGAGTTGGTGATGGACAGGGAAACCTGGCAGCTGCAGTCCATGGGGTCACAAAGTCAGACACAACTGTGTGACTGAACTCACTGACTGACTCTATCATTATTAATCTTACAGATGAAACTATATCAATGTTTGATGAAAATATATCAGTGAGTCTATCAATAAAAGAAATTGAATAGAGATTACAGACATTTGCTGATTCTACATGCTACACCTGGAAAGCAAAGCTTTTCAAGTATTCAAAGAATGTCTATGAAGTTTTGCCATTTATTTTTCAAATGGGTGCACATTTGTTATCATTCTTCACACTGCAGTAGGGTCTATGTCCACTCAGTTTGAACCTTGGTGGCCTTGTGACTGCTGTAACTACTAAATAGAAGTGATGCTGTGTGAGTTCTGAGACTAGCCCATTAAGGCCATGCAGTGCTCCCCATCACCTAGGTGCTCACTCTTTAAATGCTTCCATTTGGAAACCACATCTCATAATCCAGTCACCATGTTGCGAAGAAGCACAAGCCATTTGGAGAAGTGATGTGTATGTGCTCAAGTTGATGGTCCCACCGGAGCTGAGTCTTCTGTTTATCCCAACCTGAGTCCCAGCAGCCCCTGGGGGATGACAACCCTTCCCACTGTCCCAGACACAGTTTCCCTGGCTAAGGCCCCAGACGTCAGGAAGCATAGACAAGCCATTCTCACTGTGCTCTGACTGAATGCCTGGCCACAGAAATCCACACACAGAATAAAATGGTAGCTATTGACTGACTCCTTACTGTGGGTGGTTTTTTATTTAACTATGGTTCCTAGAAAAAATTAATCTTGATATCAGACGAAAAAGAAAATTACAATATAATTCAATAAAATCAAAGAAAAAATTTAGATAGCTCATGAAAATGACTAGAAATTAGAGCGCAAATAAAATACAAAATCTAAATTTACTTTAGCAATAGTGCCTTGAAAAGTAATTCAGTGAAGAACACGAGACTAGGTATGATAGTTTCCTTAAATATAAATAAATTGAAGTTTTAGAGAGTACCAATGAGCACAATAATGGAATCAGAGAAGAAAAGGAAATTCTGAAAAAGCCTCTGGCTCAGAACCACACATTTTGTTTGATTATTTCCATGACCAACCATTGTGAAATTCTGCAACTTTTACCAGTATTTCCATTATTTCTTCCTTTAAAGTGTCACAGACAGACTGAATTAATCTTTTCTCACCTTCTCGGCTTCATTAATTGAATAACTTCTCTATGATTTCAAGCCTTTTAGTCTTCAAAGCAGCTCTCCCTCTGCTTCCAGACTCTTATTTTAAGCATAAGTGCAGAGGCTGCATCGTATCAGTTCCCTCTTCCAAAATCTTTAACTACATTCCTTGGGTATAAATAAGTCTAAAACCTTTAACATGGCAATCAAGGTCTTCAAAGGCTACCCTCAAAACACTTAACCAATCTCATTCCCTGTTAAGACACCCACCTTCTATTCACACAGTATATTTGCTGTTGATAATGTGGGTGTTAGTTGAGTACATCATTCGCTCACATTACCTTAGCCAAAGATGTTCATAATAGAGAGGAAAACAGTGAAGAATCTGCAAATTTATAGATCTAGAAAGGATTATATTGGAGGTAATTCACAGAATGCAAATCAAATGATCTTTTTTTCTTTAAAAAAAAAAAAAAAGGACTTGATTGGACATGTGTATGAAAAGTTGAGGAATATCTGGCTTTAGGTAGGATGTTGTCTAGGGATTCATGCAATGTCCCCAGTCTCTCTACACCTTTCCAGCCCTTGGTACAAGCTTCCTCTGTGTGGGCTTCATACTCAGGTAATCTCTCTGCAAGTACTGATTCCTAGAAGTTCTGGGATTACATCTCAACATCTTCACTTGGCAACACCAGTAGTAAGCCTCTTTTTTCCCTAATAGTTGCAATAGAAGGCCTGGAGTTGGTTTCTACTGGCCTAGGTTGAGTTGGAATTCCATCCCTACAACTAGGCAGAAGGAATTCACTGCTTCATCAGACTGAGAAAAATGGATCTAGCAGTAGAGTCAACGCAACTGGAACATGCAGAATAGATGAGACAAGGATAATTACCCCAATATGGTGTCACATCAGGGAGAGAGATGAATGCAAGACCCATGTGGACAACATCAACTACTGTACAACTTATCAAAACTTGTTGAAATAACATACTTTTGAGTGTAGAAAAGAAACTATTTCAAGAAGCATCTTCAGGAGCTATCTTTGAACACTTACTCATGAAACATAAGAGGGAATTATTTGGTCTTTGCAGCTATGGAATGTTAATGGGCTCAGGGCTCATGAGTGGCAGTGATGAGAGAGAAATTTGTTTTTGTTTTTACACAAAATAGGACAAGTTGACCATCAACAGAGTGTGTGAATGGAGCCGAATCCAGGAGAATTAGCAGAGTTAGCAGAAACATTTAGCTTTATCAAAGGCTGTAGGGTCTTGAGTAGGGTTTCAGCTGGCACATGCATAGCTGGCTGGATATATCTAGAATGCAGTGGACACATTCAGTTATCCCAGGAAATTTACCTTTATCTATTCACATGTCAGTTTCCAGGGTTTTGAGTTAACCAGAAATCACATCCATATCAATCCTTGTCTAGGACAGTCACTAGTATAGGCCAATCCATAGCATAGACCTATGGTGCAAATATTAAATACGGGATTCAGCATATGACTTAGACTTCAGTCCTCACTATACATTTAACTTTCCACAAATGATCTGCTGAATAATTCTGAAACTGCTTTTCTTCACCTGTATGAGGAATAATAATATATCCATACCCTTGACAATGCTTAAAGAGCAAGCAAGGATGCTTAATCTAAAGCAGGATTAAAGTCGCCATTAGTATTATTATTAGGCATTCTGGGCTTTTCTGATAATTTGGATAAGAAACTGGTTTTTTCTTACTTGGCTTTGAAAACTTTACAATGTAGGAAAGGGAAAAAAAGTCAGCAAACAAATTAGGTGTTAATCTAAATACATAATAATATCAATTTGAACTCAATCTGGTAATTTATTATAATTTAAAATCAATCTTATTTTACTCTAGAAATAGTAATTTGATTTCATTCTTTCTCTCACCACCCACTCCTTACCCCCTCCCCATAAACTATTTTTATTAAGTATTAGCAATTTGTCTGATGAGTTGCTCATACAAAACAAAACTTTCTCTCATTTCTTGTCACAGTGTCTGCTTAAGAAACGACTCGGTGCAGAGTTTAGAGCAAAAAAAAGAAGTTACTAGAATATTAAAGCAACACAGTTGATTAAAATATCACACCTAGCCTGTTTCTTTGGCAAGCTCAATGAAGAAGCAAAGATGAAATATTAGCATGTGTTTTTCACATGAATATGCTGGGGGGAAAATAACTTAAAAAACACTTAAAATTTTTTTTTCACTTACATTTGATATTTTTTTAATCTTCAAAATGTATCTTGATGTTTCTCCCAAATAATAGCTTGAACAACCCAGTACAGACTACTTCATAAATATGGTTCTGAAAAGTATAACATTATCTTGACAAAGGAAGGAAAACCAAATACTTCTCCTAGTGTTCAGGAAGTCTGTCCTGAGTTGAAAGATTTGGGTTTTACCTATCTAGCTTTTGAAGAAATATGGACTCAAAATTAGAGACTCCTCCAATGTCTCTTAAATATTAAAATCTCTCAAATTCATTTTTATTTGGTGGAGAACTTTATGGTTTAGGTAGTTTATCCACGTGAGGTCAAGTCATATATATTTTTTTAAAACATTACAATTTCATTGAAATATCATTCATATACCATACAATTCACAAAATTAAACAATTCAGTGGATTCAAATATATTCACAGAGTTGTGCAACCATCACAATCTACTGTTGGAATATCTTTATCATCCCCCAAAGAAACCTCATTCCCTCCTCCCACCAGCCCCTGGAAATCCACTAATCTATTTTCTGTCTCTGTGGATTTGCCTCTTCTGGACATTGCATATAAATGAAATTAGATAAAACATGGTCTTCTGTGGCTGGCTTCTTTCACTTAATATGTCTTCAAGGTTCATTCATATTACGTGAAGACACACAGATGGCCAACAGGCAAATGAAAAAAAAAACACTTAACTTCACTAATCATCAGAGAAATGCAAATCAAAACCACAATGAGATTTCACCTCACACCTGTCAAAATGGCTACTGTCAAAAAGTCTCTATATAATAAATGTTGACAAGGATGTGCAGGAAAGGGAATCCTATTTCACTGTTAGATTATAAATTGGTTCAGCCACTGTGAAAAATAGTACAGAGGTTTCTCAAAAAATTAAAACCAAACTACCACATGATCTAACAATTCTACTGCTGGGTATATATCCAAAGAAAACAAAAGCACTAGTTCCAAAAGACAGACATGCCCCAATGTTCATGAGCGTGTGCTAAGTCACTTCAGTCATGTCCAGTTCTTTGTGACCCTACAGCCTCCTCTGTCCTTGGGATTCTCCAGGCAAGAATACTGGAGTGGGCTGCCATGCCCTCCTCTAGGGGACCTTCCCCATCCAGGGATCAAACCCCTGCATTTCTTACATCTCCTGCATTGGCAAGCAGGTTCTTTAACACCATTGCCACCTACACACACATACACATATACACACGTGCGTGTGCGCACACACACACAGGCACATATGTAATGGAATATTTCTCAACCATAAAAAAGAATGAGTTGCTGCCATTTGCAACAATGTGTATGGACTTGGAGGGTATTTTGCTCAGTGAATTGTCAGACAGAGAAAGATAAATACTGGATAGAGTCAAATACATGTAGAATATAAAAAATGAAACAAATAAATGAATATAACAAAACAGAAACAGACTCACAGGTATAGAGAACAAAGTAGCCACTCCCAGAGAGGAGAGTGAAGAGGGGCAGAGCAAGATAAGAACAGGGGATTATGAGCTACAAAGTATTAAGTGTAAAATAAACAAGCTACTAGGATATATCATAGAGCACAGGGAATATGGCAAATATTTTGTAATAACTTTAAATGGAATGTAACCTATAAAAATATTGAAACATTATATTGTACACCTGAAACTAATGTAATACCGTAAATCAACTATACTTCAAAAGAAATGAAAACAAGAAGTTTTAAATTTTAATGAAGTCTCATTCATCTTTCTTTTCTTTTGACATTTGTACTTTTGGTATCATATCTGAGAAGACTTTGCCTAATCCAAAGTCTCAAAGATTTTACTACTATATTTTCTTCCAAGAGTTTAATAGTTTTAGCTCTTACATTTAGGTCTGTAATCCATTTTTAATTAAATTTTTGTGTATGGTGTAAAGCGGGTCCAAGCTCATTCTATTGCATGTGATATCCAGTTGTCTAGGCTCCATTTACATGAACAGACTATTATTTTCCCAATGAACGGTATTGGCACCATCATGCAATGTTTAATTCTTGAACTAGTTGTGTCAAATCTAAATAACCTAATCAAGTTGTTTGGCACTGTGGTAAATCTTGATTGTTAAACTTTTCCTTATGAGTTTTTTTTCTAATTGGTAGACTTTTAAAAAACAAAGATAATTCCTCAGTCCTGAACTTCAACTGGACTTCTGAATTATTTCCTAAAGAAACCTAATTTTCACTGTTTCTGAAAGTTTTTGGAAATGTCCACTGAGTTTCTTGAATAGTGCTGAGCAAATCTTTGTCTCTATTAGCTGGAGAGCTGAAAATCCTAACTAATGCTCTCTCATGAATTTTATAGTTGACAAAATCTGACAAAACCTTCCCAGTTCAGTCTTTAATCTCAGTCTAATAACCCAGTTCTTTTTGTTCTGGTGCTATCTCAAGGCAGGTTTGATGTACAGAGCGTTGCAAAGCATTACCTGGGTAAATACATGTGAAAATAAACAGATGCAAGAATGTTTTTAGTACAAGACATGGAACAATGAAGAGAGTCATGAGAAATTCTGTGAACTGAAAAACTCATCATGTATTGAAAGACATATTTATTAAATATGCACTATTAATTAAATACTTTCTGTTCATATCTCAATGATTTTATCCACTTTGATCTTGTTAGTATGCACAAGCTTCCTATGAGATGTTAGGCAAAATGCTCCTATTTATAGAATGTGTTATTCTTTGGCCTTTATTATTAACTAAAGTCCAAAACATAAAACAATGACCACTTGTTTAGCTCACAGTTCTATGATTTGGCTGGATAGTGCATCTGACCTGAGATTGTTACTGGTCTTGGTCAGGCTCACTCAGGAATCTATGGCCAGTAAGCAGGTCAGCTGGTGGCTAGATCTTCCTGCAAAGCCTTACTTGTATCCTAGATGTTAAGCATCTCTTGGGGACCACATGCTTCTCATCACTCAGCAGTCTGCTCAGATTCCCTCATATAGAAGTCTCAGATTCTGGGCTTGCCTGGTGGCGCAGTGGTAAAAAACCCACCTGCCAATGCAGGCAGCATAGGTTCAGTTCCCGATCCAGGAAGACGCCACATGCCTAAGAGCAACTAAGACCCTGCGCTGCCACTACTGAGCCTGTGCTCTGGAGCCAGGGAACCACGACTAATGAGTCTGCGTGGCCGAGAGCCCGTGCCCAGCAAGAGGAGTCACCCCAGGGAGAAGCCCATGCACCGCAGCTAGAAAGTAGCTCCCAACTGCCTCAACTAGAGGAAAAATCCATGCAACAGCAAAGACCCAGCACAGCCCAAAATAAAGACAATTAAATATATATATATGTATATAAAAAAAACTCAGGTTCCAAGAGTAGCAGGGGTAAACCCCAGTTTACAAGTATTTTTCAAGCCTCTTGAATCATATTTGCTACTATTCTACTAGCCCCAGCAAGTCACAGGGTGTGCTGAATTCCAGGGGATGAGAAAAATCAACCTCTAAGAGGAAAGAGCTGCAAAAGCATGAGGCTAACTCGGCAATCTAAACAGAAAGCAAAACAAGGTTATTTCATAGGGGCACCAAAATAAGGTCTTTAACATGGGACTTCTAATGGTGAGTTTTGTGTATGAGCTACTGCTTAAGCTTTTCTGCTAACTGGTAATTTAACAATGATTTTTGTCTTAATTGAGAATTTGTTATATTTTAGTTATTATCTTTATGGAGGTAATGCAAAGAAAGAAAGAAAGCACAAAGAATAAAAGAGGCACGAAATAAAAGGAAGATACTCCCTAACATCCTTCTCATTCCTCACTCTTCAGAAGCAACAATTGTTGTTTATTCTACCTTTAGGCCTTTGCATGAAATACTAAGTAAAATGATTGTGCCTTGGTGTCTGGATTTATCAACACTAAACAGTGTCTGTTCTGTTTTCATAGTGCCACAAGAAATTTTTATTTATTTTCTCTATATCTCCTCCATCTACATTCTCTTTCTCCTTCTATGCTTGCTAATTACATCTTTAAAAATTTTAAATTACATGCTAAGCTCTCTATTTCAGACACATCAGCTTTAAGCTGTAGCTCTCAATTTCTCACCATAGAAGATGAGGCATTAATGTTCTTTGCACTTGGTTCTCACAGCTCCCACCATCGCTACCTCTTGTGAGAATTCGCCAAGCATTACCTCACATTGACATTACTATGTAATAATAGTATTGTCATGACAATACTAAGTAATTATACTCTGATCTCTATTCATAAGGTTTTGCATCCATAGTTTGGTTCTAAAAATCATGACCCAGTGTTAAAAAAATATGATGGTTGTGCACAAATCAGTGATGTGACTGAATTCACAAAGAAGTAATCCTATGCCCCTTAACCTGAATCACTTGAAGGGAAATGTTTCAATCAAAGTCTGAAATATCCTATTACACTCCATCATCTGTTCACTATAAAGACACATCATTTTGCTTTAAATTTGTAACATAATTTTCCTCTACAACTTTATAAGTCTCTTGGAATTTTGTTGGATTTCTTTTTTCTTGTCAGAAAGAATTTGTATTTTATCACATTACTTAAAACATCCACTTGCCTTATTGTGCTACTTATAGGATGACATAAAATGCTTCTAGGTCAAAAGCACAGCTGTCTTATTATTTCTTTTTATTGTTCTCCTGAGTTAGCTCTATTGTTTCCTAAGGCCTTTGAATTTCTCCTGGATTCTTTTAGAAGTGGTGTATAAGAGGTGAATTTAATGCATCCTTACATGAATGAATAAATCTTTTATTTCCTAGAATCTGGTCTTCTGTTTTTTTCCCCTCAAAATTCTGAAGACATAATTACACCATCTTTTAAGATACAAGGCTGCTGCTGTGAGAATTTTAATGCCAATCCAATTCTTTAGTATGTAATTCAGTTCCTGTTTATTTTAAAAAGTTTAATTAGGTATAATATGCATATAGAAAAGAAGACAAATTACAGCTTGATGAATTATCTCAAAAATGATCCCATAAGTAAAATCACAACACTAGTCAAAAAATAAAACACTAACTCTGCCTCAGAAGCCCCTTCATGCTCCTTTCTCAATTACCACCCTCTCCTTCTCATAAGGCATCATCATCCTGATGTCTATAGTCTTGCTGTTTTAGAAACTTACATTCATAGAAGCAAAATACTACATGTTCTTTCATGGCTGACACCCATCCCTCAAAATAAGGTTTATGAGATTTATCCACATTGTTGCTTATTAAAGTGGCTTATTTATTTCTGTTTCTGAAGAGTATTTAATTTTATTCTTGTTGTTCAGTCGCTCAGTCATGTCTGACACTTTGAGACCCCATGGACTGTAGCACACCAAGTATCCCTGTCCTTCACCATCTCCCAGAGTGTGCTCAAACTCACGTTCATTGAGTCAGTGAAGCCATCCAACCACCTCATCCTCTATTGTCCTTTCTCCTGCCTTCAGTCTTTCCCAGCTTCAGGGCCTTTTCCAATGACTTGCCTTTTTGCATCAGGTGGCCAAAGTATTGGAGCTTCAGCTTCAGCATCAGTCTTTCCAATGAATATTCAGGGTTGATGTCCTTTAGGATGGACTGGTTGGATTTCCTTGTTGTCCAAGGGATTCTCAAGCATCTTCTCCAACACCACAGTTCAAAAGCATCAATCAGCCATATGTGTACATATGTCCCCTCCCTCTTGAACCTTCCTCCTTGGTTTTTTAAATGTTGAGTTTTAAGCCAGCTTTTTCACTCTCCTCTTTCATTTTCAACAAGAGGCTCTTTAGTTCTTCCTCACTTTCTGCCATAAGGGTGGTGTCATCGCATATCTGAGGTGATTTATATTTCTCCAGGCAATCTTGATTCCAGCTTGTGTTTCTTCCAGTCCAGCATTTCTCATGATGTACTCTGCATATAAGTTAAATAAGCAGGGTGACAACATACAGCCTTGATGTACTCTTTTCCCAATTTTGAACCAGTCCATCGTTCCATGTCCAGTTCTAACTATTGCTTCTTGCCTGCATACAGGTTTCTTAGGAGGCAGATAAGGTGGTCTGATAATCCCATCTTTTGAAGAATTTTCCACAGTTTGTTGTGATCCACACAGTCAAAGGCTTTGGCACAGTCAATAAAGCAGAAATAGTTGTTTTTCTGGAACTCTCTTCCTTTTTCGATGATCCAGCAGATGTTCGCAATTTGATCTCTGGTTCCTCTGCCTTTTCTAAATCCAGCTTGTACATCTGGAATTTCTCAGTTCATATACTGTTGAAGCTTAGCTTGAAGGATTTTGAGCATTACCTTGCTAGCATGTAAAATGAGCACAATTGTGTGGTAGTTTGAACATTCTTTGGCATTGCCTTTTTTGGGGATTGGAATGAAAATTGACAGTTTCCAGTTCCATGACTACTGTTGAGTTTCCCAAATTTGCTAGCATATTGAGTGCAGCACTTTCACAGCATCATCTTTTAGGATTTGAAATAGTTCAGCTAGAATGCCATCACCTCCACTAGCTTTGTTTGTAGTGATGCTTCCTAAGGCCCACTTAACTTCACACTCCAGGATGTCTGGCTCTAGGTGAGTGATCACACGGTCATGGCTATCCAGGTCATTAAGATCTTTTTTGTATAGTTCTGTGTATTTTTGCCACTTCTCCTTAATTTAATGTTATGAATATTCAAAAATTTATCCTTGCTAATATTTAAACACATTTGGGCTTTTTCCAAGTCTTTGGCTATCAAAAATAAAGTTATTAACAACTTTTTCTGGTACACATATATTCACATCTCTAGTGTTTTCTATTTTATTGCACCTAGAGCATAGAATGTGATCATATTGTTTTAGAAGAATTATCAACCATTTTCAAAGTGGTTGCACCAATATCGCTCCTACCAGCAAAATAGGAAAATTCTAGTTCCTCTAAACCTTCAACTCTTTCTATTGCAGTCTATTTAACTGTGGTTATTCTGACTATTGTGTAATGGTATTTTGTTTTTTAAATTTTAATTAAGTATCTTTTTAATACCTGGATTAGCTGCTCATTATGTGGCTGATCAAGTCTTTTGGTCATTTTCCCTGTTGGGTTGATACCCTTTTATTTTGTAGGAGCTCTTGACATATATGAATAGAACACCCCACTTGGTCAAATGTGTAGCAATTATCTTCTTCCATTCTTTGGTTTGCCTTTTATATTCTTTTAATGATGCTTGGAAAGCTTGAGGGCAAGAGGAGAAGGGAATGGCAGAGGATGAGATGGTTGAATGGCATCACCGATTCAACGGACATGACTTTGAGAAAACTCTAGGAGATGGTGAAGGACAGGGAAGCCTAGTGTGCTGCAGTCCATGGGGTCGCAAAGAGTCAGACACAATTTAGCACTTGAACAGCAAAATGATACATATTAATAAATAGAAATAATTGATTTCATCAATTCATTGCTAGTGCTTTTTGTATGCTCTTTAAGTTCCTTTCACTTAGGTCAAGAAGATATTTTGTGGTCTTAAAGTTTTGCTCTTTAACCATTAACATTCTGATTTATAATCACCTGGAATTGATTGTTATGAAAGCTGGAGTCAAGATTCAAATTTTCTATACTGCTATCCAATTAACCCTGTACTATTTATTCAAAGGAAAGATGGCCTTTGCCTCTGGGTTAAAAGCTTACTTTGTCATAATCAAGAAACCATCAGTCTGTTTCTGGACTCTGTTATTCATGAAAATAGTATCATTATACATTCTTGTTGTTGTTCAGTCACTAAGTCCTGTCTGACTCTTTGTGATCCCATGGACTGCAACACACCAGGCTCCCCTTTCCTTCATTTTCTCCCATAGTTCAAATTTGTGTCCATGGAACGGGTGATACTATCTAATATCTCATCTTCTGTCATCCCCTTCTCCTCCTTCTCTCAGTCTTTCCCAGCATCAGGGTCTTCTCCAATGAATTGGCTCTTTACCTCAGGTGGACAAAGTATTGGAACCTCAGCTTCAGCATCAGTCCTTCCAATGAGTATTCAGGGTTGATTTCCTTTAGGGTTGACTGGTTTGATCTCCTTGCAGTCCAAGGGACTCTCAAGAGTCTTCTCCATCACAATTGAAAAGCATTAATTCTTTGGTGCTCAGCCTTCTTGATAGTCCAACTCTTACATCCATATATGACTAGTGGAAAAATGATAGCTTTGACTATATGGACATTTGTTGGAAAAGTAATGTCTCTGCTTTTTAATACACAGCCTAGGTTTGCCAAAGCTTTCCTTCCAAGGAGCAAGGGTCTTCTAGCAATAATGTCATAATTTTCTATTCAGAGATCCTATACATTTTTAACTAGACTTAATCTATGTATTGGATATTTTTGATGCTATAGTAAATAGTATAATGTATTTTAGTTTTATGTTCTGAATATTTCCTACTGCTTTACATGACACAATGATTTTAATGGTCACCCTAAATCCACTAATCAGATTAAATGCTATTGCTGAAGATTCTTTCACAGTTTCTATGTAAACAAAATAATCAAGTCATGTTGTCTCCAAATGACAATTTTATTTCTTACTTTCAAAATTTTAATAACAGTTTTATGTTTTTGCCCTACTGCAGGAGATAGAACCTCTTGTTAAAAAATTCAGTTCAGTTCAGTCACTCAGTCATGTCCGACTCTTTGCGACCTCATGATTCGCGACACGCCCTGCCTCCCTGTCCATCACCAACTCCCGGAGTTCACTCAGACTCACATCCATTGAGTCAGTGATGCCATCCAGCCATCTCATCCTCTGTCGTCCCCTTCTCCTCCTGCCCCCAACCCCTCCCAGGATCAGAGTATTTTCCAGTGAGTCAACTCTTTGCGTTCAGATTAAATGCTATTGCTGAAGATTCTTTCACAGTTTCTATGTAAACAAAATAATCAAGTCATGTTGTCTCCAAATGACAATTTTATTTCTTACTTTCAAAATTTTAATAACAGTTTTATGTTTTTGCCCTACTGCAGGAGATAGAACCTCTTGTTAAAAAATTCAGTTCAGTTCAGTCACTCAGTCATGTCCGACTCTTTGCGACCTCATGATTCGCGACACGCCCTGCCTCCCTGTCCATCACCAACTCCCGGAGTTCACTCAGACTCACATCCATTGAGTCAGTGATGCCATCCAGCCATCTCATCCTCTGTCGTCCCCTTCTCCTCCTGCCCCCAACCCCTCCCAGGATCAGAGTATTTTCCAGTGAGTCAACTCTTTGCGTCAGGTGGCCAAAGTACTGGAGCTTCAGTTTTAGCATCATTCCTTCCAAAGAAATCCCAGGGCTTGATCTCCTTCAGAATGGACTGGTTGGATCTTCTTGCAGTCCAAGGGACTCTCAAGAGTCTTCAATACCACAGTTCAAAAGCATCCATTCTTCGGCGCTAAGCCTTCTTTACAGTACAACTTTCACATCCATACATGACTACTTGAAAAACCATAGCCTTGACTAGATGGACATTAGTTGGCAAAATTATACTGAGTGAAATAAGCCAGAAAGAAAAACACTAATACAGTATACTAATGCATATATATGGAATTTAGAAAGATGGTAGTGATAATCCTGTATGCAAGACAGCAAAAGAGACACAGATGTATGGAACAGTCTTTTGGACTCTGTGGGAGAGGGAGAGGGTGGGATGATTTGGGAGAATGGCATTGAAACATGTATAATATCATATAAGAAATAAATTGCCAGTCCAGGTTTGATGCATGATACAGGATGCTTCGGGCTGGTGCACTGGGATGACCCAGAGGGATGGTACAGGGAGGGAGGTGGGAGGGTGGTTCAGGACGGGGAACACATGTACACCCGTGGTGTATTCATGTTGATGTATGGCAAAACCAATATTGTAAAGTAATTATCCTCCAATTAAAATAAACAAATTTAAATTTTAAAAAAGATAAAAAAAATAAAAATAGCAACTAATTATGTGCTTACAAAAAAAAAAGAAGGAAATATAATGGTTTATATCTGGAAAGAAAATGAGAAAAATATATGGTGATATCAAACATTCTTGTCTCAATTCTGAAATTCTATTTTTCTCCTAGACACTCAGATTAAGAGATCTTCTCATTCCTAGTTTACTAAGGATTTAGTAAATAAATAATGAATAAATCATAAATAATAAAATTAATGAATTTCATAAACCACTTTTTCTGCTTCTATTGAAATGATTAATTTTTGAGATAAAATACATTGATTTTTTAATATTTAACCAGCTTTGCATTCCTCAAATAAACTTAACTTAATCACAATTCATTTTATGTATTGGTATAATTGTTTGCTGAGTTTTAAAGGACTCTTTACCTATTTTCACATAAGACATTGACTTGCTATTTTTATTTTCTTAGAATATAATTGTCAGATTTTGTTTACAAAGTTACACTGACTTAATAAATCAGTTGCAAAATTTTTCTTTTATGACTTTTGGAAGTTTCTGTAAAATATGTATTATTTCTTTCTGATATATTGGGAGACATATTCTGAAGAAGATATATTTTACATGACGATTTTTTCCCCTTTTTCTTTAACTATTTTACTAACAGATTTGATTTATTCAATACTGAATTCAATTTATGCTGTTTCTCTCGTATGGGTGCAATAGCACCTCAGTTACCTCTGAGGATATTAAAAGTTTGCATCTCTTTCCTACATTTTTTAATGTATTCCCTTTTGCTTATCTTGTTCTTTCTCTTTTGTATTGTCAGTTCAGTTCTGTTCTGTTCAGTCACTCAGTCGTGTCTGACTCTTTGCGACCCCATGAATTGCAGCACGCCAGGCCTCCCTGTCCATCACCAACTCCCGGAGTTCACTCAGACTCAAGTTCATTGAGTCCGTGATGCCATTCAGCCATCTCATCCTCTGTCTTCCCCTTCTCCTCCTGCCCCCAATCCCTTCCAGCATCAGAGTCTTTTCCAGTGAGTCAACTCTTCACATGAGGTGGCCAAACTACTACTGGAGTTTCAGCTTTAGCATCATTCCTTCCAAAGAAATCCCAGGGTTGATCTCCTTCAGAATGGACTGGTTGGATCTCCTTGCACTCCAAGGGACTCTCAAGAGTCTTCTAAAACACCATAGTTCAAAAGCATCAATTCTTTGGTGCTCAGCCTTCTTTACAGTCCAAATCTCCCATCCATACATGACCACAGGAAAAGCCATAGCCTTGACTAGATGGACCTTAGTCGGCAAAATAATATCTCTGCTTTTGAATATGCTACGTAGGTTGGTCATAACTTTTCTTCCAAGGAGTAAGCATCTGTTAATTTCATGGCTGCAGTCACCATCTGCAGTGATTTTGGAGCCCAAAAAAATGAGATCTAACACTGTTTCCACTGTTTCCCCATCTATTTCCCATGAAGTGATGGGACCAGATGCCATGATCTTCAGTTTCTGAATGTTGAGCTTTAAGCCAACTTTCTCACTCTCCTCTTTCACTTTCAACAAGAGGCTTTTTAGTTCCTCTTCACTTTCTGCCATAAGGGTGGTGTCATCTGCATATCTGAGGTTATTGATATTTCTCCAGGCAATCTTGATTCCAGCTTGTGTTTCTTCCAGTCCAGCATTTCTCATGATGTACTCTGCATATAAGTTAAATAAGCAGGGTGACAAATACAGCCTTGATGTACTCCTTTTCCTATTTGGAACCAGTCTGTTGTTCCATGTCCAGTTCTAACTGTTGCTTCCTGACCTGCATGCAGATTTCTCAAGAGGCAGGTCAGGTGTTCTGGTATTTCCATCTCTTTTAGAATTTTCCACAGTTCATTGTGATCCACACAGTCAAAGGCTTTGGCATAGTCAATAAAGCAGAAGTAGATGTTTTTCTAGAACTCTCTTGCTTTTTCCATGATCCAGTGGATGTTGGCAATTTGATCTNCTCAAGAGGCAGGTCAGGTGTTCTGGTATTTCCATCTCTTTTAGAATTTTCCACAGTTCATTGTGATCCACACAGTCAAAGGCTTTGGCATAGTCAATAAAGCAGAAGTAGATGTTTTTCTAGAACTCTCTTGCTTTTTCCATGATCCAGTGGATGTTGGCAATTTGATCTCTGATTCCTCTGCCTTTTCTAAAACCAGCTTGAACATCTGGAAGTTCATGGTTCATGTATTGCTGAAGCCTGGCTTGGAGAATTTTGAGCATTATTTTACTAGAGTGTGAGATGAGTGCAATTGTGTGGTAGTTTGAGCATTCTTTGGCATTGCCTTTCTTTGGGATTGGAATGAAAACTGACCTTTTCCAGTCCTGTGGCCACTGCTGAGTTTTCCAAATTTGCTGGCATATTGAGTGCAGCACTTTCACAGCATCATCTTTCAGGATCTGAAACAGCTCAACTGGAATTCCATCACCCACGCTAGCTTTGTTTGTAGTGATGCTTTCTAAGGCCCACTTGACTTCACATTCCAGGATGTTTGGCTTTAGATGAGTGATCACACCATCGTGATTATCTGGGTCATGAAGGTCTTTTTTTGGACAGTTCAAGCCCATCTTTGCATGAAATATTCCTTTGGTATCTCTAATTTTCTTGAAGAGATCTCTAATCTTTCCCCTTCTGTTGTTTTCCTCTATTTCTTTGCATTGATCGCTGAAGAAGGCTTTCTTATCTCTTCTTGCTATTCTTTGGAACTCTGCATTCAGATGCTTGTATCTTTCCTTTTCTCCTTTGCTTTTCACCTCTCTTCTTTTCACAGCTATTTGTAAGGCCTCCCCAGACAGCAATTTTGCTTTGTTGCATTTGTTTTCCATGGGGATGGTCTTGATCCCTGTCTCCTGTACAATGTCAGGAACCTCATTCCATAGTTCATCAGGCCCTCTATCTATCAGATCTAGGCCCTTAAATCTATTTCTCTCTTCCACTGTATAATTATAAGGGATTTGATTTGGTCATACCTGAATGGTCTAGTGGTTTTCCCTATTTTCTTCAATTTAATTCTGAATTTGCCAGTAAGGAGTTCATGATCTGAGCCACAGTCAGCTCCTGGTCTTGTTTTTGTTGACTGTATGGAGCTTCTCCATCTTTGGCTGCAAATAATATAATCAATCTGATTTCGATTTTGACCATCTGGTGATGTCCATGTGTAGAGTCTTGTCTTGTGTTGTTGGAAGAGGGTGTTTGCTAGGACCAGTGTGTTCTCTTGGCAAAACTCTATTAGTCTATGCCCTGCTTCATTCTGCATTTCAAGGCCAGATTGCCTGTTACTCTTTCCCTACATTTTAAAATGTATTCCCTTGAGTCTATTTTTGCTTATCTTGTTCTTTCTCTTTTGTATTGTCAGTTTTCTTCAAATACTTAGAAATATGGGGTTATCAAGGGATTTCTTGTTTATATTTTAAGTTTCATTATTTATTTATTTATTTTTAATCATTATTTTTTAAAAATTATTTGTGCTGGATCTTTGTCATGCCAAGTGGGCTTTCTCTAGCTGTGGAGAGCTGGAGAAGCCCTTCAGTTCCTCTTTGCTGAGGGGCATAAGAGTGGCTTCTTCTGTTGCAGTGACAGGTTCCAGAGAGGGCAGGCCCAGCAGATGCAGCTCACTGGTTTAGTTCTTCTGCAGCAACAGAAGAACCAATTGTCCTGGTTCTTCCCGGACCAGGGGTGGAACCTGTCCCAGGCATTGGCAGGCAGATTCTTAACCGCCTGAACCACGAGGGAAGTCCTATCCAGTGACATACTGGTCATGGACTAGGTTAATAGCATAACAGCTGTGTTCAGCCCTCAACTACATCACAGGAGAAGATTCTCTGTAAATCTGTGTGTGTGATGAGAGGGTGTCATCTGGCAGCTTCTCCTTCACTCCCTGATAAGGGAACACTCAAGAGGCCATGCCTGTCTTCCAAATGGCATAGTAAAAACAGGCCCTGATTTAGAGAGCTAACCCCTGTTCTGGATGCTGAAGCTCTGCTCACAGATGCTTAAGTATCTGTCTCTTTACAGAGAATGTCTCTGGATTAACCTGGGAAAGAGTTCTGCAACTGTTCTCCAGGGATAATGAAGGAGTTTACAGGCCTTTAGTGAAGAAGTCAGCTCCCACTATTTTGTCTCTACTGTCAGCTCTGTTCTCCGTATCATCTGATTTCACCAGTCACTGAATGAAAAACCCATACTCAACTAATAACTTCTGAGCTCATTCAAATGACCTGTTGGCATGGTTACAACCACCTTCTGCCTTCAGAAATTTGACAGCACCTTCATTCTGCTGATGCTCCCTTCCCTATCATTGCAAAGTCTTACTTTTTGTTTTGCTTTGTTTTTAAAATTTATTTTATGCTTATTTTTAGGAAGAGACAAGATTAAAAGGCTTAGTGAGGCAGGATTCTTGAATTTAAATATTATTAATAATTTAAATTTTAAATATCAATTATTTCTTATTAATATTATATCAGGTTTCATCCAACTAGGGAATTTTAAGGTGCTAGTAGAATATTTTCAAGATTACTCTTAAAACACTTGAGAGATACAAACACACATGTAGTATGGAGAAAGGAAGTGAAAACAAGAGAGAAAAGGTATAAAATTTAGACCAATATCCAGGCAGCTGCTTAGTGTTTTTTTTTTAAATGAAAAAGAATTACAAAAGTGCTGGAAGAAGCTTTCAAATTTGCATATACTATAAATCTCTGAATAAATTAGAAATTAGCAAACACTCTCAAATTCCTTGTATGTTTAAAATACTATTTTATCTCCATTTTATTCATACATATCAAATAGATTATGCATACTTTGTGTGAGATATATGACCTAAGAATGTCCTAAGTTATCAATAGAACTACTCATTCTATTAACATGATAACTTTGTGCTCATACTACTTTTAAGGCATGAATATTATTGGTCTTGAAAATAAAAATATACATCTTCAACTTCCCTTTCTCAGCCTCCTCCCCCCATGCAAACCGCATTTCCCTACAGCTAGATAACCTACAGGGACTGGAAAAGTTAAAAATAAAATAAGGAGGCAACACTGGCCCAGTGTTGATGAGTCAGTGATTCAATTGTCAGTATCCACCTGTATCAGAAACCACTCTGATAAATTATAAGGCATAAAGTATTCCCATGTTATGCCTCTTTTTAATCTTCAAAATTTATTTCCTCAACCTGAAAAAAAATGCATCAGTTCCAAGGTGTGATGCTTATTGTCCATCTTACCTATGCAGTTCTGTCTCCCATTCTCTGCCCTGCTTGATACCCTTAGGAGGTCTTTCCCTCTGGACAACCACTCCCACCCACTTGGCAGCTGGCTTTCCCTTGAGCTCGGCCACTAGGAAGTACTGGCAGGAGATGAGAGGACTGCAGATGATAAAGGTCAGAGGACTTCTCCCTCCCCCTTTCCTGCTTTTATACCTGGTCTCCTCCATCTACAGCTTCTCTCCAGCTCTCCATGGACTCCAGGACACCTAGTCCCCCACACGTGGTAATGACCTCCCATTGCTGGTGCTCTCATTTGCATCTCTGTCCCTCCATTGTTCCCTGAGTCCCACTTACATCTCTGCAATTAATCTTCCCACCAATGGTCCTTTGGTTGAACTATTTGGGTGAGTTGTTACTGGGTGGGAGCTTGACAGATACAGTAGATTTCAGAAAGGGTGTATCTTAAATCCTATAGGCAGTGTTTTTCTCAGATGGTATTTCTACAGTGAGACCTTCTACCCCATAGTTAGATAGTCTATTGATGTCCCTTGATTGGTGAGATTTTCTGATGACTCTGTTCAGTTCAGTTGCTCAGTCGTGTCCAACTCTTTGTAACCCCGTAGACTGCAGCACTCCAGGCTTCTCTGTCCATCACCAACTTCCAGACGTTGCTCAAATTCGTGTCCATTGAGTCAGTGATGCCAAGTCTTTCTGATGACTAGAAGATATATTTATTTTAAAATTACTGTGGCTAAAGGTCACTTTTACACTGCCCTTAAAATATGAAAGATTTAGTTCAGCAGTTCTCACTTTCAGCTGGGAGCTGTTTAATAGCAATGATGGTAAGCAAAATTCTAAGATGGTCCTAAGATTTTCTGGACCCTCAGTCCTAGTTTACATAGTCTGCATAATCTCTAGGACTGTGAGTTTGATGGCTTTCATTTCTATGATTACTTTCTATAACTACAGTTGACTTTAAGGGAGGGAGATAATCTGTTAGTTATGCTACAGTGCCAGGCATGCGGCAATATCAAGGTATCAAATTAGTATGCTATACACCTTGAACTTCCACAATGTTATATGTACCATATTTCAATTTAAAAAATGAAAAGAAAAAAAAAAACACAGAAAAAGGAAGAAAGCAAGATTATCCAGATAGACCTCTGCTAATCACTCAAGCCCTTTAAAAGCAAAGAATCAAGATCTGCAGAACAAACTCCAGCCCCAGCCAACAAACTGACTTCAGCCTGATGAGATTCTGAGCTAAGAATCCAGTGATCATACACCCAAACTTCTAACCTACAGAAACTGTGATATAATGAATTGGCTATTTAAGCTGCTCAATTAATCTGGTAATTAAGCATGTAATATGTTAATTGTAACAGAAAACTAGTACACCAATGCCCCAACCTCCAAGAATCTGGGTTTTTTGGTTAAAGTCTGGGTTCTGGGTTGAGTTCTAGCAACCTCCCATCTTAGGTAATGCTAATATTCACTCAGGAATAAGAATCACTGCCTTTTCTCCCTTAATTGAATTAGGACCAGATGAAAAACAGTCCTGGAATAGTTTTCTTCTTTCCTGTTTAACCATTTAACACATAGTTATTGAATGTTTACTGGGTACCAGGTGCTTGGCCTTGAGGATTTATTTAATGTAAACAAAATCAGATATAGTCACTTCCCTTATGGAGCTCACAGTCAAAAGCAGGAGATAACACATCTTTTAAACACCATATGTTTTCCTGCTCATAAGGCAAGGTTCATTTTCACAAAAATTATCTGGCAGGAAATAAGCACTTGTGTAAGTCTTGGATCCTTGGGCTGCCTCTCATATTTCAAGGTGCTTCTTGATGGTTTTAGTTTGAACCACAAAGTCCTGTTTGGGAAAGATAAATTTGCCAGAAATGACCTGGACCAGCACTAGGTTGGTATGCTTACAGAGGTCACTTGATTAATTCAGAAAAATACAGCAGAAGAATTTAACTCAGGCCCAGTCATCAATCTTGTTCACCATGAAGACACCAGGAGTATTTTAAGAGAGGAAGAAGGAATTCCCTGGTTGTCTAATGGTTAGGACTCAAGAGTTTCTATTGCTGAGGGTGTGGATTCAATCCCTGGTTGGGGAACTAAGATCCTGCAAGCCATGTGGCACAGCCAAAAACATAAAAATAATAAATAAGAAAAAACGGAGAAGAAATACATTAAACAAATAAATATTACAAAGTAATGCGTGCAGTTGGCCAAAAAGTTTGGTGGGTTTTTCAGTAAGCTGGTACGGAAAACGTTGAAGGAAATTTTTGGCCAGCCCAATAACCTAACTACCATAAGAGTTTCCAAGGGGGAGGTGGAGGCACCAAGAGGGATATGACTTAGGGCTGGGGCAGGGAAATGCCAGGAAGTGTGTCTCTGAAGAAGGGTCATTAAGCAAGGAAGGCAAAGAGGAGCAGGTGTTCCATAGGCTGGGAGGCAGTCTGAGAAACAGAATGCTGGGAAAGGGGTTCTCAGGCTGGGGTGCTCTTTGGAATCCCCTGGGGAACATAAAAAGTCACTGATGCCTGGATCCCACCCTGAGATCCTGATTTAATGGGCCTGAGATGTGGTCTGGGCACCTCCAGGTCATCCCAATGTACATCTAAGCAGACAAACACAGCATGTGCAAAGACCCTGTGGTAGGTGGAGGCACCGCCTGTGGTAACAGGTGCCATGACAGATTCCAGAAGCTGAAGGAAGGCTCAGTTGAAGGAAGTCACAGCCTCCCCAGAGACTCCCAACAACTGGAGATGCTTTGTGACATAAACTTGCTCTCTCCCAGTTACTACCACCCAGAGTACTTCCAAGCATTTTACCTTGGGCTGCAAAGTACTCAGGGACTCAATAGATGAAGGAAGAGAGAATTCAGCAAAATTCAAAGGATCATCCCAGGTTAAAATAAGGAGTTTATGACTCATTTTTACACCCCCCTACTCCCACTGTGCCCTGAGCCATGGCCCAGGTGGAATTATGTTTCTAAACTCCAACAAAATGATGGCAGAGGAGCAAGAGCACTTTCCTAATAGAGAGGAGGAAGGCAACATTTAACAGCACTGGCATTTGCTTCCTGGCTTGCCCTACTGTGAAGGCAACTTTATATCCCAGACAGCGTATGAAGACTTCATCATTACCGACAGGAGAGCAAGCTGTCCCCTGACTGGCATTTTGGTTTCAGCTGCATAATTTGCATAGAGCGTAGGAAATGAAGTTGATTGATTTGGGATAATGCTCCAAAATCTCTTTTGGCATCAAAAGAGCTGATTGCTCTCAAATTGCCAAATCAAATAGGTTTACGTAATTTACCTCCTCTAGTCTCCTCTCTTGCTCAGCTTTGGCTAAGTTAGCCTGACCGGTATTTCTCTTAAACCCAGCATTTTCCTGCCTCAGGGCCTTTGCACTCTCGTTCCCTCTGTATAATCAATATTACACCATTTTTTAAATTTTTTCTGTTTCTTCCCCCAACTCCAACCCATCTTGTAAGTGTCAGGAGATTAGCAGCTTTATTGGTTTGTTACTAATTTATCCTTAAGACCTAGAACAGTGGCTGGGACATACTAATACAGAAATATCAATAGTAACATAAGAGAACAAAGACAGTGTTTTAACAAAATGCACCCTCTTCTGAAGACACTGAGACTGCAAGATACAAATGGACACAAAAATGAAAACTACAACATATTTCATAGCTATTTTCTGGACTTGGTGATTAAATTTACAGAATTTCAAAGTTCATTGAAAATTGCTCTTCAATAAATGTGACCACTAGAATATAACTTAAATTAGTTCTCTATGGCATTCCATTATATTCCACAGGCATTTTGTTTCATAAGGGTAAATAAAAGTATGACTTGAAGCTGCCAGTTCATCCTTCTGTTAGAAATTTCTGTGGAATAGACAGTAATGTGTTACATATCAAAAGAGAGTTCTATAATTTTTTAAATCAAAAAGCAATATGCAAGGTAGAAAGATGCTCAAAATGTGGAAAATAAAATGTGTGAATAAATATATTTTCCAGTTCTCAACTTTGTACTAAGATGACTAGTGTAAAATAAACATATTTCAGGGAAATAAGAGTTGAAATCCCTGGTTTATCTTTCCCATTTCCCATCACAATTTCATGGAAAACTCATGTAAACATTTTTCAGTGAGATTAATTATATGCCCTTGCTTAGATGCAATCAATTAAGTATTTAAAAAGAAGTTGTGGCCATGTTTTTCAAAGTTGGCTGTGCACTAGAATCAACTGGAGGGCTGGTTAAAAGAGATACCAAACTTCCCAGGTGTCTTGATTCAGTAGGTCTGGGGCAGGGCCTGAGAATTTTCATCTCTCTCAAGCTCCAAGATGATGCCTGTGTCCCTGGCTCATGGACCATTCTTGGAGTACACCTGGACAAGTTTGTTCTGAGGGTTCAGTTTTCCCCTCCCATCCCTGGCCTGTTTCAGAACCATTCCATGACATGACTGAGCTATGGATATGCACACAGTTGCACATGAAAAGTTTTTACTGCCACTGCTGTGTGGGTGACAATGCCTCTACAGATATTTTCTTATACTCAGTTTATCTGTAAGTGGACCCTCTCTTGGTGTTGACTAACAGAGGCTGGTCTGCTTTGATGATTTGCTTGAATACTGAACAGAAGCCTCTTTGATCCAGTTCAGTTGTGATCCTTGTTTGCATCACCAACCCTGCTCTCATGTCATCCCAAGAAAACGTCAGTTTATTTGCATTGGTCCATTTAGTAACTAATAAATAGGCTTTTTTCTTAGATGGGTAATAAGAGGTTTTATGTTGTCCTAGATAAAACTCTCTGGATGTTTCATGTGTATAGAGTATTTCCTTTAGAATTTTTTAATATTATGAATTATTTCAAAATTAAGAGAGTAAACCAGAAGTATAGTTTTACTACCAATTTCTTAAAGACATAATATAAGAACTAAGGAATCCAGCCCTTTCCTCCTTCCCTTTCTGCTTCTCTTCCTCTCATCCGCCCACCTTCCCAGAGAGAACCACATAAGTTGGTATTTTACTGCATGTGTTTCCATAAACAAAGAGTCACTTTCATGCTAAATAATATTTTTCTCCCCATATTCTTCCTTGATTTGCCTTCTTTTACTTAATATTTTGTTTTGAAGATTCATGTCTTGTGCAAGCTATAGATCTAATGTACTCATTTTCAGTTCATCATGGTATCTGGTGTATGACTATCAATTTTTAACTCTTGGTGAATATTTAGGTCCTTTCTAATTTATTTTTATAATTACAAGTGATATCACAATCAGTACACTTGTATATGTCACCTTGAATACATAGATCAGATATTTAATGGATAGAATTCTTGGGTCTTAGGATATGTGAGTCTTCCACGAAACATAATGAGTCAGACAGATTGGAAAAATGACCCTATTTAATGGCATCCCCCCCATCCACACACTTTTTCCTAGAATAGTGTAACCCTGAGCTTGGTCATGTAATTTGCTTTGACCAATTGGATAATAGTGAATGCAGTGCAAACATAGGCTTGAAAAGTGATTGTGCACTCTACTTATATCCTTGCATGATTAAACTTGCTCATTCTGTCTTCTCTGAGACATCTAGGAGGATGTGCCTAGCCTGCTAGAGAGTTAGAACAGACATATATGAGACATGTGGAAGAGAGAGCCCAGGCATATCAACAGCCATCCTAGACCAGGCTCCAGCCGGCCCAAAACCAATCATGTGACTTGGTGAGATTTATTAGACTTTTCTAGCTGACCTACTACTGACCACAGATGTCTGTGAGAGCCCATCAAAACAGGAAATAGTTCTTGTTTCAAAACACTCAAGTCTTGGGGTATCTGTTACACATTATCATTTGTTACACACAGTCATTTGTTTTATTGTAGTGAGAGATAACTGACTTGTATTGCTAAATAGTCCCCCTTGATATCAGTGAATATTTCTCCAAAGTAGTTGAGCCAATTTATACTCACACCAGCAAAGGTTTCCCACATCCCCCCAAATGCTTGATATTATCAGACTTACCGTCTTCACCAATAAGATGGTTGTGAAACTATACCTTACTATATAATACCATGTATGTGTGTCAGTCACTCAGTCTTGTCCGACTCTTTGCAACCCTATGGACTGCAGCCCTCCTGGATCCTTTGTCATACCATAGAATAAACTACAGCGTTAATTTTATCCCCATAATTACTAGTGAACATCAGCATATCTTCACATCCTTTTTGGTCATACATCTCCTTATATTTTGTACTTTTCTTTACCTAAGCATAAATTGACAAGTTAAAATTGCTCTAAGGCCTTTAAAAATTAGATTTCCTGATAAAAGAATGGGACTATGATCAATGGGAATCACTCTCCCAAAGATCTGATGGATCATATTAATTACTCTGACTAGTAGTAATAGGAATTGTGTGTGTGTTGTATGTGTGTGTGTATGTATAAGACAGATGCCAATATGATATCTAAGAACTGAGTAACATTGCTATATTTGCCATAAACATGCCAGCAATAATATTCCCAGTTTTTTACTGAAAGCAGACAATTGCAGGCTGATTCTGTTTATTCCAACATTCTTATTTGTAATTGCAAGAATTAAAGTAATATGCCCAGCTAGTGTACAAAAGAGTCAAATCTTCTTCCTCAAGGACAAGAGGCCTTTTCACTGTGAAGAGACACCTTCATCTGCTCTTTAATTGCCTAATCATAATAATGCTGTATAAAGAATCATCCAGATACACACTGATCACTTAGTTAAACATCATCGTTTTCTGTTTTGCACTTGCTGTATTAAAGGAAATATTTTAAAATTATATGTACATCATTGCTTTGGGGGTATAAATATTTTTAATCATATTTTCCAGATATCCCAGGGACCCTTTTCTTCATGAACATTACCCTGAAATTTCTTCAGAGCCTCTGAAGTATTTAGACATTTTGTTCCCTCACTGGAACCATAAAGCATTGTCCCTTCATTTCCTTTCTATGACACATATCTTGTACAGTGCCTGACATTTATTGGATGGTTTTGTTAAAAAAATGGCAATAAAAGTCCTAATAGCATTAGAAGTAATAGTACCAGAAGGTGGATGAAGGAAAACATAATATCACTTGTAATCTCATTTTACAACCTTTCTTTCTCCTAGAACAGCAGCTGTCATTTCTATTTTCTGTCACCTATACCTTCTAAGGAAAGGCCTTGGTGTGTCTTCATTTTTCTGTTAGAACAACGCACATGTATTTTAGGATATCCCTTTGTTCTGAAAGCTTCACATTTCCTACCCTACTGCTGGCTAAGAACTCAGGAAGTTTGTTGTGCCGTGAAATGGAGAGGTTGTGCATTTCAATGAGGCAAACATTGTTCAGTGGGAGCCAAAAATAACAAGGAAATGCCAGGAGGAAGAGCATGACATAGATCATGGCAAATAGCTCAAGACAAATAGCAAACTCTTCAATTTGTGGTAGGCAGTTTTCTAAGAGCTGTACATGAAATAGCTCATGTAATCTTCACCAAAATAAATAATCAAAATAAGAACCACTATTATCTCCATTTTACAGACAGGGAAATGAAAACAGTATTAAGAAACTGGCTAAGTTCACAAAGGGCAGGACCCATGTGGACCTAGTCACAGTTTCTCCCTTCATAGCACTTTCTAATCCTTTAGTCCGCGGAGTCGACTAGAAGTCCCTAAGACTTCAAGGACTCTCACCCATGCGGTTGTCCTGGGGGTTCCAGGAAGGTGGTGTGACGAATAAATCATTTTGCTGGCAGTCAGAACAGCAGAATTTCTTTTGTGGGACTGCATGAATTCGGGCCACTAAAACAATGTCGAATTGCTAAATCTGGGTGACTCTCACTCACGTCAGACGTCATACAAGATCAGGGCTCCTGGGTGCCAGCGATCAATGGCTACCCTTCGGCATGGTCAGTGCTCATGTCTTTGCGGGGGCCTCTGGAGGCTGAAGCACCTGAGGTAATGGGGGTGGCAGAGCCATCCTCTACTCAGTGAGAGCTCTGCAGCTGGTCCCTAGGATGGACACTTGCTCCTCCTGCAGACTCATGCTCTGTTGAGTAAAATGTTGGCGATACCTATCTTCTCCATAGGGTTTGCTGACCATCGGGTCTCCACTGTAATGGACCTTTGCTGCATGTAGTGAAGTGATGTTTTCTGAATAAGCCTTAAGTCATGCCTCAGGAGGGATGGACCACAGTATATGCTCCACCTCTGGGCCCCTCACCCAGCCTTCCTGCTGGTATTGTTGAATGGAGAGTAGGAGATCACATTCTAGAAATACAGTGACTATAGCCTCAATAGTTTAAGAGAAGAAATGGTTGGAAAATATGCTGTTCTATTTTTAATCTATAATATGCTCAATCATAAATTCAACAAGATCAGAAAACAATTATCATGTATATGTCCCTGCAAATTCTAATCAGGACTTACAGTTGAGGTGGTCCCTGATGAAGCATGGCAATGACCTTTGAAAGACTCCAGTACTTATGGTGGCATGATGGATGGTTGACCATGATGATGGACAGATGATAAATCACCTTCAGGGAATACATGGTATTAGGGATCTGCAGAGTTAAAAAGTGTCTATATTGTTTTCAAATGCTATTATCCAAACAGATTATGAAAAATCTGGTTCTTCATGGTGCTCTGAGTAATAACAGTTTTCACTTTTTTTTTTTCCTTTGTAGTGATAAATACAAAATTAGCCCAGAATAGTGCATCCAGCAATAAGAACATGAAGAGATAATTCCTGGATCTGAACAGAAGGAGATGATACCTAAACTATGCAGTGTCTTCCAAAGCATTGATTGGACAACAACCAAAAACATAGACACCTCTTCTCCACCTAGTACTCTAAATCTTCATCAATATATCACTATACATATCAGATGGGACTATTCATTTTCTAAACTTTTTAAAAATTAAGTTGTCTATATAGATAGGGATCCTGTAAAATTATCAGCAGTCCCACATACCTCCAACACATCTCTTAACCATTATTTTAGTGGCCAAACAAAAGCACACAGTTTAGCCATGGGAGGCCCACAATGGAGATAGCCCTGCAGTCAAAGGCAGAAAGAATGGACACATCCAGGGATGAAGAACAGGGACACTACTGCAGTCTCATACATCTTATACATCCCCAGTCTATTTGCTTTTTTCTGATTACCCAGCATCTTCAGACCTTTACTTCTCCAAGTTGCTTCCCTTGTCTTTTTGTACTTCCTCACTGTGCGGTGGGTGTAGGGTTGTTCTCACAGTACCACACCTCTGGGGTACTTGTTTCAGAAGTCCTCCCCCTCCCTTCACTTTCCTCCCCTTCTTCCCTACCCCTGACTCTCCTCTCATATCAATTTCTAACTTCAATCAATATTTATTAGGTGCCTACATATGCCAGCACTGCAGTGATGAGCTCAGCCACAGCTGCAACTCCTGCCTACCACAGAAGAAAGGCATTTCAAAGGGAATTACAGTTCCCCCTGGGATTACATTAGCCCTCTATTACTAGCCCCCACTAGAACTCATAGCTCTAGTTTGACGCTTTACATGAAGTGCCTTGAAACTTAAGTGAAAGCATAACCCATATGTTTATACTGCTAATTTCAAGGTTTAGATTGATTCCTGTCCTTATTCTGTACCAAGAGCCACATTTCCTCATTCTCATTCTCTCCATAGTAAAGAACTCATGTACGTTAAAAAAAAAAAAAAAGAGTAAATTTAATTATGAATCTGAACATAGTGTCACATTCATTTCAATCTTATGGAAAAGCTGGTTAAACCTCCCAAAGGATCCCTGTCTGTATCACAACATCATCTTCCTTGTGACAGATTTCACATTTCTTTTATATCACAGGGTAATGACTAAATTGCTGCTCTGGGAAATGGTATTTGGCTAAAGGGAAAAATATTGGTGCAGGGGGAGATATTTGTGCTGTCTGAATGCCTAGGCCAATTTCTGATCTGAAGAAAAGAATCAAATTATGTAATGAATCACTATATACCCCACACCACAGTAGGAAAAATGGGTGGGTGGGCTATTCCCAAATGAGATATACTGTAGAGTAGAATATGGTACCCACTCATGGCCATTTTCTATTATATGCATGCCAGGCAATTTTTTTTAAATAAAAAGGAAAAGGGAAAAGTGCCTTTTATGCCAAACATATATCAGATAATGACATATAATGAAATGCACATATCTTTTGGGAGAAAAAGAGAAGCTATTATATTTCTTTGAGTGGCATAATGTATCAAAGAAGTAAAAGGCTCCCTTCAACACCATAATTTTCTTCAAAAACTTTCTGGAAGCATTTCACCACTGTAACATATCCCCATTAAGACTAATATTATCTATAATAATTTGGAAGACTATAGATTGAAATTTAATACAATCCTTCATATCTAGTCCCTTGCATACTGATCAGAGAACAACAACGAATTCTGCAAGCCAGAACACCCACTGCCAGAACCTCATAATAGCTCCACATTTCTCTACAGACACTTCACAACTGGTGATTCTTTTCATCCATCCATTTCTTTTCAGCAAATATATATGAAACACCTACTCTGTGCCAAGCCCTCTTCTAGGATTGACGAGAAAATGATAACAAGAAGGATGAAATCTCAGGCTTTATGGAGCTTCTACTGGGCAAAGAGATAAAACATGGAAACATAAATTTACGGAGCAAGAAGTACACCAAAAAAAATAAAGCAGGGGCGAGGGATGGGGAGTGATGGCTGGAGATGGGACCTACATTAAACATGATGGTCATGGAAGGCCTTTTGGAAAGGGAGCTGAGACACGGAGGATGCAGGAGGCAGCTCAGTGGAGACGTGGAGAAGGAGTGTCTGATGGAAGACATGGAAGACCAGGTTGCTAGGAAAGTTTGAGACTGTCCCAATCCCATGCCTTTATTTTGGAAAGTCATGAGAGAACCTGTCCTGCTTCCATGCCTTTTATTTTTATCTATAGTACACACCAGCCTCTGGCACCCTTCCTTCTAACACCCTGGACCTGCAGCTTCTCTCAGAGGTCTTCTCTTGGGCTCCTGGAGCCACTTTAGGCACAAAAAATCAGAATTCTATGTCTCCTGAGATGAACTGAAGACAGTGACTGATTAAGAGGTGTGAAAGCCCAGTTCTGTGATCCTGAGCATGGAGGTCTCTGCAATGGAATTTCTGCACTTCTGAGATTCCTGCAGGACCAGAGGAGACAAAACTTTGCCTGGAGTCACACTTTGCTTGGCTCCTTCCTCTTTCCTGGACTTGCTTCTTCTCTACACTCCCTGGTTTCTCCTGGGAGCACGTGTTCAATGACTCACCTTCATTTAAAACCTTACTGTCTGGTCTGTTTCTGGGGAAGCAGCCCTAAGTCATCCTCCACGTTATCTGAGCTCCTGAACCTCCATCATACATCATGGCACATGTGTTTCTGAGTGCTAATTGTGGGAAAAAAACACTGAGGAGGAGGATGATGGTAATAATGATGATGAGGAAGAAGAGGAGGATGACTTCTGGTCCCAGCTTTCCCACTATGTAATTGTGTGATCCTAAGCAAAGTCACAACCCTGGGCTTCAGTTCCTTATCTATAAAATGGAGAGACTGAACGCATGGTGACCTCTGGGGAACTTTTCCTAGTACAAAACAATATGTTACATACATGTGTTGGTAGGAATGATATACTGATATACAATCACATACATTGCACACACCTGGAGAGATAATGGCATTATACCAAATGGGACATGGAGAGATTAATGAGTGACTGGGCCAGGAAGCAGTGTCTGCTCACTCCTGTGAGCAGTGACAAAGAATAGCTGGTTAAGCCCAAGGTGGTGATCAAGGCAGTTTTGTTGGGAGTCAGGAGGGTTTTGGTGCAATCATGGTGGCTCTACATTGGACTTGAGTAATACTGGAAGACAGGCAACCCAATCAAGGAAGGGGAAGATGAAGGATCCAAAGGAGAACACGCTTGAAGGTCCTCTGATGGGAGAAGCAGAGGCGAGAGGAACCATAAAAAAACAGCCAAATGATAATCCCTACTGAGTCACTGGACGGGGACATGCCGCATAATTCCTGCTACACCTGGCTAGAAAGTATCTTTCAAAGCTAACAAAAAGGGAAAGACTGAGAACAAGCAGAAACCATCTCAACTTGACATTATGCAAAGGAAATAACTCTTTGTAAAGAGTTATTCAGAACTTCTTATTGATCATTACCATAACAACCATTTTGCTGTTGTTGTTCAGTCATCCAGTTGTGTCCAACTCTTTGAGACTTCATGGACTGCAGCATGCCAGGCGTCCCTGTCCCTCACCATCTCCTAGGAGTTTGCCAAGTTCACTTCCATTGCATTGGTGATGCTGTCCAGCCATCTCATCCACTGATGTCCTCTTCTCCTTCTGCCTCAATCTTTCCCAGCATCAGAGACTTTTCCAATCAGTCATCTGTTTACATCCGTTCATTCATTCAGTTGCTCAGTCATGTCCGACTCTTTGCGACCCCATGAATCGCAGTACGCCAGGCCTCCCTGTCCATCACCAACTCCCGGAGTTCACTCAGACTCACGTCCATTGAGTCCGTAATGCCATCCAGCCATCTCATCCTCGTTTATCCCCTTCTCCTCCTGCCCCCAATCCCTCCCAGCATCAGGGTCTTTTCAAATGACTCAGCTCTTCGCATGAGGTGGCCAAAGTACTGGAGCTTCAGTTTTAGCATCATTCCTTCCAAAGAAATCTCAGGGTTGATCTCCTTCAGAATGGACTGGTTGGATCTCCTTGCAGTCCAAAGGGACTCTTAAGAGTCTCCTCCAACACCACAGTTCAAAAGCATCAATTCTTCCACACTCAGCCTTCTTCATAATCCAACTCTCACATCCATACATGACCACAGGAAAAACCATAGCCTTGACTAGACAGACCTTAGTCGGCAAAGTAATGTCTCTGCTTTTGAATATACTATCTAGGTTGGTCATAACTTTTCTTCCAAGGAGTAAGCGTCTTTTAATTTCATGGCTGTGGTCACCATCTGCAGTGATTTTGGAGCCCAAAAAATAAAGACTGACACTGTTTCTATTATCCACACAGTCAAAGGCTTTGGCATAGTCAATAAAGCAGAAATAGATGTTTTTCTGGAACTCTCTTGCTTTTTCCATGATCCAGCGGATGTTGGCAATTTGATCTCTGGTTCCTCTGCCTTTTCTAAAACCAGCTTGAACATCAGGGAGTTCACGGTTCACATATTGCTGAAGTCTGGCTTGGAGAATTTTGAGCATTACTTTACTAGCATGTGAGATGAGTGCAATTGTGTGGTAGTTTGAGCATTCTTTGGCATTGCCTTTCTTTGGGATTGGAATGAAAACGGACCTTTTCCAGTCCTGTGGCCACTGCTGAGTTTTCCAAATTTGCTGGCATATTGAGTGTAGCACTTTCATAGCATCATCTTTCAGGATCTGAAACAGCTCAACTGGAATTCCATCACCTCCACTAGCTTTGTTCGTAGTGATGCTTTCCAAGGCCCACTTGACTTCACATTCCAAGATGTCTGGCTCTAGATTAGTCATCACATCATCATGATTATCTGGGTCGTGAAGATCTTTTTTGTACAGTTCTTCCGTGTATTCTTGCCACCTCTTCTTAATATCTTCTGCTTCTGTTAGGTCCATACCATTTCTGTCCTTTATTGAGCCCATCTTTGCATGAAATGTTCCCTTGGTATCTCTAATTTTCTTGAAGAGATCTCTAGTCTTTCCCCTTTTGTTCTTTTCCTCTATTTCTTTGCATTGATTGCTGAAGAAGGCTTTCTTATCTCTTCTTGGTATTCTATGGAACTCTGCATTCAGATGCTTATATCTTTCCTGTTCACATCAGATGACCAAAATACTGGAACTTTAGCATCAGTCCTTCCAGTGAATATTCAGGGTTGATTTCCCTTAAGATTGACTGGTTTGATCTTCTTGCTATCAAAAGGACTTTCAGAAGTCTTCTCCAGCACCACAGTTCTAAGGCAAAATTCGTTGGCATTCCGTCTCCTTTACGGTCCAGCTCTCATGGGACCATATGTGACCACTGGGAAGACCATACCCTCGACTATACAGACCTTTGTCATCTGCTTTTCACCACACCGTCTAGGTTTGTCATCGCTTTCCGACCAAGAAGCAATCATCTTCCGATTTCATGGCTGCAGTCACAGTCCATAGTGATTTTGGAGCCCAAGAAGAGGAAATCTGTCACTACTTTCACCTTTTCCCCTTCTATTTGCCATGAATTGATTGGGACAGATGCCATGATCTTAGTCTTTTTTAATATTTAGTCTTAAGCTGGCTCTTTCACTCTCCTCCTTCACCCTCATCAAGAGGCTCTTTAGTTCCTCTTTGCTTTCTGCCATTAGAGTGGTATTACCTGCATGTCTGAGATTGTTGATGTTTTCCTGCCTATCTTAATTCCAGTTTATAACTCACCCAGCCCAGTATTTTCCTGATGTGCTCAGTGTAAAGGCTAAACAAACGGGTGACAGCAGACAGCCCTGTCATACTCCTTTCTTGATTTTGAACCCATTGGTTGTTTCTTACAGGCTTCTAACTGTTGCTTCTTGACCCGCATACAGATTTCTTAGGAGACAGGTAAAATGATCTGGTATTCCCATCTCTCTAAGAGCTTTCCACAGTTGGTCATAATCCACACAGTGAAAGGCTTTAGCGTAGTCAATGAAACAGAGATAGACATGTTACTGAAATTCCCTGGCTTTCTCAACAATCCAGTGAATATTGGCAATTTAATCTCTAGTTCCTTTTTTGCCAGGAGCCAGCATGAGGAATCCCGCCCATAGCAAAGGTCATGAGGAAGGAAGCCCAACAAAACGCAAAGGCGTGATCTGGCTTCAGGGGTTCCCCCTGGGTTTTCCTGAACATCTACCCCCCAAAACCAGAGTCTGCCTGCTTTATTGTACTGTGCTGTCCACTCTTCTGACATTCTCTGGAAAAAGTTAACTCAGGGCTTCAGTTAACAGTCTCCTACATATAAAAAGAATATTCAGCTTAAACCCCTTTGATGGCTTTCTAACTTACCTGACCAGTCTGTCCAGACTTTACAACAACTTGTGAAATGTTTACAGCCCCCCAACCGCGAAAGGCACAAAGCTTAAAGCATCTTAAAGATACAGAGCCTTTTCTAAAGAGCCAAAAATTATATTGGTGACGGGTTTCACTGTTGACTCAATGACTGCTGCCAGGCCTCCATATTCTTTATCTTTTAGGCACCTGGAGGATATTAAACAATGTAATCGAGATGCAGAAATAGGAATATAGTAGTTTTTATGTTAGCAACACTAGACTTTTGAGTTAATTACTTTTCTCTTTGTTATAAATCACTGTACTTCTTTCATTGTTATAAATTGTTGTATCCTTGCTATGTAAGAATGTAACTTTATTTAGTGCTTTCTGAGAGTGGCACCAGACTTTGGGAAGAACAACACAAATAAATCTTCTGGTTGACAAACCCTTATCAGAAAAGGCCTTAAAATGTTAATTGGCCCTCTGGCCAGAAGATGATGTAAATCACCTATGACTTGTGTATACAACTAGGTATGCAGAGAGAAAGCCTGGTTTCAATAAGAGTCAGGGCTGCTGACACTGCATAATTTTATATTATCCATTGATCTCTATGTACAAAAAAAGATATAAAAAGCCTTTACAATAGAGGATGGACCAGTCACTGGACTGGTTTCCCCAGCGTCCTCTTTACTCTATTTTCAGGCTGAATTCCCATCTGGGGTGTGGCAGCTCGCCATGTCTACTTACTTGCCCTGGCTTCTAATATCCATGAGAGAGGGAGCCCAAGGCGGGGCACCCTCTGCTATTCAAATGGGCGCTGGTGGCCTAACATAGATGGTACAAACCTCTTGTCCTGAGGTTTTATTAGTTCTCCACATAAACCAAGTTATTCAGCCTCTTTTCTCCACTAAATTCTCCTACTATACTATTTCTTCCTAGTCTAATCTTACATTTCTAAATAAATAAGTTTTCCTCGCCTACACCGTCTCCCCTTCGAATTCCTGGATCCACCAGGCCTGGACTCCGGCACTTTTTCTCTTCTAAACTCAGCTTGGACATCTGGAAGTTCTTGTTTCACATAATGCTGAAGCCTAGGATGCAAGATTTTAAGCATGACCTTAATTAGCATGGGAGATGAGTGCAACTGTCCAATGGTTAGCACATTCTTTGGTACACCCGTTTTTGGGAACTGGGATGAAGATTGACATTTTCCAGTCCTGTGGCCACTGCTGGGTCGTCCAGATTTTCTGACAGAATGAATGCAAAACCTTGGTGGCCTCATCCTTTAGGGATTTGAATAGTTCTGCTGGAATTTCATCACATCTACAAGCTTTAGGAACAGCAGTGCTCCTTAAGGCCCACTTGACTTTGCACTCCAGAATGTCTGGCTGTGGGTGACTAACCACACCATCATAGTAATCTGGTTCATTAAGATATTTCTTATACAGTTCTGTGTATTCTTTCCATCTCTTCTTGATCTCTTCAGCATCTGCTCTGTCACCATCATTTTTATCCTTTATTGTGCCAATCTTTGGGCAGAATGCTCCCTTGATATTTCCAAATTTGTTGATGAGATCTCTAGTCTTTCCCCTTTTGTTGTTTCCTTCTATTATTAAGCATTGTTCATTGAAGAAGACTACTTGTCTCTTCTAACTATTCTTTGGAACTCATATACGGCATGGCTCATAACTTCATTGAGTTATGCAAGCCCTTTCTCCACGACAAGACAGTGATCCTTGAGTGGGTAACAACTATTACAGTTAGAAAGAATAGATCTAAAATTAGCTGTGTGGTATCAGTGACAGTACTGAGTCTTAGCTTTCCAGCTCTGTAAAATGGGGAAACTATCTGCATTTCAAAGGGACAGAGTCAGGTTACAGAGCTGAATAGTTGGCAGGGGTCGGGAAGGGTGTGAGGAAAAGGGAAGCAAAGCATGCAATGAATGGCTCAGAATTAGCCCTATTTAAGCCCTAGCTCCCTACTCTTTGCTAGCTATGTGACCTCACGCTAGTCACCCAACCTTGGTCTGGTTTCTTCTACTTGAATATGAGACAACAACTGTGTGTACTTCACAAAATGATCAGAGAGGGCAATAGCATCCCACTCCAGTACTCTTGCCTGAAAAATCCCATGGATGGAGAAACCTGGTAGGCTGCAGTCCATGGGGTCGCTAAGAGACAGACACAACTGAGCGACTTCACTTTCACTTTTCACTTTCATTCATTGAAGAAGGAAATGGCAACCCACTCCAGTGTTCTTGCCTGGAGAATCCCAGGGACAGGGAGCCTGGTGGGCTGCTGTCTATGGGGTCTCACAGAGTTGGACACAACTGAAGCAACTTAGCAGCAGCAGCACAAAATGATTACATGTGAGGCATTTCTGCCCAACTTGTAATGTATGTGCTCAGTACAGACCATTCCCTCTGGCCATGTCTGCCAACCAAACTTTTTCTGGAATACATAAAAGATGTCACAAAGCATCTCTTCTGGCACAAACAGCTCCTTCCCATGGCAATGGCTCCTCCCTTCCCATCTCATGACTGCCTCTGTCCTCACTACGAACATGGTGACTGTTGCCTCTGTGTTAAACTACCAACTATGGACTTGGTTTTCCAGTTTATTTTTTGCCTTGTTCCTCGAAGCACAGACTCCAGCACTTACTCCCTGTTCAATACACAGTGGCTGTGGACGCGAGACCCCCCACCATACACACTGTGCTGGCCTGCAGCCTTAGGACCCCAGAGCTAGACACACCACTCTGAAGAGAGGACAGCAGGTCCCCAGCCTTGCCCTGACTTCAGTTAAAGCAAAAATCATGACATACTTAACTCTCCTGTGCTTCCTGCATGCATTTTCATATAATTTGATCTTGTAAGGGGAAAAAAAAAGAAAATCACATCTTTGCATCCCCAGGCATTTTGTGTCCTTATCTAAAATTAGCACAGTTTCTGCTCTGCTATTTTAGGAAATGCAGGACAACCATCACTCTTCAGACCTATTGGCTCAACCAGCCTTATGCAACAGGGACGGTGGAGGGTGTGTGCATGGTGCTTAGTCCCTGAGTCACGTCCAACTCTTTGGAACGCCATGGACTACAGCACGCCAGGCTCCTCTGTCCTCACTGTCTCCTGGAGTTTGCTCAAATTCATGTCCATCGAATCAGTGACGTTTTCTAACCATCTCATCCTCTGCCACCCCCTTCTCCTTTTGCCTTCAGTCTTCTCCAGCATCAGGGTCTTTTCCAATGAGGTTCAGCCAAACCTAAAGCTGCCAGACTTCTCATTCTCCTCCATTTACCCACATAGTTAGCAAGTATGTGATTTTTGGGTGCAGAAGTGAGTAGAAAGAACTCATGAGATAAGGAAATGAAGCTGTGACTAAGAGAGCGAAGATGATGCCTGAGGCCAGAGTCCCCAGAAGTGCAGTGTGAGATGGGGATTCTTTGTAAGAGAGACAGAGTGCTCAGGGGGACCTGGTCAGGAAGGAAGAGATGCAAGAGAGACCAGGGGAAGAAGGCAAGCAAAGAAGTGTTTTCCGTGAAGCCTACTCTCAGCTTGACCCCATGGGAGTTCTGACATGTATGTGGCACCCAGATCAGTCTGTCACTGGCTGAAAGCTGCCTCAAGAGACAAATCTATCCATGAAATGGAGTCACGAACATGGAGAACAGACCAGTGCTTGCCAACAGAAAGCGGCTTAAGTGAGAGACATAGTGGGAAGGAGGTTAGCAGATGTAAGCTGTTCTATACAGGATGGACAGAAAACAAGGCTCCACTATATAGCCGAGAGAACTAGATTTAATATCCTATGATAAGCCATATGGAAAAAATACAAAACAGAATATAAATAACATAAATGTAAACCATAATGGAAAAGAAGAGATAAATAACTGAATCATTTTGCTGTACAGCAGAAATTAACACATTGTAAATCAACTATCCTGCAATAAAAGTATTAAAATTGAAAATAAAAAAAGAAAAGAGCATAACCCTTCAGACATTTCTAACTGGTGCAGCTCCTGGAAACCTAAGGCAATTCTCTCAGAAGAAGAGGGTGTCTGGGAGCCAATATAGCCAACACCCCCTGCAGCCAGGAGAAGTGGCCTCATACAGGTCACGGATAGCAAAAGTAACAAAAACATCAGTGCAGTTTTTAAAAAGCCAAAGAATGTTTAAGTTCAAGGGTGAGATCTTCTACATGTATTAAAATCCCCATCACCAATATTGGTCCTTAAGCGAGACAGATACTCAGTGATTAAACTAAATAGCAATGTATTGGGGATGGAGTGAACTGGAAGAAGACCTATTTCTTAATCTCAGAGCGGGGACATCACAGTTAATAGGACATTTGGTGTTGTTCAGTCAGTCATGTCTGACTCTTTGTGATCCCATGGACATAGAGCTTTTTACTTCAGGAAAAATGAAAAATTACACCTAATCAAATATGAGGATTCTGTCTTATCTTACTTTTTCTGATCTCTGGCAGTAGATAAATTGCATGGAAAGGAAGAAAATTATTGCAGTTGGTACTGAAAACAGGGGATTTCTAATTTCAACTTGGTAACTTACTGATTGTGTCTCTTGTAGATGAGTCTCAGATGAACAGAATCTCAGTAAATTTCCAAAACAGAAATTGTATTAACTGATGCCTAACCCCTGGTGTTCTTGTGAGGTTCAAATGAGTAATAATGCCCCAGAAAACAAAGCTGTGTCTTTTGAATGCAACAGACAAACCCCAACTGCACGGGCCTGGGGGAAGGAGTTGACCATGTGCTGACGCTATCAGAAAGCTATGAAGGACCGGGGTGGTCTGGCCACATCCGCTCGTACCACTCGTTTCAGACCATGGGACTCCCTGTCTCTCCTCTCATCTCCCTTCCCCTCCTGATGTTAACTCTGTCCTCATGAACTGGACTGTCTTTCCCAGTGACAGCAAACAGCCTTGATGTTTACCACTGGAGAAAGAGGAATCTCCCTGCCTGGTTCTTTGTTGTTGTTGCTCAGTTGTCTGTGACTCTTTGTGACCGCATCATCTGCACCATGCCAGGCTTCCCTGTCCCTCACTATCTCCCAGAGTTTGCTCAGCTTATGTCATTGAGTCAGTAATGCCATCCAACCATCTCATCCTCTGACACCCTCTTCTCCTCCTACCTTCAATCTTTCCCAGCATCAGGGACTTTTCCAATGAGTTGGCTCTTCACATCAGGTGGCCAAAGTATTGGAGCTTCAGCTTCAGCATCAGTCCTTCCAATAAATATTCAGAGTTGATTTCCTTTAGGATTGACCCTTTGATCTCCTTGCACTCCAAGGGACTCTCAAGAGTCTTCTCCAACACCACAATTCAAAGGCATCGATTCTTTGGCACTCAGCCTCCTTTATGGTCCAACTCTCACATCCATACATGACTACTGGACAAACCATAGCTTTGACCTTTGTCACAAAAGTGATGTCTCTGCTTTTTAATATGCTGTCCCTTGGTTCTTTCTGCCTAGGACTGTTTTGCTTGCACACACTCTAAACCCTGTGCAAGAGATAGCAGTGGGGGCCTGTGTTTGGCAGCCATTCGACGATGTTCACTTGAAATTGAGAAAGAAATAGCTTCCCAAAGGGAGGGCTGGTCCCAAAAGAAAGCAAAACTTCAGGGAGACCAAAGAGGAATATCCACTGAGATGCCAAGTATGGTATCAGAACATAGGCACTCAAGTGTCTTTTTTAATGGATTGTTTCCTTGGGCACATAGATAAATCTATCAGAACATCTTCTTCAAGGACAAAATGGCTACACTCTGATATATTTCACCAGGATGGTCGAAGATTAAAATAGACAATTTATGAGTAAATATAAGGTGTAATGTGCCTTCAAAAATTATAGTAAAGTATTATTATGAATTATTGTGCATTAAATACAGAGCACTTCCAAGGCACACTTGTATGTATGCTTTTTTAAATCAATTTTTAGAATAATTTTTTTAAAGAAAATGCTTAATCTCTATCATCTCAAAGTTTGCAGCTGATTCCAATACTCCATGAAAACATAAAGACAGACACTCCTAGGAAACAGCCTTGACTAAAGATGGCGCTACCTTTAATCCCTTGTCTGTAGGGATCAACACTGGAACCATTCAAAGAAGTGTCAATTCTACAGTTTTCTCCTTTCATTCTGAGAAATCGAAAGTGAGCCCAGCATACAGCATTTGCAGCTGTGTTGGGAAAATGAGCTAGTCACGCCTCGGCAATTTATGACCAATTTTCCATTAATAAGAGAGAATAGAGTGTGGTTCAATCACTTTACAATCCAAACACTTGTTCTTAAGAATGGGAGAGACAGAGTACAATAGTTTTGTTCTGTCACTAAAAGAGCATTAACTCAATATTGTGTGTCTTTGAAGAAAAACATTTAGATGACATTAAGTGGTGGGAAGGTAAGTTTTGCAGGAAAATACTTATCAGTACATGCATTAGAAAGACCGGCCAGAGTCCACAGGTGAGAGAGGGACATGAGGCCAGGACCGGAGTAGAGGTAAGAGGGAAAATGGGGAGGAGAAGAGAGTTGGAAGCAGGCGGGGAGTTTCAGGACAGAAGTCCAAGACCAGGTCTCAGCTAAGTGTTGAATTCCTGTAGTCCGGAGCCCAGAGGAACCACAGGAAAATTGAGGTCTAGGGGAGGCACACTAAGAATCAGGATGGAAAACTGAAACCAGGACACACATGATGCTAAAAGCCCAGGATGGCCAGTTTGTAAAGTTCAAGTCAAATGAAGAAGTAAAGAGACAAGACCAGGGGTCAGGGGACTGAGATAAATCCCACCCAACTGTTGTTCCAGCCAGAACCTTGAAACAGATTCCCCAAGACAAGTCCTCATCAGGCTAACAAGGAAGTCAAAGCTGACTGGAAGAAGCACCATGTGCTGAAAACAAGGGCAGAAATTACTTCACAGCCTGAGTGGGGAGAAACCAAGTCAGATTTCCCAGTTGCGCGGCTGCTTTTCGCATGGCTTCCATTGAATCCACTCACCTGACAGTGCCTCTGTGTCCTCCCCACACAGCATCCTGAGCCATGCCTGTCGTAGGTTTGATTCTCTCTAAAGAGGACCTAGAGTTAAAAATGTGGGTCCCAGTTGTTTATTCCAGAGGTGAAGGAAGGAGACCCATGAGGGATGAGGAAGGGAAGCCGGAAGGGGAAGGAGTTAATTAAGAGGCTATTAGTGAGCAGGTAAGCTCCATGGGCCCCTAGTGACTGAGGAAACTCTCACCAAAGCATGAAAAGGTGGCATGCTTCTCCATCAACTCCCATCCTTATTAATTTCTTCCATGATGTGCAGCACCCTGGCACTTCCACTTCCAGACTCTCCTTAGCTAAAGAGACACCACATGAGACGGAGAAGATGCCAAAGCTGTAGGTGACATCCAAGCAGACCGAGGAGTCCAGGGCAGGGCAGAGCCCAGGACCCACCACACAGGCCTAAGCATCTGTGAGCCCTCACTCAAAGGCTTCTGTCTAGTGAATTCCAACTTGATAACTTGGCACTGCTTACCAAGAATCATTTGTGTTTATTCCCAAACATGTTGGAGTTATCATTGTTATCATTATGATGTAAGCAAATGAAGCTTACGTAAATTAAATATATACAACTCATGAAATATGAGTGTATTAGGAGAGAGATGAGTCAGTGAAAAATAAATCAAATTCTTCAGAACTGCTTGATGAACATGAACCTGTAAAAGTTCATGCAAACCATTGCATTACTGTGGCTGAGAGAACTGTGAAGGACTTGGGGGGAAATTATAACAATTGAGAAAGATTTTTCAATCAGATTTCTTTGCAAGTCACTTTATTTCTTGCTCCAATGTAAAGAAACTGGAGTTGCAAACCTTAGGGGATGCGTTAAGGGTGTAATTTATTAAGAGAGACTACATATAGTGCCAATTAAGAGAAAACACCTTAGCTTTACATCAAAGATTGGCAAATGAATGTCAATTTATATGTTTTACGTTAAAATAAAAATGTTTAAGGCACGTATGAATCATCTTTTATGACCTCTTGCTTTTTACGATTTTGTTTTTGGTGAATCAAGCAACTACTAGCCTAGCCTAGCACGTGTTGCAGGACACGCACCTCAAATCCAACCCCAGGAAAATGCTCTGAGACTAAGGCTCCATTCTTCCACAAAGGCGGCTTCTGGGCATGTTTAAAGGGTCCCCCACTCCATCAAAGTGCGATGTACCAGGAACAAGCGCTTCCTCAGTGGCGTAGAAATTGGGCTTAAGTGTCCAAAAGGCTAAGATCTCACTCTGGGACCTGTTTCGCGTGCGCTCAGTTCCTCAGCTGTGTCCAACTCTGCAACACAATGGACTGCACCCTGCCAAGCTCCTTTGTCCATGGAATTTTCCAGGGAAGAACACTGGAGTGGGTTGTCATTTCCTACTCCAAGGGATCTTCCCTACCCAGAGACTGAACCTGCCTTTCTTACATCTCCTGCCCTGTAAGGAGGGTTCTTTACCACTGTGCCACCTGGGATCACAAAGAGTAAAGAAGAGAAAGACTAATGAAGTCAAGTGAAAGCTGAAGAAGAAGAGTCTTTGAGCTTAGCTACTGTGCCTCAGTCAGCCTTGTAGATACAAGGGGCACAGCAGCAGCATTTCAAGGATTAAAAGGGGAATACCAAACAAACCAACCTTTAATTTTCAGAATAAGAAAGGCATCACATTCTTAAAAAACATAAGATGCAAATATGTAAACTCCAGACAGCCTGGAATTCTGTCTTCTGATTATTTAACACTAAAATCAGTTTGGTTTCTATCACTTTGAGCCAAGAAAGTCTTGACTGATGTTGACCTGAAACAAATAGACAGCCAGATATTTCCCTGGTGGAGACAGGTCTATTGAGGTTCAGCAGAGAATTGCAAATTAGGGTCTGCAATGACAGCCACTTCAGAGAAGGCAATGGCACCCCACTCCAGTACTCTTGCCTGGAAAATTCCATGGATGGAGGAGCCTGGTAGGCTGCAATCCATGGGATCGCTAAGAGTCGGGCACGACTGAGTGACTTCCCTTTCACTTTTCACTTTAATGCATTAGAGAAGGAAATGGCAACCCACTCCAGTGTTCTTGCCTGGAGAATCCCAGGGACGGCAGAGCCTGGTGGGCTGCCATCTATGGGGTCACACAGAGTTGGACATGACGAAGCGACTTAGCAGCAGCAGCAGCAGCAATGACAGCCAGTCACAGTACAAGTCCCTCCACAGCAAGAGAAGGAACACTCTTTCATAGAGAGAAAAAGGAAGGTGAGGATACAGAACACAAGGTCCACGGCTTCTCACTGGCTGAGTTCTTGCCAGGAGAGGAGTCTTTTCTTCTTCTGGTTGGGCTCTGCTATTGTTACAGGACGTGAAAACTCCCCCTTCTGGTCTCTTGACTCTATTTAATTGATGTCTCTGTTGTTAATTGTTTTACACGCAGTTCAGTTCAGTCGCTCAGTCATGTTCCAATCTTTGCAACCCCATGGACTGCAGCATGCCAGGCCTCCCTGTCCATCACCAACTCCTGGAGTTTACTCAGACTCATGTCCATTGAGTTGGTGATGCCATCCAACCATCTCATCCTCTGCCATCCCCTTCTCCTCCTGCCTTCAGTCTTTCTCAGCATCAGGGTCTTTTCCAATGAGTCAGTTCTTCACATCAGGTGACCAAAGTATTGGAGTTTCAGCTTCAGCATCAGTCCCTCCAATGACTATTCAAGACTGATTTCCTTTAGGAGGGACTGGTTGGATCTCTTTGCAGTCCAAGGGACTCTCAAGAGTCTTCTCCAACACCACACTTCAAAAGCATCAATTTTTCACTGCTCAGCTTTCTTGATAGTTCAACTCTAATATCCATTCATGACTACTGGAAAAACCACAGCTTTGACTAGAGAGACCTTTGTTGGCAAAGTAATGTCTCTGCTTTTTAATATTCATCTAGATTGGTCATAGCTTTTCTACCAAGGACCAACCGTCTTTGAATTTCGTGGCTGTAGTCACCATCTGCAGTGATTTTGGAGCCCAAGAAAATAGAGTCTGTCACTGTTTCCTTTGTTTCCCCATCTATTTGCCATGAAGTGATGGAACCAGATGCCATGATCTTAGTTTTCTGAATGTCAAGTTTTAAGCCAACTTTTTCACTCTCCTCTTTCACTTTTATCAAGAGGCTCTTTAGTTCTTCTTTGCTTCTGCCATAAGGATGATGTCATCTGCATATCTGAGGTTATTGATATTTCTCCCAGCAATCTTGATTCCAGCTGTGGTTCATCCAGCCTGGCATTTCTCATGATGTACTCTGCTTAGAAGTTAAATAAGCAGGGTGACAATATACAGCCTTGACACTAAGAAGTTCCTAACAACAGCATACTCTGTGAAATTTATTCATTCTCTGCACTCATGTCATTCCCTGGGATATTGCTGGGTATCTATACGGAAGATATCATCCTCGGAACCATAAAAAAACACAATTTTTAAAGGTTTTTTTATTTTTCTCCAATTTCAGCACCTGTTGATAATATCATCCAGGAGAGTCTCTCTCAGTGGCCATGAGGGAGAATCCCAGCACTTGCTTGTCCCTCCTTTCGCCTAACTTGACAGCCTGATGCCTGATACAGCCTACTCTGAGGAGTCTGAGAAGGAATTACATATGCATGCCTCAAAGATGGATTATCAATGTTTGTCTATGATGATGGAGAGAGCATTGCCAGGGTTATATATATTACCTGAGTACATTCTTTGGGAACACAAGAGATTTTCAGGGGAAAGATATTTTGCCAAAATAATTCCTATTAGTGAGGTTGAGTATCATCTTACTAGAAATGGTTTCCCAGTAAGACACCAAAAGTCCTGCTGGAAACAAGATCCCCTTCCTAATGGGAAAATTTGGGCAAGAGGTAGAAAAAGGATTTGTTACTTTGCACTGGGGAATTTGTTGGTAACAGAACCAAGAGAACAAGAGTCAAAACAACTTTCCATTAACATCAGAGTTTGATACAAGCTCCCAGATAGTGCACTGGGAAGTGTCAGCACCCTCTCTTAGGAATTAAAATGTCCATTTGGTCCTAATCCACCCCTGCATTTTAGCAGACACAAGGAAAAGGGCTCCCTTTCCTTCCTCCCATCCTGTTTCCAAGAGCAGCCTGTAGAGTCTTTATCTGGGGCTATTTTTTCAGTTCTATCAAAAATACAGTATGAAAGAACCCCTTTCTTAGAACTCCCTTTCAAGTCTATTCAGAGTTTAGGTTCGTTGGAAACATCTTTGAAAAATGTGCTTCATGGTAACAAAATTATGAAATATTTCCTTGCTATTAAAAATGAATATTGTCAAATAAGTATGAGTCTTTTACTTGCCATCTGAATGGAAACATGTTGGAATAAATCATCGCTCAATGTCCACCCCAATGACATTAATCCCTGAAAATAAAAACAGAATGAGATAACTGAAGGTGTTCAGTCTGACCTAGTAATAATATAGTAGAAAACTGTTCACTTTACCCAATCTATGCAATGGTGGACAACAACACAGTTTAAATTAGATAGGTAAAATCCAGTGTTGCCATTAGTCAGACCCATTCAACTATAACCTGCTTGTCTAATAAGTAGAAAATTGTAACCCGCCTTTGTTCTTGCAAAACTGCTATCCCAGGCCATGTAGCCTAGACAATCAATCACAAGACCCCTTCACTGCTCCTATAAATAGCACCTCTGATATATGAACATTGCAATGTTTGCCCAATTTGTTTTTAAGGAATTTGGACTCAGCTAGTCATCTAGTTCAAATTGGTCACTGACCCTTCAGCTGAGCATGTCTGACTGATGGGTGACCTTCTGACATCAGTGGGCTCAAAACTCCACCCTTGGATCACGCTAATACAGCCTTGTTTTGAACAGACATCCTACAAAGAAGCAGGAAGCTCAGTTTCCCGTCCAGAGCACCCATCACCTCGCTTTTCCATGCCTCCAAACACCTTCCCTGCATCTCTGACCATCCTTTCTACTTTGTGCCCATAAGCATCACAACCCCTCATCCCAACCCTTCAGGGAGGGGGATTTGAGGCCCGTCCTCCCATCTGTTCACTTGACTGCAATGAATAAACCTTTTCTTTGCTGCCAATCTCAGCGTCTGAGCATTTGGCTTGCTGTGGGCTGGGCAAAACAAACTTGGTTGAGTGGCTTCCCAGGTGGCTCAGCGGTAAAGAATTTACCGGCTAATGCAGGAGGTGTAGTAGACTGGGTTTGATCTCTGGGTTGGAAAGGTCCCCTGCAGGAGGAAGTGGCAACCCATTCCAGTCTTCTTGCCTGGGAAAATCTCATGGACAGGGAAGCCTGGCAGGCTACAGTTCACAGAGTTGCAAAGAGTCAGACATGACTGATGAACACACACACACACACACACAAATAGAGGGTATGGAGAATTGCATATGTGTGTGTGTGTGTGTGTGTGCACGCTTGTGTGTCTTGGCATGTCTTACATACTAAACGAACCAGGAGTTTTCTGATGAGGACAGGGGGAAAGAATTGATTTACAGCATAAACAACAACAATTGATCATACTAGGCATATTTACCAATGAAAGGATGTGAAGGAAGGTAAGGTCAAGGGTTTTACTCTAGTGAAGTAGGAAGGTTAGGCTGAGATGAGAATCCAGGGCTATTAAAGTCAGTAGACCTCCTGAGGGAGTTGGAAAATGAAAAGCAAGCCCACAGCACAGACCCTGATGTGTGACACTGACTTCCCCCTGCAAGGTGCTGAAGAGAGCAATTGTTAAGCCCAGAGGCAGGCGGGCGGTTTCCCTCACACAGGCCATTGGCTGTTCCTTGCTGTTCTTGAGGCTGTTGATTACCTAATGAACCCTTCCCTATGCATCACGGCTCTCCAACTAGGGGAGGGGTATTCACTTGCTCTAGTAGCTATTTCAAACTGAGAAGTCCCCTATTTCTGAGAAGTCAAATTTAAAAACCTTTCAGAGTCACAGATTTAACCAAAGTATAAATACTGCAGTGCTGGCCATATGTGAAGCATCCTAGAAGGCAATAGAAGGGGACAAAATATAGGCGTATATGCCTAATCCCAAGGAATTTATGGCCTATCATAGTCAAGCTAAGGACAAAAAAAGACTTCTGTGGCTAGGTGATAGTTGAAACTACCAACATACAGCTGTCTCTCACTTTAACGTCCTTTCTTTCTCCCATTCGAGTATTCATCTGAAGATACTGGGTTGACTATAACACCTAGAGATATTCATTTGTGGTTTCTCCACTTTAGATTTCCCCATTCCCTTCTCTCATTCAGGTTCTTCCAGAGTAAGATGGAGGAGAGAAGGCCAGTTCCAAGGGCATGTTACCAAGTGCATGGGCTCCATCCTGCCAGGGACATTTTCCTGGTGAACAGGCATGAGAGGGGCATCCACCTACAAGCTTTATTGGTTCTGTGTGTGTGTGTGTATATGTGTGTGTGTGTTGATGGGGGGCTGTCTTACATGAGGAATCCATATGTGTCTGAATGACATCCTGGCTTTTGTCCCCACAGACCTAAATTCAATGATAGGAATGGGGTCAAAAAAAAAAAATGCAGAGAGAGGCAAGCCTGTACCAGGGGCCTGGGGGACTGAAATCTTCCTAGATTTGGGGAAGGGTCTATGAGACCATCAGGGAAGTAGAGGATATTCTAGCCAGATGCTTCTCCAGCAGCATCAAAGCAAGAGCTTCAGAAAAGTTGGGCTTTGGAAGAAACTGGGAGAATTGGGGGACTAACCTAAAACTGAGTCCACGTTCTGGCCCTGAGGGGCAGACAGCCTCAGCTCGATGGGCACACATCCTTGCGTGGCTTTCTCATCTTCTCCCTTCCCTGCTCCGCTGCGCCCCCTTCTGTTGGGGTGTCACATTGCACGGTGACCCACCTCCACTCACACTGTTTCCTTGAGCTCTGTTTAGGGAGGGGAGTGGGTGGACCCTGACCAGGACAACAGCACATGTGAGCAGAACTTGAGAAGCCTCAGGTCCGTTTTGAAGACGTTTACTGCCATTTAGACTCCTTCACCACAAGTCATTCTCTGCTTCTGCTCCAGTTAAGTGTCCGGAGACTCTGCTCAATCTGGAAAGTCCCCTCTGGAATGTTGAACTCAACTGCCTCCTCTCATTTACCGTCTTCAAGTGCTTTACGATACTGGAAATGAGGGCTTGTTCACTCCTTGAAGCGTGGGTCTCCTTGGCTTTTGAGGGGCTGAGCATACCATGTTCTTTCCTGCCTTTCTGAAACTGCCTCCTCTGACTCGTTCCTGCTCCCATTAGCCTCAAGAATATTCTTGAGCCTAACATTTCTCTGACCATCTCCATTCACTTAAATGTCTTGAAACCCACCACTGAGTCTTTCTGAGTGGTTTTCAAATTTTAATCTTCCTGAGAACCCCGAGATTTCCTCTGAATTCCAACCCCGTGTTTACATCCATCTGATGAAAATTGCATCCTGAATGTTATATATAAGGTTGGTAGAGCCATAATTAGACCAAAAATTCATTCCAAACTGGAAATGCAATGATTAATGACAACAGAAGATAATGAAGAAAAAAAGAAAGAAAGAAATGATACATCCAAAAGTTTAATCTTAAGGAAATACAACATAAAAGACAGGGAGATAGAAAGAATCATAACCAGAATGTTCCATCCTGGTACACCAGAGAATGGTGACATTTTTGGAGAGGGTTAGGGAAGCTGAGAAAAAAATAATAATAATAATAATCAGTTTTGGGATTAAAGGAAAAATGAAGAATTGTGTTTGGATCATATTAGTTTTCCATGCTGAGTACTTTTTTCCTGTTTTAAATGTACCTACAGACCTAGGGTCCTTTCCTATTTTTCTCACTAATCTTGGCCACAAGATTAGTGGCCTTTGATCAGGACTTTCTTCAGTCTCATGGGACTTCTTGAGGAAAATGTCAACAACGTCCAACAAAGTAGTTCTTTTATTTTTCTCTTGAAGCCAAACTTGTTACTTTTATGAACAAAAATGGGGAAAATATATGTATTTATTATAATGTGTAAATGGAATAAAAAATAACAATAATAAATACATATATGACATGTAAAAATAACCACTCAAACTCCCATCTGGAATCTTAAAGCAATCAAAGTGGACAAATGCACTCCTCACTTTTCGAAAATGACTGGAAAGTTTTTACTCCTTGAGATACACTGGAAAATATCATTCTTTAAAGCTTTCAACCAGACAATGTAAGTCCTGAGACTGGAGCAGGTGTAAAAATTCATAGAAGACACCAGTGGCATAGAATTTGGTGGATTCATTTTATATTTAAATCCTTCAACCTCCTACTCTGCTTTAAGGCCTGACAGCAGCCACCTTCCTAAAAGCCTGTTGTACTTGTCACCCACCTTTGTGCTGTTAGAAACCTGCTAATTGCTGTCTTGGTAACAAAGGGAAACAACACCATTGTGCTACTAAAAAAAAAAAAAAAACAACAAAAAAAAAAAAAAAACAAAAAAAAAAAAAAAAACACCAACAAAAACAAAAACAAATAACCCTGTGTGAACTGCTTCCCCTCCAACATGCAATGATTTTAGGTGACTTTATCTTTCTTCCACGAGGAAAGAGAGATACACCATCATGGTGAGATCTGCTCTCATTAATGGAACGCGTGCTAAATCTCTTCAGCCGTGTCCAACTCTGTGTGACCCTATCGGCTGTAGCCCACCATGCTCCTCTCTCCATAGGATTCTCTAGGCAAGAATACTTGGTTACCATGCCTTCCTCTAGGGGATCTTCCCGACCCAGGGATCGAACCCATGTCTCTTATATCTCCTGCATTGGCAGGCAGGTTTTTTACTGCTAGTGCCACCTGGGAAGCCCCATTAATGGAGACACATTCCTAACTTAAGATGCAAATTAAAGGCTGGTAAATATCCATCTCGCAGTTCACCAGCCTGCAGCGTACACAGAAACTAGCGTGTAAGCTTCTCTATTCCTCCTCCCTCTCAGCTTTCCCCTCCTGGGACCCAATAAAGGACTTGGGAGCAGGTAAAAAGCTGCACATTATTTCTGTACCTTTATCCCAGCTGCACTTTGGAAAACAGATTTGCAGGCTCTGAACCAACAAGCAGTAAGTCATTCAGCCCATTTTCTTAGGATTACACTGCAATGTTACTGTTCATTTCCCAATAACTCTATAACCACGGATGGTAACAAAATACCATTTTCTTCTCTGTGCTTCTGAAAGCTGCCTCCTCATGAATATCTCTTCCTCAGCCATTTCTAGTCCAAATTTTTCCATCAGAGCTAAGAATTTCTGTGACAGGGAATTTGGTAATTTCCACACAGCCAAGATCAGCCGTATTCACAAAGAATCTAGGCAGCTTTCACTAATTGCTTCTTAGGATACATCTGTGATAATTAGAAGGATTCTTAGGTCCAAAAGTGGTCATATTAATAGAGCTCTAGATTATAAAAGAAAGCTGAGGGACCAAATATTGAAAGGGGAGTGTTAGGCATACCTCTGTTTTGCACTGTTGGAAGAGTTAGGTGATAAAAATTTCATCCGCTCACCCAATGTTTATGGTGCGCCAACTTTCTATGGAGCCCCTGCTATGCTACATAGGGAGAGAGCTGTGAACATGATCCCTAATGTTCCTGCTTTCCGGGAAATCCTACACTAGGCAGGAAGTGAGACTAAAATTATGCAATTTAGCAAATGCATTCACAGAGAAAGCCCAGGTAATGGTGCTACGATGAAGATCAAAGTGGTATCATGATAGACAGTGATTTGAGGTGTAGACAAGGCTACTTAAGAGGAGATGGCCTGCAAGACTTCTCTGAGGAAATGACAGTCAAGCTAATGTGGTAGTCTTGAAATGCAACCTCCAAATTCTTACATATTCTTCCCATCAAGAGGGGGAGTCTATGTCCCTGCCCATTGTCCCTTGAATCCAGGCTTTCTGCTGACAAACAGCACAAAGCAAAAGTGACCCCATGCCACTTCCAGGGCTGAGGTCTTAAGGAAACTGCGAGCTTCTTCCTGTCTCGATGGGGGATGCTTGCTCTCAAAACAAGGCCATGCGGTACACTGTGAGCCTTCTGCCTTTGAGAGGCAGATCTACATTGCGATCTCCTCCCACAGGTCACTTCCAAAAGTAGAGAGCACATCTGTCATTGATCTAAGCCCCTTCCTAACTCAAAATCCCACTTAGCAGGACACTGTAGAAATGTAGTTACTGAGATATCATTCTAACCTCCAGGCCAGTTTTTTTTTTTTTTTAAATTAATTTTTATTTTTTAGTTTGTTTTGCTTTACAATACTGTATTCGTTTTGTTACACATTGACATGAATTAGCATGAGTGTACATGAACTCCCAATCCCGACCCCCACCTCCACCCTCCCGCCCCACACCCTCTCTCTGGATTATCCCCGTGCATCAGTCCCTAGCATTCTGCATCCTGCATCAAACCTGGACTGGCAATTCGTTTCGCTTATGATATCACACATGTTACATTGCCACTCTGCCAACCCATCCCACCCTCTCCCTCTCCCACAGAGTCCAAAAGGCCATTCTATACAACTGTGTCTCTTTTGCTGTCTTGCGTACAGGTTTATCATTACCATCATTCTAAATTCCATATATATGTGTAAGTATACTGTATTGATGTTTTTCTTTCTGGCTTACTTCACTCTGTATAATCGGCTCCAGCGTCATCCACCTCATTAGAACTGATTCAAATGTATTCTTTTTAATAGCTGAGTAATACTCCATTGTGTATATGTACCACAACTTTCTTATCCATTCATCTGTTGATGGACATCTAGGTTGTTTCCATGTCCTGGCTATTACAAACAGTGCCGCGATGAACATTGGGGTACACGTGTCTCTTTCAATTCTGGTTTCCTTGGTGTGTATGCCCAGCAGTGGGATCGCTGGATCATAAGGCAGTTCTATTTGCAATTTTTTTAAGGAATCTCCACACTGTTTTCCATAGTGGCTGTACTAATTTGCATTCCCACCAACAGTGTAAGAGAGTTCCCTTTTCTCCGCACCCTCTCCAGCATTTATTGCTTGTTGACTTTTGCATCACAGCCATTCTGACTGGTGTGAAATGGTACCTCACTGTGGTTTTGATTTGCATTTCTCTGATAATGAGTGATGTTGAGCATCTTTTCATGTGTTTGTTTATGTAGTATCTATAGGTCAAAATATTTATGGTCCATATAAATGCATTGTTCTTTGCATAGAAAAGGACACCATAAACCTGCCACCAATGAGATGTAAACATTGAGTGGCAGGCAAGTGAGGTCAGCATAAGAAATACCTTGGGGTCAGACAGCATGTGAGCAGGCTTCAGATGGCACATTGATGGCATCGTGCCTTTTCCTACAATTCATCTATGCTCCTGCCTGGGATAAGACAAGAAGAAGTCAAACCCAGCTGCCTCTCCTTCTTGGAATGTCAAAAGTTCAGTGCCCCATCAGGATTTTAAATGGTGACTCCAGATTCCTTTTCAGCTATTCTAAGATGAGCTGATAAAGTCATATTACTTCATGAGCAATGAAGGGCTTAGGGTTGATTTTTCTCCTGGCTACAGCTAATTTTGGTGAAATGACATCATGAAAATATAGATGGAAAATAGCAATATTAATTCATCAGACGTTATTTATTAGTGATGAGCTATGTAACAAATACAAGTCATAAATTTAAGGAAAGGCACTGTCATTAATCACTCACTATTTACAATAGGAGCCCACAGAACTTCATCAGAACAATCTCTTCTCACAATCTGCTTATTACAAGTTCAGCTGTGGCTGCCTTTTCAATCCTGTGACAAATCCTCTTTCCTTCTTTCCTTCCTAATTGCTAATCCTCCTTTACAATTCTAAGGAAAGTAACTCTTCTCTCTAACGGTTGCTATGGCTTCCCAGCCTAAAGCAAATTCTCTCTTCTTTTTTGGTGAGAGTAATCTGATTTTTTTTTCAGGCAGCAAAGTGCCCAGCCGACAGAGGACAAATCATAATTGGTCTAAGCCAATCAAAGAAACCATTCTGTTTTGCCTGCCATTTGTCTAGAAATAGGTATAGTTGGCCCTCACCATCCATTGGTTCCACATCCATGGATTCAAGCAACCTCAAATGAAAATTATCAGGAAAAAGAATATTCCAGAAAGTTCCCAAAAGAAAACCTTGAATGTGCCACCTGCCAGGAACTATTTAAATAGTATTTACATGTTATTAGGTATTATAAGTAATCTAGAGATGATTGAAAGCATGTGGGAGGATAAGCCTACACAATATGCAAATACTACCCCCATTTTTTACATAAGGGACTTGAGCATCTGGAGACTCTGGTATCTGAGGGAGGTCCTGGAAACAATATCCTGCATATACTGAGGATGACTGGATAAGTTGTCCCATTATCTGAAAGTAGAGTTTCCAATGAAACCTTTCACAAGTCAAAATAGCATGAAGTGAAGAAGCAATTACCTTGGAACATATCTTGCTGGTGGATGCAGAAAATAAATTGAGATAAAGCACAGGTGCTCACAGATTCAGTTCAAAGCTATGGCAGCTTGATGCTGAGATGCTGAGTATAGTTCCTGGGGAAGGAGCTTGGTGGTGCCTTTCAGGTATCTCAGCTGGTGAAGAATCTGACTTCAATGCAAGAGACCCTGGTTCAATTCCTAGGTTGAAAATTCTGTTGGAGAAGGGACAGGCTACCCACTCCAGTATCCATGGGTTTACCTGGTGGCTCAGATGGTAAAGAGTCTGCCTGTAATGCCAGAGACCTGGGTTAGATCCCTGGGTTGGGAAGATCCCCTGGAAGAAGGCATAGCAACCCATTCCAGTATTCTTGCCTGGAGAATCCCCATAGACAGAGCCCATAGGGTCACAAAGAGTCAGACATGACTGAGTGACAGCACACTCTTGCTGCTTGGGATGGCTCTATACCAGCCCACTGCAAAACAAACTGCCCAAAAGCAAGTAAAGGCCCTTTGGAAAGACATTTTAGGGCCCTGGGTACCTGAAGAATAATCTAGAAAAAAGCCTTTGTCTCAGGAATACTGAAGGAATGAGGCCCTCCTAAGCTCATGGCTTAGAGCAGGAGATCCTCCTGGCTGGATCTGAGGTGGTACTTAGGAACGGCCAGTTAAGGGATGATGTTAACACAAATATGACAGAGAGATGGTCTGGAATCCTAAGGCCCAATCAGGATACTAGTCCCCAAACACCAAAAATAATTCTTTCATTTTTCCCTTTATTTTATTTGTAAGATCAGAACTTCAGTGATTTTCAGGAAATGAAAAGTAGTTGCTCTTGGATGGAAATACAGAGAGATGGATTTATCATGAAGCCAATGGAACTGAAGCTCCAAGCCCCTCACTTGCACAGGTTTGCAGAAAAAAGCTTTGGCAATCATTCACAGGATGACAATTCTCCATCTCATGAGTAAGACGGCAGACATCACTGCATACTGAAGCTAACAGAATAAATTATTTTCTTTTGTAATATGTGTAGAGGTAAGATATTATAAAAATTTTTGACTTTAAAAGGGCCCACAGAAACTAAAATGGTGTAGCCATTGCAGAAAACATTTTGGCACTTCTTTAAGTTAAACAGGATTACCATGTAATGCAGTAATTCTCAAGAGAATGGAAAAGTGGGACTCTAACAGATACTTATATACCAGTGTCCATAGCAGGCTAGCCATAATAGTCAAAAGGTAGAAACCACCCAAGTGTCCACCAATAAATGGGTGGATAAACAAAATGAGGTCTATACATACAGTGGAATGGTATCCAACCTTTATAATGAATGACGTTCAGATACAAGCTTCCACATGGATGAATCTTGAAAACATTCAATTCAGTTCAGTCGCTCAGTCGTGTCCGACTCTTTGCGACCCCATGAACTGCAGCACACCAGGCCTCCTTGTCCATCACCAACTCCTGGAGTTCACTCAGACTCACGTCCATCTAGTCAGTGATGCCATCTAGCCATCTCATCCTCTGTCATTCCCTTCTCCTCCTGTCCCCAATCCCTCCCAGCATCAGAGTCTTTGAAAACATTATGCTAAGTCAAATAATACAGACAAAAAAAGGGAAAATATTGCATGACTATACTCATACAAGTTACCTAAGATAAGCAAATTCAGAGATAGAAAGTACAATAAAGGTGGCCAAGGGCTGGGGAAGGGAGGCTGAGGAATTACAGCTTAATGGTTACAGACCTTCTACTTGAGGTGATGAACAAGTTCTGGAAATAGATAGTGTATTAGTCAGAGTTCTCCAGAGAAACAGAACAGATATAGAGAGATATATGAGATTTATTATAGTAATTGGCTCACACCGTTCTGAAGGCCAAGTCCTACAATCTGCCGACTGCAAGCTGCTGGTACAATTCAGCCCAAGTCTCAAGGCCTGAGATGCAGGAGTTCAGCTCAGCCTTTTAGTTGTGGGTGTTGCCATGGTACATACTTGGAGAAGGGTGGTCCAGCAGTGGAGGCATCACCTGGGGGCTTGTGAGCAGTGTAGAAGCCCAGGCCCCAGTCAGACTCACAGACTCAGAATCTCTGCGGGATTGAAGCCTGCCCTCTGGGTTTGAACAGCCCTCCTAGTCCCCAAGCACATGATAATACCAGTCTAGAACTTGAGCCTCACATGTATATATTAGAAAAAGCTTCATTTCCCCCTTGTCTGCCAGGTAAGACTGAGGGAAGGGAAGACATTTTTTGATCAATCAGATCAGCATCACTGAATACAAAGGCCAGGAACATTTCAGGGACCCTGGGGATTCTCTGCATTCATATCAGATGAGTGAGCTTATGCATGCAATGGGGTAGGGGGTAGGAGGACAGGGTCTTTCAACCCCTCGTAGTGAAGGAGGAAACAGAACAAGCTCCTTCTTGAAAGCAGGATTCCATCTTGGACTGGACTTTGGACTTTGAGCTATATGCCCAGTAACTATGGAAATGACATACCAACTGGAAAACCAGACCCCTGGAAGGAAGAGCCCCAGGGCTCGTACCTAGACTCTCTGTCGTCTAAAAGAATACCCTAATTATCTGTGTAACTGAATAGAATCATGCATTCTATTATGCTTATTGGGGTGTGACCACAGACCTATTGATAATTGTCCACTGTTAACTATATAGGCTTACAGACCTATTGATAATTGTCCACTGTTAACTATATAGGCTTAAGGCATATGAATCACAGGTTAACTTTGACTGTATCTTTCTTTTCCTTCGTTCAGACTAGTTTCAGGGAATTTGGGAGGTGGGTTTGGGCACAGACACTTAGGGTATGTAAGGTTTTCACAAAAACTGGACAGGGTCCTTGGCTAAGAGGAGACTCTGCCTTGGGCCCGCTGGTGTAATAAACTGAACTCCACTATCTGCATTGTCCTTCTGAGTGAGTTTGTTTCTGGGAACACGTGGCTACAACAGTAGCCTGGACACTTGCTCCTTGGTCCCACAAAATGAGATGAAGAAAGGGACTAGTGACCTGGGAACCAGGAGCCCTCACTCAGCACAGCAGGAAAAGAACTGTCCTTGGGATACACAGGACATGTAGGAATGGTCCTCTATTTTCTTTTTTAGTGAATTTTCTATGACTGTAAAAGCAATACTTTATTATTGTAGAATATTTAGGAAATACAGAAACATATGAAGAAAATAATCAAAATTCCCATTTTCCAGATCAAGTCACTTTATCCACTTGATATTTTGGTATATCTTCTATATCCTATCTATCTATATACACATGCTCACTACTATATATGTGAGAAACATTTTTAATGTAAATATACATTCATATACATATTCATGCATGTTATATATAAAAATGTAAATATGCCTATGTGTTTATGGCATATATTATATATGAACATATACAGATACTATATATGATACTCATACATATAATAAATACATATATTAAAAATCAAATCCCTTATAATTATACAGTGGAGATGATGAATCGATTTAAGGGATTAGTTCTGGTAGATAGAGTGCCTGAACTTTGGATGCAGGTTCGTGACATTGTTCAGGAGGCAGTGACCAAAATTACCTCCAAGAAAAACAAATGCAGGAAGTCAAAGTGGTTATCTAAGAGGCCTTACAAACAGATGAGAAGAGAAGAGAAGGGAAAGGTGAAGAGAAAGGGAAAGAATACCCATCCGAATGCAGAGTTCCAGAGAATAGCAAGGAGAGATAAGAAGGCATTCTTCGATGAACAATGCAAAAAGAGGAAATAAATAGAATGGAAAGACTAGAGATCTCTTCAAGAAAATTGGAGTTGTCAAGGAAACATTTCATGCAAGGATGGGCACAATAAAGGACAGAAATGGTAAGGACCTAACAGAAGCAGAAGAGATTAAGAAGAGGTGGCAAGAATACACAGAAGAACTGTACAAAAAAAGGCCTTAATGACCCAGATAACCATGATGGTGTGGTCACTCACCTAGAGCCAGACATTCTGGATGTGAAGTCAAGGATGGGTCTTAGGAAGCATCACTATGAACAAAGCTAGTAGAGGTGATGGAATTCCAGCTGAGCTATTTCAAGGCCTAAAGATGATGCTGTAAATTATGCTAGCAAAGTTAAAAAACTCAGCAGTGGCCACAGGACTGGAAAAGGTCAGTTTTCATTCCAATCACAAAGAAGTGCATTGCCAAAGTATGTTCAAACTACCCTACAACTGTGCTCATTCTGCATGCTGGTAAAGTTATGTTCAAAATCCTTCAAGCTAGGAGTCACCACTACATGAATCAAGAACTTCTAATTGTACAAGCTGAGTTTCAAAGAGGCAGAGGAACCAGAGATGAAATTACCAACATTCATTGCATCATAGAGAAAGGAAGTGAATGCCAGAAAAACATCTACTTCTGCTTCATTGACTATTCTTTGACTGTGTGGATCACAACAAACTGTGGAAAATTCTTAAAGAGATGGGAATACCAGACCACCTTACCTGTTTCATAAGAAACCCATATGTGAGTCAAGAAGCAACAGTTCAGTTCAGTTCAGTTGCTCAGTCGTGTCCGATTCTTTGCAACCCCATGAATTGCAGCATGCCAGGCAACAGTTAGAACCAGACAAAGAACAATGGACTGGTTCCAAATTGGGAAAGGAGTGCATCAAGGCTGTATATTGCCACCTTGCATATTTAACTTACATGCAGAGTACATCATGCAAAATGCCAGGCTGGGTGAATCCCAAGCTGAAATCAAGATTGCCAGGAGAAATATCAATAACCTCAGATGTGCAGATAATACTACTCTAATGGTCAAAAGTAAAGAGGAACTAAGGAGCCTTCTGATGGGGGTGAAAGAGGAGAGTGAAAAACTTAAAACTCAACATTCAGAAAACTAAGATCATGGTCTGGTCCCATCACTCCATTGCAAATCAAAGAGGAAAAAGTGGAAGCACTGACAAATTTTCTTTTCTTGGACTCCAAATCACTGCAGACTGTGACTATAGCCAAAATAAAAGACACTTGCTCTTGGAAGAAAAGCTATGACAAACCTAGACAGCATATTAAAAAGCAGAGATATCACTTTGCCAACAAAAGTTTGTATTTTCAAAGCTATGGTTTTTCTAGTAGTCATGTATGGATGTGAGAGTTGGACTATAAAGAAAGCTGAGAGCTGAAGAACTGACACTTTTGAATTGTGGTGCTACAGAACACTCTGCAAAGAGATCAAAACAATCAATTCTAAAGGAAATCAACCCTGAATATTCATTGCAAAACTGATGCTGAAGCTGAAGCTCCAATACTTTGGCCATGTGATACAAAAGTCAACTCATTGGAAAAAACTCTGACGCTGGGAAAGATTGAAGGCAAAAGGAGAAGAGGATGCCAGAGAATGAATGGTTGGATGACATCACCAACTCAAAGAACATGAATTTGTGCAAACTCCACGAGATAGAGAAGGATAGGGAAGCTTGACACGTCCATGGGGTCACAAAGAGTTGAACATGACTTAGTGACTGAACAATAGCAAAAATATTTTAAAATATTAATATATAAGTATGTATATACTTATATGTGTAATTTGCATGTATATAAATACATATATAAAATATATAAGTATATAATGCTGCTACTGCTAAGTCACTTCAGTTGTGTCCGACTCTGTGTGACCCCATAGAGGGCAGCCCACCAGGCTCCCTCATCCCTGGGATTCTCCAGGCAAGAACACTGGAGTGGGTTACCATTTCCTTCTCCAATGCATAAAAGTGAAAAGTGAAAGGGAAATCGCTCAGTCGTGTCCAACTCTTCGCAGCCCCATGGACTGCAGCCTACCAGGCTCCTCCATCCATGGGATTTTCCAGGCAAGAGTACTGGAGTGGGATGCCATCACCTTCTGCATAAGTATATAATATAAATAGATAATATAAAGTTTTTCTAAATAAAAATATATACACACAATTTTGTACCCTACATTTTAGTACTTAGCATTGTATTGCATTTTGCTCATTTATATAGGACAGTTACACAGTGTAAAGTTTAAATTCCCCAGGTTCCCTCACTGACTTTGCCTCCCTTTTCCCCTACCTGCCAATAGCCACCATCCAACTAGAGGCTCTAAAACTGTGCAGATTACATAAAGATTATGTGGCAAGTGAGAAGGTTAACAGCACCTCTCCCTTCCCATGGGAACCAGTGAATCAGGCAATTACTGGGGGAACCAGCCCCCTTCCCAAGGTGCTGGGCCAATACCCTCCATGCGGATGCCCACCCCAACCCACACACACACTCAGCACCGAATCACGGGACACAACCGTCCCAGCCCTGTGGATGCTCCCCTGTAAGTTCAGCCACCCCAACTCTGCAGGGCCACAGAGAGCCTACAAATTAAAAGCGAATGGAAATTATGTTTTGAGTTCTGTGTGTTAGCAGGTGGGAGTTCAGATCATCTTTGTACTAATGAGGGTTGATCCACTGCAGAGCCCTAAACAGTGCCCCAAATCACGTCATAAAGCCACATATGAGCAGACCCACAGGGTGGTCAGACTACCTGCAAACCTAAGCCCTCCCTTACCCTTTATCTTTATCAAGAAGTCTATCCAGGCAGACTCTAAAACATTTTAAACAAAATGATGCAGGCTCTCATTTAAATAGTTTCAAAAGATGTGATTTCAAAGAGCTCATTTCCATGTTTACTCTATTGATTCAATTTAAAACAAACTGCAACATGGAGCTCATAATAAGCCCAAACAGTTGAGGGATAATTTTCATTTTTGGAATAATAAGTCTTCCTTTTTTCCCCCTCTACTGCTGCAATTAGGAGAGAAAAGAAAATTGGATTTTAATTAATCAGCAAGCACTCCTCTCTTCCAATCACTGGGAATTTTCAGGCAGTAGAAACTACAGCGTAGGAAGGTTACAAGACTCCAAAAATAGCTGGAAAAAAACATATGACTCCTTGGCTTGGTGAGGTTTTTTTTTTTTTTTTTCTTCCCCCAGAATTCAAAGGCAGTTTAATGTAACATTGGAAAACTCATGCAAGGGCCAGCCAGGGTTTCTCTGAGCAGGAATGTTTTCTATAGATGGAAGCTAGCTGCAGCATCCATGTCCTCTCCTAAGACCTCGGAGGGCAATGAGCTGCTCTCCCCATCAGAAGAGCTCAAACCAGCAGATTGACTACCGACAGAAACCTGCTTCTGCCACCAGGAGCCAGCTTGACATTTAGTACACCTCTCTTCTCTCCTTTCCCAGCTGCCCGACCATCTCTTTTGTCTCAGGTACTGGCATTATAAGCCTTATTAATTATAGATCAATCTCTAATTTGAAAGTATGAGCCAAGACTGTAGGGGGTCTCATTAACATAAGATTCAAAGCTGACTCAGAGCCTAATTGTATAGTAACCAAAAAAAAAAAAAAAATCAGGCTGGATTTAGGTTTGAACAAAGCTGTTTCTCAGCAATGAGCACATTTGTAAAGGTATTTTAAGATACACATGCCATTCTGGCAGTCTTTCCATTACTCTGATTTAATTTTTCCCCACTGATGGTTACATGTTCATAAGTGTGCTTATAGGGATACGTGTCAACCCAGCAGGCAGGAGCAGCTTATGGACTGTTCAAAGGAATGTGTACAGCAAAGTGTTAACTAAACTTGGAAGACTGCTGTGAGCCAGAAAGATTGAGTCAAGTTCAAACACACTTATGAAGTACTAAATGACCTTCACTTATGAATGATTACTGACATAAGCCAAACAGAGACTATTCAATAAATATCTTTTTTCCTTGATCTATAACTTATGAAGGGATAGTGTCCTGTCAAGTCTCTACTAACAGCTGCTAAATGTTGGTCCGAAGATATCTGCAGACCCAGAGAACTAGATTTAATTACTTCTTTAAGTTCCTTATTTTCAAATTAATTATATGTTGAGGTTCTGAGATTAGAACTTCAACATATGAATTATCAAAGTCAATTTATCCCATAACAGTAGATATGGGGTAAAGTTTGAAGTTCTGCATTTCTAACAAGCTCCCAGGGATGGCCACACTATTGATCCACAGGCCATCCTTCGGATGATCCTGATCTGGGAGACTGAAGTTGCACCCCTGTAACTGCTTTTCCAAATCATTGTTACTAAGGGAAGAGGGTTTATTCCTCAGGTGTGTTGAAGCAGAATAAATTTCTACTGTTCTAGAGAAGATATTCTCCAACTTTAAGTGCATCAGAGTCACCTGGGCTATTTATCAAACTTTATAAGTTCTTAATCCCACCACCAAAGATTCCAGTTAAGTAAATCTGTCTTGGACTTTGCTGGAGGTGCAGGGGATAAGAATCTTCCTATCAATACACGAGACACAGGTTCAATCTCTGGGCCACGAAGATTTCACATACTCTGAAGCAACTAAGCCATGTGCCAGACCTACTGAACACATGCTTTATAGCCAATGAGCCACAACTACCGAGCCTGCAGCTGCAACTACTGAAGCCCATGAGCCTAGAGCCTGTGTTCCTCAACAAGAGAAGACACTTCTCTCTGGAACCAGGGAAAGCTCGAGCAAAGTAACAAAGACCCAGCACAGGCAAAAAAATTTAACTAATTCATGTTTTAAAAGTAAGTCTGTATTTTATCAAGTGTTGAAGATCACTCAAATACATACTGTCCTCAGAACACACTTTGAGAAGCATTGGAACGTCAACCTTTTAGGAATCAGCAAACTAAAATGGACTGGAATGGGTGAATTTAACTCAGATGACCATAATATCTGCTACTGTGGGCAAGAATCCCTTAGAAGAAATGGAGTAGCCATCATGGTCAACAAAACGGTCCCAAATGCAGTACTTGGATGCAACCTCAAAAACAAAAGAATGATCTCTGTTCATTACCAAGGCAAATCATTCGATATCATGGTAATCCAAGTCTATGCCCCAATAGGTAATGCTGAAGGAGCTGAAATTAAACAGTTCTGTGAATATATACAAGACCTTCTAGAATTAACACCCCAAAAAAGATGTCCTTTCCATTATAGGGGACTGGAATGCAAAAGTAGGAAGTCAGAAAAAACTGGAGTAACAGGCAAATTTGGCCTTGGAGTACAGAATGAAGCAAGGCAAAGGTGAATAGAGTTTGCCAAGAGACACACTGGTTATAGCAAACACCCTCTTCCAACATCACAAGAGAAGACTCTACACATGGACATCACCAGATGGTCAACACCGAAATCAGATTGATTATATTCCCTGCAGCCAAAGATGGGAGATACAATCAGTAAAAACAAGACCGGGATCTGACTGTGCTCAGATCATGAACTCTTTATTGCCAAATTCAGACTTAAATCTTAAATTGAAGAAAGTAGGGAAAACCACTAGACCATTCAGGTATGACCTAAATCAAATCCCTAACGATTATACAATGGAAGAAATAGATTTAAGGGACTAGATCTGATAGAGTGCCTGATGAACTCCAGATGGAGATTAAAGACATTGCACAGAAGACAGGGATCGAGACCTGTCTTGATCTAAGAAAAAGAAATGCAAAGAAGCAAAATGGCTGTCTGAGGAGGCCTTACAAACAGCCAACATGAGGTGATGGAAGCGGATGCCATGATCTTCATTTTCTGAATGTTGAGCTTTAAGCCAGCTTTCTCACTCTCCTCTTTCACTTTCATCAAGAGGCTTTTTAGCGCCTCTTCACTTTCTGCCATAAGGGTGGTGTCATCTGCATATCTGAGGTTATTGAGATTTTTCCCGGCAATCTTGCTTCCAGCTTGTGCTTCTTCCAGCCCAGCATTTCTCATGATGTACTCTGCATATCACTTCATGGGAAATAGATGGGGAAACAATAGAAACAGTGTCAGACTTCATTTTTTGGGGCTCCACAATCACTGCAGATGGTGACTACAGCCATGAAATTAAAAGACGCTTACTCCTTGGAAGAAAAGTTATGACCAACCTAGATAGTATATTCAAAAGCAGAGACATTACTTTGCCGACTAAGGTCCGTCTAGTCAAGGCTACGGTTTTTCCTGTGGTCATGTATGGATGTGAGAGTTGGACTGTGAAGAAGGCTGAGCACAGAAGAATTGATGCTTTTGAACTGTGGTGTTGGAGAAGACTCTTGAGAGTCCCTTGGACTGCAAAGAGATCCAACCAGTCCATTCTGAAGGAGATCAACCCTGGGATTTCTTTGGAAGGAATGATGGTAAAACTGAAGCTCCAGTACTTTGGCCACCTTATGCGAAGAGTTGAGTCATTTGAAAAGACCCTGATGCTGGGAGGGATTGGGGGCAGGAGGAGAAGGGGACGACCAAGGATGAGATGGCTGGATGGCATCACGGACCCAATGGACATGAGTCTGGGTGAACTCCGGGAGTTGGTGATGGACAGGGAGGCCTGGTTGAAGCTCCAGTACTTCGGCCACCTTATGCGAAGAGTTGACTCATTGGAAAAGACCCTGATGCTGGGAGGGATTGGGGGCAGGAGAAGAAGGGGACGACCGAGGATGAGATGGCTGGATGGCATCACGGACTCAATGGACGTGAGTCTGAGTGAACTCCGGGAGTTGGTGATGGACAGGGAGGCCTGGCGTGCTGTGATTCATGGGGTTGCAAAGAGTCGGACACGACTGAGCGACTGAACTGAACTGAACTCTGCATAGAAGTTAAATAAGCTGGGTGACAATATACAGCCTTGACATACTCCTTTTCCTATTTGGAACCAGTCTGTTGTTCCATGTCCAGTTCTAACTGTTGCTTCTTGACCTGCATATGGGTGTCTCAAGAGGCAGATCAGGTGGTCTGGTATTCCCATCTCTTTCAGAATTTTCCACAGTTTCTTGTGACTTTCCACACAATCAAAGGGTTTGGCATAGTCAATAAAGCAGAAATAGATGTTTTTCTGGAACTATTATCCAGTAAATAAACTTGGAGTTCTTTTTTGGCACTAGGAATGTATTAATTTTCTTGTGTGCCACTGACTAAAGAATTATTTTTTCCTCCCATTGAGAAGGACATTCAATACAAGATATAGGGTGGGATGTGAATAACAGAAGGTATATTATTTATCAGCTAAAGAAAATCTACCATCAACCTTTGGAGTCAGTCTAACCCTTCACATATATAATATTTACACAGAATTAAGACATTTATGGTTTTCCCAGGTGGTGCTAGTGGTATAGAACTTGCCTGCCAATGCAGAGACACAGGGGACTCAGGTTCAATCCCTGGCTCAGGAAGATACCCTGGAGGAGGATATGGATACCCACTCCAGGATTCTTGCCTGGGAAATCCCATGGACAGAGGAGCCTGGCAGGATACAGCCCATAGGGTGGCAAAGAGTTGGATATGACTGAAGTGACGAAGCCATTTATAAATTTATTCAAGTACTTGTTTTCAGAATAGATATCCTATTTTAAGGGCTTCCCTGGTGTCTCAGACAGTAAAGAATCCACCTGCAATGCAGGAGACTGGGATTCAATTCCTGAGTTGGGAAGATTCCCTGGAAAAGGGAATGGCTATCCACTCCAGTATTCTTGCCTGGAGAATTTCATGGGCAAAAGAGCCTGGCAGGCTACAGTCCATGGGGTCACAAAGAGTTGGACATAACTGTGCAACTAAACTTTCACTTTCATTCTGTTTAAGCCCCCACTAACCATCCCAGCACTATTACATAATTACTCACAAGATGACCCTTTCCTCATTCCTCAAATCCTGTGCTTAAGTCTCTTTCTCTCATTGTAAAAAAAAAAAAAAAAAGGAAATCAGCATACCTTGTAAGTTCTTTTTGGATTTAAGTGCAATGTTCAACAAAATAAAGGTTAAATTAGCTTTTCAGCCTTGGCATTTAGTAGAAGAAGCAATGGAAACATTGCTTCTATCAATAACCATTCTATCAACAATAATCAAGTAGTCTCTGCAGGGGAAGACACAGAAAGCTGTGTTGTAAGTGTTGTTTCTCACTGTTCAACCATTACTAACACTCCATGACATCAGTCACTTGTAATGTCACAATTAGGTGGCCCTTTCTAGAAAGTGGAGTTGTTTATAAACACACATGGTATTGAATATAAATCCTTCACAGGTTTCTAAGTGTTATCTCTCTAAAAGACCTCTTCTGTTCATCCCATAGACTTACCGTGAGAAGATGATACCATTGCCTAGCTCTTAGGGATGAGTTTTTCCTGCTTTATCATTTCAAATGTTCAAAGCTCTAATGAGAACTCAGCCCTTTTAGACTGCTGTGCTTTCATACTGAGTCATGTCTGACTCTTTGTGACCCCACGGACTGCAGCCCGCCAGGCTTCTGTGTTCATGGAACTTCCCAGTTAAGAACATTGCAGTGGGTTGCCATCCTTCTCCAGGGGATTTTTCTGACCCAGGGATTGAAACTGGGTTCAAGAGACCCTGGTCTCTTGCATTTCAGATAGGTTCTTTACCATCTGAACTATCAGGGAAGTCCAGTAATGTTGGTTAGTGTGATGAATAGTTGTTATGTGTTAACCTGACTGGGCCATGGGATGATGAGAATTTGGGTCAAACATTATTCTAGGTGTCTCTGTGAGGATGGTTTTGGTTGAGGTTAACATGTAAATCAGCAGTTGAGTAAAGTAGACTGTACTCTCTAAAGTGGGTGGGCTTCGACGATCAGCTGAAAGCTTGAATGAAATAATAATCTGACTCTCCTATAGCTAAGAAAGAACTCTTCCTGCCTGATGGTCTTCAAGCTGGACATTGCTTTGCTTTCATCTTTTCCTCCCTGCCTTCTGACTTGAACTGAAACATTGACTTTTCCTGGGTTTTTAGCCTGCTGAACTTTGGACTGGCGCTATCCCATTGTTTCTCCTGGGTCTCCAATTTGCCAATTGTAAATCTTGGAATTTTTAGCCTTCATAATTTCACAAGCCAATTCCTCAACCAGGCAGGATGGACCAATCTCTTCCTTTCTCTCTCTCTTTACCAGATGAATCAAGTTGAAAGAGTGAAACCATTTTGAACAATAATAGACCTACACATAACCCCATGTGTCAATAGTTCTCTGAAACATGTCAAAAAAGACTACCTATTTCAGGTTGGTATCCAAATCAAGCTCTCAATAAACACATTCAACTATTGCTGTCATTTTGCAAGGACAAAATACTGTTATGGATGGAATTAGAAACATTGCTTTCAGACAAAAGAGCATGATCTTCTTTACTGATTAAATGGTGTTCTCCGTGTTTGACATGTACATATACATGTATATTTATGCATTTATGTTTAAGTTGCAGATAAGCTGTAGGCATTTAAGTGCAGTTATATTTGTAAGTTAAACTGAGAAGAGCAAACATATCATTAGCTCTCCAACTAGGTGATTATATGGCCTTAGCATGACTCATGGTGAAACATGACAGCTTATGTGAACACTAGATATTCACAGAGAGTAATGTGTAAAAGACACTTTTCTGTAATTGGTCCCAGGGCAAAGGGCTGATCGCCTGTATAAAAGCCTCCAGATATGCGTGTGGTCTGGCTTCTAATTAGTGAAGCAAAAAAGAGTTGAACTTTGGAAATTGTGATGAGTCCATGATCTTTTTTTTTTCTTTTTCCTTTAAGGAAATAATCACTTTGCCCTTGAACTCCAAAAGGCCCTGAAATCAAGTGATTCTCCTCTTAAGCTTCTTAAAAGCATGGGGATTAGAGGCAAGCAGTGCAGAATGGTTCATATTAGATATAAATGATAATGGACAATAGAAATTCACCTATGAATAAAGTACAGGCACTCTGAGCAAGTTCCTTTCACTGAGTTTATTATGTTTTTTGCAAGATATTGTGATTCTCCTGCTGCAAAACTGTGCATAATGCAGATAAATGATAAGGCCACTAGAGAGAGTAAAGTTGAATGCAGAGTTCTGCTTAGAGCAATTCTCTATAAAAATGCTGTCCCATAAGCAACACTATGGACTATAGCCTGACAGGCTCCTCTGTCTATGGGTTTTCCCAGGCAAAAATACTGGACTGGGTTGCCATTTCCTTCTGTAGCAGATCTTTCTGATTCAGGAATTGAACCCATATCTCCTGCATTGCAGGCAATCTCTTTACCATCAGAGCCACCAGGGAAGATGCTATAAGTGTTAATAGTGCTAAATTAATTGAATCAAGTATGTCATGAAAGTAAAATATAATTAAAATGACAGCTTTTATATGTATTTTTTCTCATTAAAATAAATCAGTGCAACTTCATCACGTATTTACCATTGTAAAGACTTAAAATTGTGAATGAAAAACACATTACCAGAGCCTTCAAGTCCAGAATCTCGTGCACATCCAGAAGTCATCTCTTCAGTATATCAAGAAGTAACTAAATACTATAGCCAAGTGATTCTTTGTACTTTATCTGTATGGCCTGAGACCATGCTGATCTGTGTGTATAATTCTTTTGCTGACTGTGGGTCCCATGCTCACCTTTTAAATGAAGAGCTTGACTCACTGTCGTTCACCTTGAAGGGCGACGACATTCTGCACAGAGTCTGAAGATGCGGCATATGAATTACCTCTCCCCCTGCCACCGCTCCCCAAGAAGAGAATAAAGTGTAATGGAGCAAGGAAGAGGGTGGGAAGAGGGAAGGACAGAGAAGTGAAATACAGCAGGTTTGGGAAAAGGATATAGCCTTTGTGATTAATACTAAAGTTCTGGGCTCACAGACACAAATTTTACTCTCTCTTCTTGAGGTGTGGATAGACTTTACCAAACCTGGCTTGGAGAAAGAGTCTCATATTAAGTGATACTAAATACCAGGGACAAGCATGTCATTATATTTTCTGCTTTTTAGAAAGTATTAGGAGTTCAACTGAATTTTGGACTATATCCTGTATGCTTCAGAACTTACCAATGTCATATACTCCTTTGACCTCTCCAGCCTCTATAATTTTTCTCCTACCTTGCATACAGACTTTCCTTAATACTTGTTTGCATTTAATAAATATTGAGATGGATTGATATGCTCATAGCTTTAAAGAAAATCTGAAGCCTCGCTGATTGTTAAGTTTTTAACTCTGCAGAAGCTTCTAGTACAGAAAATCAGCTGCAGCTGTGTGTTCAGCCAACAGGTACTGTATGTGCTGAGTCACTCAGTTGTGTCCAACTCTTTGCAACCCCATGAACTTTAGCCTGCCAGGCAAGAATATTGGAGTGGGTTGCCATTTCCTTCTCCAACCATATATACTGAGTACATTCTGTATTCCCAAGCACCGTGCTCAGAACCACAGATGCAAAGATGAGGGAAGCACAGTCACTGGTCTTAAGAATCTCATTGACTAAGGGTATAGACAGGGTGTCAGGTAGGTACAAAGCCTGAAATGGTGGATGCAAAGGTCAGGGTCAAGGAAGTTGGTGAACAGCATTTGTGCTTGCTACATGAGATGAGAAATTTGTAGCAAAATGGAGAGAGGGCACCATGTTTCAAGAGGGCAGTCTGAAGTCAGCTCCAGTTCATCACGGCTATGTTCAAATCATCTCAGATCTGAGATTTTAAAAAGCTGGCATAAAAATATCTTATGAGGAATTGTAAAATAACTTTATGTTGACTGAATTTTTTAAATGCATTTTCACAGAATGTGTTTTTGCCCTTTATTTTGTAGCTTGTCTGTCAGTTCAGGTTAACTTCATTGAGCTATTATTGAGTACAATTAGGATCCTTTTCATATTGCTGTAGAATATACTGATTCCTTTTAACAAAGGCTTTTCCAACAATGAAGGCTTCCCTGATAACTCAGAGGTAAAAAACAAACAAACAAACAAACAAAAAAAACACACATGGAATGCAGAAGAGGCAGGGGCAAGTTTGATCTCTGGATGGGGAAGGTACCCTGCAGGAAGAACTGGATACCCACTCTAGTAGTCTTACCTGGAAAATCCCATGAACAGAAGAATGGTGGGCTACCATTCATAGGATCTCACAGAGTCAGACGTGACTGAGCACACACACATCCCAAAAATGATGCTCTATGTTTGGGTGAGAGGTTTCCAGTTTATTTGTCACGATAACCTAGGATATGATGCGCTAACAATTGACCTCATGATTTCAACAACTTAAAATAACAAAACACGTACTTCCATTACGTGTTCTTTGAGGCTGCAACTGTGCTATGGGCAGTCTTCTCTTTGAGCTCAGGCTCATAGACCAGTTTCTTTCTAGAACATTAGGGACCATTGAGTTTGAGAAAAGAAACACATTCTGACTCTTAAAATGTCTACTTGGAATTGACACCTAGCACTTCAAAACCCATTTCATTGGCCAAAGCAAGTCATTTGGCCATGGAGTCAAGGAATGTAATTCTCAATCACTGAAGTGAGAGGAAGCAGGCATTCATGAACAATTTTATCACTGAAAAAGTATTTCCAATCAGTTCAGTATAATTGAGAAGTTGTCAATTGGAGGTAGCTGTTAGTTTTGGTTCTTCAAAGTAACATCTGCTGTGCCCTCAATGTTGACTTCCTTTGTTTTAGGAAACCACATATGGCCATTTAGTGAGGTGACTAAAGGCAAATGTGTAGCCTTTGTTCTAGGAGGAAATTGTGAGTTTCTCCGAATCTGGTGTATAATTGTTAAAAAGATGGGCATGTTACAAAGATGGGCATGTTAAGTGTACTGTTTAGTAATGTGAATTGGAGAAATCGTTGACCTTTGTCAAAGGATGAAAGTGGTCAAAAAGAAAGATATACGGCCCTTTAAACTTGGCATCCCTATCAGGGCCAGTAAAGTACACCACTGGGCCAGAATCAGCCTGAAATTGTTTTTGTTGATAAAATTTTATTGAGACACAGTCATGCCCACGGAGGCTCTCATACTACGATGGTAGAATACATTGTTGCCACAGAGACTGCAGGATTCCAAAGCCTAAAGTACTTATTATCTGCCCTTTATAGAAAAGTTTGTTGACTCTTGACCAACTTTACAGGTTATTATGATTTTCTGGGGCACAAATTTATTCATTCATTCAATAAATGTGTTTATATTTATCATGGGCTTCCCTGGTAGCTCACACAATAAAGAATCCTCCTGCAATGTGGGAGACCTGGGTTTGAATCCGGGTCGGGAAGATCCAATGGAGAAGGGAACAGCTACCCATTCCAATATTCTTGCCTGGAGAATTCCAAGGAGGGCTACAGTCCATGGGGTCACAGAGTTGAACATGACTGAGCATATTTATCATTATGTGTCACATATTTATCATTATGTGTCCAATTCAATGCAAGATGCTGGGTGTACAAATGAGCAAAATAGGATTCTACCTTCATGTAAATTACAGCCAGCTGGAGAAGACATATTAAATACATGTTCTCTTAAATGAGTAAAACATTTCACAGTAAATTATGTGAAGCAAAGAATATATATAATGAAGGGAACTAATTAAGACAACAATGTCTTTCATAAAGATATGATTCTAGAGCTGAGGTTTGGATTAGGAATTAATCAAGTGATGAGAGTATCATGTGCCAAGGTCCTGGGGAAGAAGGAACCACGTCACATATAAAGAAATCAAAGACAATCATCCTAGTGAGAGTACATGGGTAGTTGAGTTAACAATGAAGATGAAAATGAATGATTTCAGGAGAGATGTAGGAGGTGAAATCAAGAGGACTTGGTAATAGATAAGAGACAGGTGTAAGTGAGAGAGGGGAATTAAGGATGATGTTCCCTGGTGGTCTAGTGGTTAGGTACCCTCACCACCATGGCCCAGGTTCTATTCCTGGTCAGGGAAGACTTTCTTTGGGCTTCCCAGGTGGAGATAGTGGTAAAAAAAAATCTGCCTGCCAATGCAAGAGATATAAAGAGATAGAGGTTCAATCCCTGGGTTAGGAAGATCCCCTGTAGGAGGAAATAGCACCCCATTTCAATATTCTTTCCAGGAGAATTCCATGTACAGAGGAGCCTGGTGGGCTACAGTTCATAGGGTCACAAAGATTCAGACATGACTAAGGATCTAAGCAAAGCAGAGAAAGTTCTTGATTTGCCCAGCTAGATGAAAGGTTGCTGAAGCAGGTACATGAAGAGAATCAGGTTTGGACAAAAGGATCATAAACAGCCTAAAGTCATTCCAAGACATATCAGCCTCAGTGAAGATTGGAGTCTAAATCTCAGAGGGAGGTTTAAGCTGAAGTATAGTTTGAATAATAAGCTGAAGTATAATTTAAGTAATCCATAACAGATCAGAATATGTGCAAAAAATATATATAGGGGGAAGAGTCTTGGGACTGAGTTTTCAGGACTCCCAATACATAATGGCTGGGTTGGAGAAGAGACACAAGCAAGAAGAACATTACTTCTTGAAAACCAATGGAAGAGAGCCAGGAGAAGGAAGCACTCTGATGTGGCTTTAAGGCATTAAAGAAGAGACCCATCACAATGATTACAGTAAATCTTTCTAGGCTCATTGCCTTCAGAAACTACTGTGAGGAAATGGTAAAAATGGTCTCAAATGGAAAAAATCCACTTGGAAAATCAATGGTGGCAACACCATGAGTTAAATTACAGTAGAGAACAAGAAGAGAGTGGATTCTTTGTGGAGACTGACTGTGCTTCATGCAAAGGTCTCCAATGCCTTCCTTTTTAGACTGAGTAAATACTCTTAGAGTGAGTCTTTAAGAACATCTGGAGAAGAATTGATTTCCCTAGGTCTATGGGAAGAGACTCAAGAGTTGCAACAATTTAAATATTGCATCAGTATTATTTTTTGGTTATCTAAACATATTATATATTCTGATAATCTCTTCTCTTACTAAAATTAACAAATAACCATCAATTGGAATTTTAGCTTACACATAAGCACCAAGGGGGTTTTTGGAGCATACACAGAAAAGTGACATAATCTCTATATTAGACATGCCTCTAAGAAAGGAAATTGCCAAAGGTCACCAGGAAATTGTCACCTCTCCAGAATGTGTAACAGTCTTGTAGAAGAAGGCAGGCTTTCCAAAGAAAGTGTAATAAGTTTTTCAGTAATTTTATCTATATTTTGAGAACAAGGGTAACTTAACATTTGGGATAGAAAAATAAGTCTTTTTTTTTTTTTTCTTTCTTTCTTCAGAGACATATATAAATAAAATAAGACAGGAGGCAACTGTAAAAGACTTTAACTTTCATGTCAGTAAAAGGGAGCTTAGCTACTTTAAGAGATGAGTCTGCATAATTAAAACCCTTGGGAGAATCAGCAACAGAGTGACTGAGATGAAGGATAACCTACCAGGACAAGAATTGTGTTGTTTTTTTCTTTTTAGACTTAACACTGCTGATTCTTATTTTAGTATTTCTTCAAGAACTGACTTTGCTTTAAAATATTTTGTTAATGCTATTTTAATGCTTTATTTCAGTCCCTTCGGTTATATATGTCCCTGCCTTGCTAACCATGATTCTTAAAAACATTTCTGTTCGGAGACTGCTCACCCTAGTTGGAGTGGCTTGTGGTCTAACAAGCTTGAGGCAGGATGGAGTGTGAAAGGGACACTTCTCTTTGAGCAATCGACTCCATCTCCCATTTTGATTTTTTAAAACGTATCCTGGGATCTTAAGCCCTGTATTCCTCTTGGTATATACTGTGCATACTTTCCCTTCTTTCTTCTTCTCATGCTACATGGTCATCAGTTCTTCAGCCAGGAGTCATAACCATCTTTAAAAATGCAAGTCAAGTAACCAGAAATATCATAGTGGTCTATGATTCAACTGAACTATGTTTAAAAAGAAAAAAGGACACAATAAGTTGCAAAGTGAACTTTGACTCCTCACTGTGCTTTAGGTCCTAGCGAAGTCTTTGACATACCTTCCAGTCTTTCCCTGTGCAACTGATGCTCTTTGTTTCTCTTTAGCCTCTTCCATGCCACTCTCTTTCCAATTTTTTCCATTTGATGTCCCTCAGTTCCCCAGATGCATCATGCTCCAGACTGGCTCAGTGCCTTTGCACAGGCTATTCCCTCTACCCAGAGTGCCCCCATCCACACCCTGATCTTTGGAACTTGTGAATATGTCACAAAGTGAAAGGCACTTTGCTGATGTGATTAAAAGTTTTGAGATAAGTAAAGAGATCATGTGAAAGAGGAGAGTGAAAAAGTTGGCTTAAAGCTCAACATTCAGAAAATTAAGATCATGGCATCTGGTCCCATCATTTCATGGGAAATAGATGGGGAAACGTGGAAACAGTGTCAGACTTTTTTTGGCAGGGGGCTCCAAAATCACTCCAGATGGTGATTGCAGCCATGAAATTAAAAGATGCTTACTCCTTGGAAGGAAAGTTATGACCAACCTAGATAGCAGATTAAAAAGCAGAGACATTACTTTGCCAACAAAGGTCTGTCTAGTCAAGGCTATGGTTTTTCCAGTGGTCATGTATGGATGTGAGAGTTGGACTGTGAAGAAAGCTGAGTGCTGAAAAATTGATGCTTTTGAACTGTGGTGTTGGAGAAGGCTCTTGAGAGTCCCTTGGACTGCAAGGAGATCCAACCAGTCCATTCTGAAGGAGATCAGTCCTGGGTGTTCATTGGAAGGATTGATGCTGAGGCTGAAACTCCAGTACGTTGGCCACTTCATGTGAAGAATTGACTCATTGCAAAAGACCCTGATGCTGGGAGGGATTGGGGGCAGGAGGAGAAGGGGACGACCGAGGATGAGATGGCTGGATGGCATCACTGACTCAATGCACATGAGTTTGGATGAACTCCAGGAGTTGGTGAAGGACAGTGAGGCCTGGCGTGCTGCGATTCATTGGGTTGCAAAGAGTCAGACACGACTGAGCAACAGAAGTGAGCTGAACTGAACTGAAAGAGATCATCCTGGACTGTCCAAGGGACCCAATGTAATATTAAGAGTCCTTATGGGAGGGAAGCAGGAGGATCAGAGTGAAAGGCAGAAGTAAGAACGGAGGCAGAAGTCAGAGACATGATGTTCTACTGCTGGCTGGAGCCATGTGCTGAGGAGTCTGAGTGACCTTTAAAAGAATGTGGAAAAGGAGAGGAAACATGACCTCCACAAGGCTCAAGAAGATGCCAGCTCTGCCAATTTCTTCCATTTTAGCTCAGTGAAATTAATTTCAGACTTCTGACTTCTAGAGTGTAAGAACTGTGTGTTAAGTCACAAACTTTGAAGTAATTTGTTCAACAGCAACTAGCACATCCCTCCCCCTGTCCTACCTCCTTCCCTAAGCAATCCCTATGTTCTTATGTCATTTCTTCAGGAAATCCTCTTGTGCGATTTCTTATCAGGGCAGATCCTGTCTCCTATTTTATATTTTCAAACTACCCAGGCGGAACCCTTCCTTCAGAGCAACTGTCACCTTTACAAATTATGAATGTCTGTGATTACTGGATGACTATCTGCTCCCACCTTGGCTGTGTAACTGCCCTGGGGTGAGGTCATGGTTCATCCAAGGCGATGAATGAGTTAATGAATGCTTGCACGAGTGATTATTGTACAGGCAGTGGTGCTAATTATTTTATATTAAAAATATTAGAAGACTTAACACTGCTGAATAATTAAATCAAAAGACACTTGCTCCTTGGAAGAAAAGCTATGACAAACCTAGAATGCATATTAAAAAGCAGAGACATTACTTTGCCAACAAAGGTCCATATAGTCAAAGCTATGGTTTTTCTGGTAGTGATGTATGGATGTGGGAGTTGGACCATAAAGACAGCTGAATGCCAACTATAAAAAATAATGCATTTGAGTCAGTTCTAATGAGGTGGATGAAACTGGAGCCTATTATACAGAGTGAAGTAAGTCAGAAAGAGAAACACCAACACAGTTTTCTAGCCCATACATATGGATTTAGAAAGATGGTAACGATGATCCTGTATGCAAGGAAGCGAAGAGAGATGTAAAGAACAGACTTTTGCATTATGTGGAAAGCGAGGGTGGGATGATATGAAAGACTAGCATTGAGACATGTTTTTACCATATGTAAAACATGACCAGTGCAAGGCTGATGCTTGAAACCAGGCACTCAAGCTGGGGCTCTGGGACAACCCAGAGGGATGGGTGGGGAGGGAGGTGGGAGGGAGGTGGAAGGGGCTTCAGGATGGGGGACACATGTGCACCCATGGCTGATTCATGTCAATGTCTGGCAAAAACCACCACAATATTGTAAAGTAATTAGCCTCCAATTTAAAAAAATTAATTAATTTTTGAAAAAAAGAGTGTGCACATCTTGGTGAGACAAAAAAATAAAAAGTCTTTGTTGAATGTGTTACTGAAAAAAAGAAGAAAGAAAGCTGAGTGTCGAAGATTAATGCTTTTAAACTGTGGTGTTGAAGACTCTTGAGAGTCGCTTGGACAGCAAAGATATCCAACCAGTCCATCCTAAATGAAATCAGTCCTGAATATTTATTGGAAGGACTGATGCTGAAGCTGAAGTTCCAATAATTTTTTGAGTAATCCTTTTTCATTTTCGTTTTTAGCTGTCTTGAGCAATGATCTCTGAAGAAAACTAACAGGGATGACAATGCATGCCTCTCTTGCTCCCTCCTGACAGAAGGTGTGCAGGCTCCGACATAGTGGGCTTAGCATACTAGCCTATATCCATGCATATAGTGAGCTGGATGGACAGAAGTGAGGAAAAGTCTGGAAATGATAAAACTTTAAATGTCACTCTCCAAAGAAATAATGTGAAATTCACCTAGTGCTGCAAAATATAGCAAGCTCAATTATTTTTCTGAATGCTTGAGTAAATGAAAACACCCATTTATAATCAAGTGTTTAGCAGAGATCTCAGTTGCAAGCAGCAACCAACTTTGACAAGTTTAAAGAGGAAACATACTTTTGAAGCCACCAGGGAAATGGGAAGAATGCAGAAGCAGGCTCAGATCCTGAAAGAAGCCAGGAAGCAGCCAGGACTGGCAGTTACTGCACAGCTCTTGTCCTGATGAGCATGGATCCAGGAGCATGCATGGCCAGGCCCTATGTGGCTCTGTCCCCTGTCCCTGGACACCACTGCTGGTACAATTCCCTCCACTCAGGGAAATTAGATGTTATACCTACTGCAGCCAAATGAATGGACCCCCACCCCACTCACCTTCTGAGCATCCTGCCTGCGTGCATGCTCAGTCACTAAGCTATGTCCAACTCTTTGCGACCCCATGGACTCTAACCCACTAGGTTCCTCTGTCATGGGATTTCCTAGGCAAGAATACTGGAATGGATTGCCATTTCATCCTCCAGGGGATCTTCCTGATCCAGGGATTGAACCCACGTCTCTTGCATCACCTGCATTGGCAGGCAGATTCTTTAACACTGTGTCCCCTAAGAATCGCCCCCCATCCCTCACCTTCTGAGCATTACTGGCTCCCAATTCAAGTCTCCAGATGCTACCAGCTGTCCTGGGACATGTGGTTGTGTGCTTGCTGCAGAAGCCGGGACAATGAGTAGCCAGTCTCTTCAGCCTCTACAATAAGAGGGGGATTCTGTCTCCCAGCAGGTTTAATTTTGGAAGGAAAATGAATCAAGAATAAATTTTTTCACTTAAAAATCATAAAAGGCAAATATCTGCACAAGCAGCATCCTTCTTTGCTTAAAAGCTGAAGAAGGTAAAAATTTGGGATTTAAACGTTCATGTTTTGAAAAAACTCCCTTGATTTGAATTCTTGCTCTGAAACCTTAGACAACTTATTTAACCTTTATACGCAAGGGATGAGAGGCTTCCCTGATGGCTCAGTGGTAAAGAATCCCCCTGCAATGTGGGAGACATGGGTTCGATCCCTGGGTTGGGAAGATCCCCTGTAGAAGGAAATAGCAACACACTGGAAAATTCAATGGACAGAAGAGTCTGGCAGGCTACAGTCCATGATATCACAAAGAGTCTAACATGACTGAGCAACTCAGCACACATGCAAGGGAAGTGCTAAGCTCGTCCCTGACTTAAGGCATATAACTAGTACTATAGCTTATAAGAGGTATCCTCCTCTTTTGTCAAAGTCTGCATGAAGCAGGAATTTCTTATTTTTGGAGTTAATTTTTCTCAGAGGAAGGAATTATGTTTCTCCTGTTCTGTTGACCTTGTAGGGAAGTGGGCACTGTAGCATACAGGGCCCCCATTTATTTTTAATTCTACCTGATTTTGTTGTTGTTGTATGCAGCACATAAAAGAGATCTATCGAGTTGCCCGATCAATGTAAGCTTATTATTGCTTACCCAAGTGTTTAATAAACCCAGCTCTGTTCTGGGCATAGCCTTAAATACTTCATTGACTGTAACAAAGCTACTCTTTTCTTTTTTGGCCAAAGTGGCCACATAAACTATAATTAAGCACTAATTATGGGCTCTGCTGGTCAGATAGGAGAAAGCAGAGTTCATTATACAATCACCAGAACAAAAATTGGAATGAGATATATGTTTCCAGAAATAAAATGACAAAATAAAACATAGGAATGAGAAAAAGTAGAAATTTGTTTCCTTTTTTCTCTACTCCTCACACTCCCCCAAATTTCTAGGATATGGCCATTGACCTCATGTATTACTTTTCTATTTTGTGAAAAATAATGATAACAGCAAAATATTTTCAAATGAAGACTTATTTTTTCAGAGTCAGTAAAATTATGAGAGCTTCTGGATCATGATCTATTTTATGGATAATTATAAAACAGAATGACTTTTCTCAGTTCTTACCATTTGAGAAAACTTGATGTAAATTAGTCCAATGCATGAAAAGTTAGCTTGAAAATCACTTTTTGACTTGTAGATATTATTGGAAAATACAACAATTTCTATGAGAAACTTTCATTGGCGGGAATATGATTTGAGAAGTATGGCTTATTTTGAACACACATGCATGCGTGCACATGCATGCAGACACACACACACACACACACACTCCTAACAGGGCCACCTGCATAGCCTTGCAGGCAGCTTGCAAACATCTCTGTGATCTCACCCTGCTACTTGCAGGAAGAGTGTCCCGGCCATGGCCATGTGCATACTTTACAGGAGCTTAGCATAGAAAGGACATATTTAACAGTTTATAACTGTCTCGGTGACAGCAAGTTCTAATTTAAAACTCCTGTGTAATACTTGTTAGGAAGTTTTAATATCAAAAGGCCAGCCAAGGTCTTTCATGAAAAATTTCTAGACAGTGAAAGAAATTAATTCTTTTTAGTGATGTTTGGCTTCTCCTAGGCTGTAAAGGATCTTGATTTCATATTTTATATCCATGGTTTGTTAATGAAATTTTCTCACTTAGAGAACAACCAGGAAAAGGAAAGATAGCAACACTGTATGATAAATATTTGAGTGAGATGTTTATGTAGAATACAAAATCTACCACTAAAATTTTAGAGTGCTTTATGTTGTGCTTTTTGGGAGATCTCTGCTGATTATATTCTTTTATACAAGGCAAAAGGTGAAGGGGCGACAGAGGATGAGATGGTTAGACAGCATCACTGACTCAATGGACATGAATTTAACCAAGCTCCGGGAGACAGTGAAGGACAGGGAAACCTGGTGTGCTGCAATCCATGGGATTGCAAACAGTTAGACATGACTTGGTGATTGAACAATAACAATACAAGGAGTGAACTGTCTGGCTGACGCTGGACTGCTTTTTGGATTTACATCGCTTATAAAAGGAGTGATATGTTCCCCGGGGCTCCTGGCTCCTCTTCTCGGCTGACACAGATAACCTCACCTCTATACCTTTACATATAAGGAATCCCAGTGCTTGTTACAATTACTGTGGAGGCATGGTCACGGGTGAGGACATGTATCTCCCTCTCAGTGATCAAATCTTGCTTGGCAAAGGGCCATTCATCTTGGCAAAGGGCCACTGTCTTGGGGCAGTACTGGCTTGCACACCACAAGAACTCAGAAATGTGATAGCCTCCTTCTGCAGTGCCTTCTGGGAATATCTTTCTCTCTCTACAAAGCAAGCATACATATATCTATAGGCACTGAAACAGAAGCATATGTACTGTATGAATAAATGTGAAGATGTGTGAATAAAACTGGGTAGACATGCACAGACAATATTCCAGTGAGGTTTTCTTGTTAAAAAATCTTATTATAATTCTTCCATGAACTTGTGAAAATGGCCTAAAAGATGGAAAACAGTTATCCAGAGTATTTATTGTTTTTTCAGTAATCTCCAATTACTTGATATCTTTTTGAGTATTAATGTTTCCTAAAATGAATTACCTGGGCAAATATTACAGGACTGTTCATAGGTTGATATCTAGAGAGTCCAACTAGATTACAGAATGAAAGGCAATCACTAGTAAAATATGATGTATTCATTGTTCCTTTTCTCTTTTATATTACATTCTATTTTTATCAGTAATGTATGGCTCTCTGGTTTCTATTGTTGTCTTAGTGAATTGCCTGCATTTTTGGTAAGCTGTCTCAACTGTTCTTTGAAAGGAATTTTGTGTGGGGATGTGAAAAGACTGCTGGGAAGAAGGATAGTAAATAAATAAATAACATCTGATCTGTGTGGAATGTTTCAATTTTTTAGACGATCCATTTGACATCATGTTAGTTCAATGGATGACACACATTGATATGATTACCATTTTCCTTCTTTCTCAGTATAATGAAAAATGGGAATAATCTTTTATACTAATGAGTTTGTGTTTAAAAGCCTTATTGATTTCTTCAAGCTAAGACATTGCATTTCTTTATAATTCATGCTTTACTAAGATTTATTAACAAATATAGTAGAAAATGGATTTTCCAGACACCTATTAGGAGGTGGATGTCAGTCCAGAGCACACAGCCTCTTGAAGTCTGTGTTAGGAGACACGGTGATGATATTGTGATAGGTGATGTGCAGCTGAGAAATTAAACCTGCGATCTTTGGTTGTTCTCTTCACCATGGGCATCTCATAAATGGCAACTGTTTTGAAGTCTCCCATGGCGCCCTCCTCATTGTGCTTTCCCCGTTGCGGCACATTAAATAGGCAGCGCTTCCCCCGTCCCTTTATATGCTCCTCTGTCCCTCCCTTCTCTCCCTAGCCTCCCCCAGCCACACGACTGTCCGTCCGTGACTCCTCCGTGTGTAACGAAAAGACATCAGAATCACAGACATGCTTCTTCAAATAAAGACATCACGAACTGACAGAATTCCCTCATGTTGTGGCACTTGAGGGCAACGGTTACATTTTCTCAGCTGGACAAAATACAGATTTCTCCACATGTGGACAGAAGGTCACGGTGAGCTGCCCTTCCCTCGTCAACTGCTCTGACATTTGCTGAGTTTCTGAAGTCAGCCCTAACGACTCCAGCATGGTCTCTCTCTTTCCGCCGAGTTTCTCCAGAGTTCACTGCAGGCATCACTGAGCAGGTAGCAATCACTGTGGTTCTATCCTGCTCCTCTTCCATGTAACTTATGCCCCTTCCCAGGGGGGTGTGAGAGTCCCTGTGCTCTGATGACTGTAGTACCTGGCCTGCATTAACAGCCCACGAGGCTTAACACACAGAATAAAGTGACATGAAGCTCAAAGGAGATTAACATTTTTGAGCACTTATTATTTTTCAACAACATCATTAAACACTTCACATATACTCTTTACTATATCCTCAGAACAGCTCCAGGCATGGATGGTCTTCTTCCCAATTTATGGATGACAGCATTGAGGCTCAAAGTTTGGTAATTTATAATTTGAAAAGATACATGCACCCCCAGTGTTCACTGCAGCGCTATTTTCAATAGCCAGGATACAGAAGCAACCTAAGTGTTCACTGAGCGATGAATGGATAAAGAAGATGTTGCACATTTATACAGTGGACTATTACTCAGCCTTAAAAAAGAATGAATCAATATCTTTTGCAACAATGTGGATAGACTTAGAGACTGTCATACTGAATGAAGTCAGATAAAGATAAATATCATATGCTAGCACTCATATAGGCAGTCTAGAAAGAACTGTACTAATGAACTTATTTCCAAAACAGAAATAGAGTCACAGATATAGAAAACAAACTTGTGCTTCCCAAGGGGGAAACAGGGGAAGAGATAAATGGGAGATTGAAATGGACAAATATACACTATTATATATGAAATAGATGACTTATAAGGACCTACTGTATAGCACAGGAACTCTACTAAATGGTCCATGATTACTTTTACGGAAAAAGAATCTAAAAAAGAGTGGATATATGTCCATGTATAACTGATTCACTTTGCCGTACAGCAGAAACTAACACAACATGATAAGTCAACTACACTCCAATAAAAACTAATTAAAACAAAAAATTAGGTAACTTGCCTAGAGTTGGGCTGCCCAATCTTGTCTGCCCAATCCACTTCGTGTTGCTATCATGCTCACCACGGAGTCACAGTGCCTTGAATAAACCATGTTTAGCATAGTAATTTGCCAATAATTACTCATTACTGTCAAGTGGCCAGAAGCAGCCAGAATAATTTTGGCAAATATAAAGTAGGTACCAGCATTCTCAGTTTCAAAGCCCATCAGTGGTTTTATATCATACTAAAAAAAAAAAAAAAAAAATCCAAACTCCTTACTCCAGTCTACAAGACCGAGATTCCCTGGCTTCTGACTCTCTCTCTGACCCACATCCCACCTGGCTGGTCTCCCCTTGTCTGATACAGGCTGTCTCCAGCCTCAGCCACAGTGGCCTATGCATTATTCTCCTAACACAGCACTTGGCTTCTTTGTTTCTCCAAATCATTGCTTGGACTTCTCCTTCACTTAATTAAGATCTCTGCTCAGAAAGGATTTGCTTGACATTTAGTCTGTAATAGTCCCTTCCATCTTTTAGTCTCTATTCCATTACCTTGCCTTGATTTGCTTCTGAGAATTTTATCACTATCAGATACTGCTTCATGTGTGTGTGTGATACTTTTCTTTCCATCACTAACTTATGAGCTCTGAAGTTTAAGGACCCTATATATCTTATTTCCTACTGTACTCAATATCTAGAACTTAGTAGGTTCTCAACGTATCATTAAATGAGTATTCAATAAACTGACCTTCTGTTAGAGCTATGTGGGCAATTGATGGCTAACTTAGGTCTTGATGTGAGTTGTGTTGTTCTTGTTATATACTCAAGGAAGAGTATCAGGGGGGCATTCACTGGACCACTACATAGTTGAACATCCAGTCAGGACATATGATCCAAGAAAGTGTAATTTCATTTAATGGGAGAAACTGTTTGAAATGGATTCTCTGTGGAAAGCCTAAGGTCTAAGCTGTTTCTTGCATTGCTCAACTCTTGCACGTGGACTAGATATCACATTGTGAGTCCCCAGGTGCAGGTCTCTCAACATATAAGTAAGCAAGAAGCCACACAATAAAAGGAAACTAATATAGGTTGAATAATGAATAACAATTGATCTATATATCCTGTACATATTTCTTCATTTGTCTTACCTCTACAAATAAACCAAGAGCCTTCAGGCTACAAAATTTGTCCAAAGACAGACCTGCTGGGATTGGCGGATGGGACATTTTGTATAAGATTGTCAGCTGAGGCATAGAAGTCAGGATCTGATCCAGATCCACACACCTCTTTATCAGATGTCGCAACTCGGTTCACTTTCCCCCAAGTCACTCCCTCTTCTGAGACTTCCCCCGCCCCCCAACACCCACACATAAAGGTACACACACAACAAAGCAACCTCAAATCTGTGGAGGACAGCCAAGGATTTGAGGCTAAGGTTTCCTGTGCCAAGAGCTGCCCCACTAAGCCGAGAATATAACACCTCCTTTTGGCTTCCGTAAAGCTTCAAGACAAATCTTAAACCAGATACACTCCTTTTAATCCTATTGTTACCATCTCATGTGGTGCCAAAGTAAAGAAAAGACATGCCTTTAAAATGGGGACTTTAAGAAGATATAAGTAGGATACACAAAACACACACTCAGAGCAATTCCCAGGAGGGTTAAAGTGTGATCTCGCCTAACCACACTTCCTCCTTCCCATCACCCCCTTCCTGTGCAGTAATAAGTAAATAAATGAACCAACAAGCTACACTCTGCTGTCTTCTTTCAAGAGCATAATATAATGCAAAAGTTTAGTTGTTTCTTTCTGCTTTCTTTCAGGGAAGAAAATGCACTTACTGTGACTCGGACCTGAGGGCAGTTCCTTTCTAGGTATTATTTCCTTTATCTTTATCATAGCCTCTTAAAGGCAAGCATTAATGACAAATGGACTGCAGCTCAGAGAGGTGAGTTTATTTAATGTCAAACAGCTAGTAAGTAGCTCAACTGGGATTTGGATTCAAATCAGATGATTCCAATACCGCCATTTTTTTCGCTTTCTTCCATATGCAGTACTGAATGAATATGATATGTGTGTGGGGGGTTGGGCAGCGAAAGGTGACTGCAGTTGATTATTGTTATAACAAGAGCTCAGACTGATTTTTTTTAAGTCAGGGACTAATAAAGATGGCTGCGCTGAGCTCACATGGTATTAACATGACACGTGTTGAGATGTGCTTGTTGGAAGGTGGCTATCTCTGTGTTTTACCTACTTCCTGACCCACTCATGCAGGTCGGCGAAGAGTTGACACAATCAAGCAATAAAGTGCCTGACAGGAAGTGGCTTGTGTGCAGATCTGAGCTCTCTGGCCAGGAGACAGGACTTCCTGGTGAGCAAAACTAACAGCAGATGAATTAGTGCTTTTTATCAGCAGGAGTTCCAGACCCCTTCGTTTCTGAGGTGAAACCACCAAGTATCAACTCAATCATGTCGGTATGATGACAGTCCTTTGTCTACACAGCAACCTGGGATTTCTGGGGAGAAAGCTAGAAAGAAGCTGATATGCAAAAATGTTTATTAAAGCAACAGAAGACAGTTAATTCTTTTTCAAAAGTACCTGACATGAACAACTGGAACCTAAACTTCAGAAAGCTGAGAATTTCATTAAATCTGTTGCAGGATTTCTGAAACCCATAGGACTCCCCAAACCAAGCAGCCATCAATAGCACAGTTCTCCTTCTAAATCGCCACTGTGGAATATCAATTACCTTGATGACATGGAAAATCAGGACCCAATGTCCACCCTTGAATGCACCTAGGTTCAGAATGACAACTTGAGAACATAACTTACAGATTCACTTCACCTTGGTTTTTCAATGAGAGGTATTTGAGGCACGTAAAAAAACATTCATTTTCCATTCCCATATTTCTTATGAAATGAACGTTCCTAGGTATGCACTTGATTCTCATTCTGGTGTCAAGAACCCAGTGCAAATGTCTCATAGGGTAACCTTTAGAGTCTAGTCTATTTTTTTTCCTCTCAACTTCTTGCAATATGCTTCACTAGGCTAGAACTTTATAACATGATTTGATACTATCATTTGTCATAACTACTGAATCTGAGTGATTTCTTGGATTGAAGTCTGCACACTTCTTAGTACCAAGTGTAGAGATGCTAAAATGGCAACCCTGAGGTCAGATATTAAAACGTACAACCTCTTCTCCTCTTGTAATGCTTGGTTGATAAGCAGTTATTGTCCTGAAAGCCAGTCATTGGAGTTGAAAGATAAATATTATTCCATATCTTATTGAATAAAATATATTATATCACAGGTGATGGAGACAGATTGACTCAATAAATTCTAATAGTGTATGCTGAGAAATAGTGGCAATAAAAATGCTGATGACTTGACACAGGGAGAATATTGAATGTCATTAACATTCTATTTCCTCTCTTCTGATCTCCCTGTCATGTTCTTTACACTGCTATAATCTCTATCAGTGGATTTTTCTTTGCATTATCAGTATGAGAATAAATGGCATGGTTAGTACTTTAAGTTATCCACTACTCCACTGATTGCAGAAATGAGGCAGTAGCCTAAACACAGAAAATTAATATAAAATTTTATATTTAGCCATATCATCAGCCTATATTTGAGCATACTGCAAGAATGGGAGCTGCCAACGAGCGCAACAATGTGGTCTTTCCACAAAGTTTTGTCCAAATTCTCATTTGTGCTAATTTTCATTAACTGAATCAGTTTAGAGTAATGAGTCAGAATTTCCTTTTGGGATTTTATTTTAAGACAGTTCAGTGACATGGATCTTATTTTATGAGCTGCAGTAAGGTGCAAGGAAGGAAAATTTTAAAGCTTGTTTTAATCCAATTGTTTTTGTGTATTGTTTGGGACAGACAATAAACACACATACCATTTGTCAGTAGAATTTAACTTTTGAGTTACAGCTGCTAAATTGATATTTTAAAAAAGTGTATTATGTTAGAGTGGTGACTCATCATTAATGAGAGAGTCTCTCCTATGAGGAACATTCAGAGGGTTCTTACTCAATTAGAGTAAGATTTCCTAGTCCAGTTACTCTCAGTCTTCTCTGAAGAGTTCTGGATGAGATGCTCCTATTTGGCATAGTTCCTTAAATTGTCCACAGATACTCTAATCTCAACATATCTTGAGCTGAAACTGTCTTTTTCTGGAAAAGCTTTTTCCTCTCCCTGTCCTATTTCAGTGAGTGATGTCACTCCCTAATCTGTACCCCCAAACCAGACTTTCACATCCTCTCTGTCCTTCCTCTTCTTTGCCCAAAGCCTCAGTAAGCAAGAAGTTACCAGGGACACAGGTGTTTCTGACAGTGTTTAGAATCTATCTAGTTTTCCAAATCCTGTGTCTATTCTCCTTCAGGTCAATGTCATCTTATCCTCAGATTGCTACAATAGTCTCTGAATTCTTCTTCCATCTTCTAAACTGCTCGCATCCCCAATCCCCAACCTGTCAATCATTCTCCATATTGCAGCAAATCTGATCACGCCTTAAAGTTAAGTCGCTCAGTCGTGTCCGACTCTTTGTGACCTCATGGACTGTAGCCTACCAGGCTCCTCCGTCCATGGGATTCTCCAGGCAAGAGTACTGGAGTGGGTTGCTATTTCCTTCTCCAGAGGATCTTCCTGACCCAGGGATCGAACCCAGGTCTCCAGCATTGTATGCAGACCATTTACCATCTGAGCCACCAGGGAAGTCCTCCTAAGATAAGGCATGATCTTATCAAATCCCTTCAATGGTTCCTCACCATCAGCAGCAGCTTATCCCTAGGAGCAGGGGCATGGATATATCTAGCCTTTAAAGGCTGTAATGGGGTGTGTTTTAATTACTATTGCTATTGTTATTAAAGAAACAGCAAAATATTCCTTCCTCAAAACTGAAATATACTGAGAGGCTCCACTGATGACTTGAAAATCCAATATGACTGGTATTGGTGGATTTCCAGCTGGTGTGCTCATGCTGTCACTCACACCTCCATCACATAGAAGGAGAACACCCTGGAGTGCTTTGGTTGTCAGAGTAGGCAGGCAAATTGTTTTTCATTCTGAAACTTACTTATTTATCTTCATAAATAACATGGTTTAAACTTTTAATTAAAAGTTTATTTCTAGGAAGCCTAGAAATACAATGTTAGAATATTCATGTTAGACTCTGTGCGACCCCATAGACGGCAGCACACAAGGCTCCCCCGTCCCTGGGATTCTCCAGGCAAGAACACTGGAGTGGGTTGCCATTTCCTTCTCCAGTGCATGAAAGTGAAAAGTGAAAGTGAAGTCACTCAGTCGTGTCCTACTCTTCGCGACCACATGGACTGCAGCCTACCAGGCTCCTCCATCCATGGGATCTTCCAGGCAAGAGTACAGGAGTGGGGTGCCATTGCCTTCTCCGTATGAGTTAATAAGCAGTATTAAAACTGGGTGATGAGTGTGAACAGGCCCATAATGATCAATTCATTTAATCATGATATGTATAAACTACCACAAGATATGTACAATAGTCAAAAGATGTCTTCAGTAATCTTGATGTCTCCAGTAATCTAGTTATTGAAATCAAATGTTAGAAAAATTAGGAAAAATACAATAACATTTTTCCATGTATCTTTTAAAAATTTTGTCTTTTAGCAATGAAATGATTGTTCTTATGTCTAAAGAGGACTAGAAATATTAAAGACCTGTATGATAATGTCATCTAGGAGTGGGGAGTGATTAACCTTCAGAACAAGTAGTGAGAGAATAAAATTATTTCTGCTTGGTCCTAATCAAGTCCAGTTTGATCAATTATGTAATGATGACTATTAAGAGTTCTGTGTTTTTTCAAGTTTGATGTCACAAGTCAGGTTCCCCAGAAAGCAATGAAGCCGATATCTGTGGACTGGAAGTTTGGGACATTCTCTGAGACATTCTCTCAGGATCCATACTTGTGGGGAACTAAAGGAATCAGGATTTAACAGAAGGAGAAGTTAGATTGTGATGCATATGTAGAATAAGTCTTAGTTGCGCTGGGATCCTCCTTCAGAGTTTTCTAAAAATAAAACAAGGATCTGAGCTTCTTACATAGACCAGGCATTGCACATGGTTTACTCCAAGGAAGGGCATATGAGCTTGAATGAGGCAATATTCTTTGTTCTAGGAAACTAACCATGTTAGGATGGAGGTAGTGTTTCAGCAGCAAATGAGTCATCGGAACTACCAATGACTGAGAAAATATGTCATTCAATCCTGAAGAGTGTGTTTGGCACATCATAACATTTGTTGGGAGTCCCTGGTGGCTCAGACGGTAAAGCGTCTGCCTGCAATGCGGAAGACAGACGGTAAAGCGTCTGCCTGCAATGCGGAAGACCGGGGTTCGATTCCTGAGTTGGGAAGATCCCCTGGAAAAGGAAATGACAATCCACTCCAGCACTCTTGCCTGAAAAATCCCGTGGACGAAGGAACCTGATAGGCTACAGTCCATGGGGTCGCAAAGAGTCGGACACAACTGAGCGACTTCACTTTCACATTCACTAACATTTGTTACCATCTATGTCTTATACTACCAAGATCTATCTGCTTCATATAAACTTAGGGATCACCTTTTTCACAATTATGGTGGGCTCCTTTCCTGAAGAGCCTGATGGGAAGAAATACACAGACCCCACACTGACACTGTTCAGAGGTCGTGTAACCAATATTCGCTATTTCATTTTGAACTATCCATTCTAGTTTTCCTTCATTTTAGGAGGATCCATTTGTTGTTCTAGGTAGCTTACCTGGGCAGTAAGGTAAAATGTTCTTATTTATGAAAAGTGAGTGTCTGTCACCATGCTCTTCTCAGGCTAGGCTGCTGCTTTTGCCCATTTGCTATCACAATTAGGCACAAGATAGTAAGGCATCCCCACATAGTGACTAAACTTATTCTCTCTGCCTCCATTCTGTAAATGTATGTCAGTTGCACCAGCTGGGGTGGCATAGTTCCCAACCACTGGTACCACATTATCTACCAGGTCTCATGGCTCAGGGTCAGGGTTATTTGCACCATATCCAGAGTCTGCTGCAAAACTCTTTCCTTCCCCCGACTCTTCACAAAACTGACAGCCTTTTAGGTGATCTGGGACTTCATTATCTGTTTCCCGTATACAACCACACGAATAGTTGGGCCCATGACAATGTTTTAGAATTCTGAATATCAATGTCAGTTCAAATACAGTCTACAAAAACTCTCATAATGTTGAGACATTTCTTTTTTTTAACCAAGCAAGTGGCTCAGCTTTTTAAAAGAGACCAAGAAAATCATTCATACATACACTTTCTGGGGTGTTGCTATAGTGCCCCACCCTGGAAATCTGATTCTTTCTTCAGTCAGTGGGTTCTGAACTATAAACTGGGTCAGGCTCAGTATCTGAAGAAGGAAGTGGATTTTTGATTGGGGTGGTTGCCTTGGACCATATACAGTTTGTATTTCTTTTGATCATATAGATGGCACTCTTGTTAATTGCTCATCAATCTTTCTCCAAGGAAGGTGGGATCTATTATCTATTCTCATAATTATCTGTAGGTCCATTAATTCCAGTTGTTTTTTTAAATTTCTAACTTATTATAATCTTTGTATAGAACTTGCTCTGGTGGTGAAGTGTCATTGCCTATCCTCTAATATTTCTGAATTCCAAGATCCCATTCTATCATTGAGCCCATTTCTATAACAGTATCTGCTATTGTCGATGCTGGTTCACACCACTCAGTCACCGCTGAATTTCTCCATTCCTCTCATCAGTTTGCTTGCCAGTTTGATTAGCAAGGTGACCTCTGATCCTTTCTGCAGAACACAGTCAAATGATGGGTTTCCCAGTCTTATACACAGCACCAACTTCAGCACATCCATTCTCTGAGCCTTTTGATCCCCTATTGTATAATCTGCAATGGCAGTTCTGTCAGTTCTGCTTACCTCCTGAGGGTAATTGATTTCCCCAAGCTTCTAAGAGACATCCTAACAATGTGTTAAAATCACCATCTGAGGTCTTTGCCAGATTGTTGTATCCAATATTTCGAGTAGTGATCCCGTTTTGGTAAACTCTCTCTGTCCAAAATTATAGTCTGTCCCACTTATTTTCAGTACCCTCTGAATCCATTCTCTATATAATTACCTTGTTTCTGACAGTACATGTTGACTATTTCTTATAGCAAATTCCTTTCCTCCCTTGGTAGGCTCAGTGATTCCCTGGCTAGGTATCATTGTGACTCATCCCTAGTTAAAGTGGTCAGGAAAGAATAAGAGGCAGATCCTGAAGGGCACACACTTTGTTTTACAAGACAGAAAACCCTGCATTGTCTTCACCGAAAAACGTGGGCTATAGGTTTTAACAGGGAGGAATAGATCATTTCCATTGGCCTAGATGGATTTGGAGATTCAAGGTTTTCGAGGCAAAACTTCAGATGCTCCTATCCTGAAAGTGAAAGTCACTCAGTCATGTCTGACTCTTTGTGGCTCCATGGACTGTACAGTCCATGGAATTCTCCAGGTCAGAAAACTGGAGTGGATAGTTTTTCCCTTCTCCAGAGGATCTTCCCAACCCAGGGATCAAACCCAGGTCTCCAGCATTGCAGGCAAATTCTTTACCAGCTGAGCCACAAGGAAAGCCCAAGAACACTGGAGTGGGTAGCCTATCCCTTCTCCAGAGGATCTTCCCAACCCAGGAATCAAACCAGAGTGTCCTGCATTGCAGATGGATTCTTTACCAACCAAGTTATCAGGGAAGCCCTGTTCCTATCCTAGTTCTTACTAAATATACAGTAGCATTATGCCTTAAAATTTTGCACACCTTATTTAAAATATAATTTGTTGATAAAAATGCTGTCATATGAGTCTTCAGTGAATCATAATCTTTTTGCTCAATGGTGATGGCTGCTGACTGATCAGCATGGTAGTTGCTTAAGGCTGGAGTCAGTTCAGTTCAATTGCTCAGTCGGTCTGACTCCTTGCGACCCCATGGACTGTAGCACGCTAGGCTTCCCCGTCCATCACCAACTTCCGGAGTTTGCTCAAATCCATGTCCGTTGAGTCAGTGATGCCATCCAACCATCTCATCCTCTATCATCCTCTTCTCCCACCTTCAGTCTTTCCCGGCATCAGGGTCATCTCCATTGAGTCAGTTCTTCGCATCAGATGGCTAAAGTACTGGAGTTTCAGCTTCAGCATCAGTCCTTTCAGTGAACATTCAGGACTGATTTCCTTTAGAATGGACTGGTTCAATCTCCTTGCAGTCCAAGGGACTCTCAAGAGTCTTCTCCAACACAACAGTTCAAAAGCATCAATTATTTGGCACTCAGCTCTCTTTATAGTCCAACTCTCACATCTATATATGACCACTGGAAAAACCAAAGCTTTGGCTACTTGGACCTTTGTTGGCAAAGTAATGCCTCTGCTTTTTAATATGCTGTCTAGGTTGGGTCATAGCTTTTCTTCCAAGGGATAAGCATCTTTTAATTTCATGGCTGGGATGGCTGTAGCAATTTCTGTCAATGGCCACAGCAGTTGATATTTCCTTTTCTGAACTATTTTTCTGTAGTATGCAATACTGTTTAATAGCACTTTGCCCACATTAGAAATTTGTTCAATATTGGAGTCAATTCTTTCAAATCCTCCCACTGGTTTATGAAATAAATTGATGTAATATCCTAAGTCCTTTGTTGTCATTTCAGCAATCTTCACAGCACTTTTGCCAGGAATAGATTCCATCTCAAGAAACCACTTTCTCTACTCATCCATAAGAAGCAAGTCCTCATCCTTTCAAGTTTTATTGTGAGGTTGCAGCAATTCAGTCTCATCCTTAAAGGCTGGAATCATCTTCTGCCTAACTCCTGCTAATTTCAATATTTTGACCTCTTCCCATGAATCACAAACATTCTTAAAGGTATATAAAATGGTGAATCCCTTCCATAAAGTTTTCAATTTACTTTGCCCAGATCCATCAGTGGAATCACTATTTGTGCACCTGTAGACTTTATATAAGACCTGGAATTTGAAATTACTTTTTGATCCACAGGCTGCAGAATGGCTGCTGTATTAGCAGGCATAAAAAACAACGTTAATCTCATTGTTGACTTTCATTAGAGCTCTTGAGGAGTCATGGGTATTGTCAATAAGCAGTAATGTTTCAAGATGAAACTTTACCTTTTTTTCTTTTTCTGAGCTGTAGGTCTCAACAACGGGATTAAAATATTTCGTAAAGCATATTGTAAACAGATGTGCTGCCATACGGGCTTTGTTGTTCCATTTATAGAGCACAGGCAGAGTAGATTTAGAGTCCACAGTTTTTAAAAGTCCTAGGATTTTCATAATGAGAAATGGCTTTTACTTGAAAGTCATCAGCTGCAGTAGCCCTGAACAAGAGTCGGCCTGTCATTTGACATTTTGAAGCCAGGCGTTGACTTCTCTTTAGCTATGAAAGACTTAAATGGCATCTTCTTCCAGTGTAAGGTTGCTTCTTCTACACTGAAAATTTGTAGTTTAGAGCAGCCATCTTCATGGCTAATGGTTTTAGTTAGGCCTCTGGATAACTTGCTGCCAGCAGTCACTGTTTCATCCTGCTCTTTCATGTTATAAGGACAGTGTCTTCCTGACACCTTATGAACCAATCTCTGTGAGCTTCACACTTTTCTTCTGTAGTTTCCTCACCTGCCTCGGCCTTCCTAGAATTGAAGAGAGTTAGGGCCTTGCTCTTGATTAGGCTTTGACTTAATGGACTTGCGATCTTCTACCTAGAACACTCAAAACTTTTCCCCAATCACCAATAAAGTGATTTTTTTTTGCCTTTTTTTTTTTTTTTAACCATTTGTGTGTTCATGGGAGCAGTTTCAAGAAACTTTTCCTTCATGAAGCTTTTCCTTTTCCTTCACAACTTGACTAACTCTTTAACTTTCATACTATTTCAGTTCAACATGCCTTCTTCACTAGGCTTAATTATTTCCAGCTTTTATTTAAGGTGAGAGAGGTGTGACTCTTCCTTTCACTGAAAACGTAGAGGCCACTGCAGGATTATTAATTGGCCTGATTTCAATATTATTGTGTCTAAGGGTGTACGGAGGCCTGAGGAAGGGGAGAGAGACTGGGGAACAGCTAGTTGGTAGAGTAGTTGGAACTCACACGTAATTTATGTATTAAGTTCACTGTCTTATATGGGTGCAGTTCATGGCACCACAAAACAACTGCAGTCGTAACATCAAAGATCACTGACCATCATTGTTGTTCATTGTTCAGTCAATAAGTCGTGTCCGACTCTTTGCAAGCCCATGGACTGAAGCATGCCAGGCTTCCCTGTCCTTCACTATCTCCCGCAGCTTGCTCAAACTCATGTCCATTGAGTCACTGATGCCATCCAACCATCTCATCCTCTGTTCGTCTCCTTCTTCTCCTGCCCTCAATCTTTCTCAGCATCATCATATTGAATATAATAATGATGAAAACATTTGAAATTCTGTGAGAATTATCAACCTGTGATGCAGAGACACAAAAATCAGTAAATGCTGTTGGAAAAATGGCACCCATAGCCTTGCTCCATACAGGTTGCCACAAACCTTCAATTTGTTAAAAAAAAAAAAAAAAGTGCAATGATTTTCAAAGTACAGTAAAGTGAAGGGTAATAAAAAAAAAGTCATGCTTGCATTCATCCTTCAGAACTGAGGCACTCATACACAGTTGCTGGAAATATTACTCTTTTGACTCCATCTTCAGGAATTGCCCTCAGCTGAGGAGAACTACTAAGCTCAAATCTGTACATTTCCCTCGAGTGTTGGCACAGACCCAGGGCTGGTAATATAGAGGCCAAAGATGCAGGCTTCTTGCTTCAAGGCAGGCACTTTTGAAATGATGATCCATCTCCAACACTCTCCAGGGCATTCTGGGATTGGGTTGATACCCTCTAAATTGCATTACTTCCTCTGCCACAGTCCTTCCTTCCCTCCTCCACAGGAGTTGATCTTGCAAGCCACTTCTCAATAAACTTCTTGCATAAAATCTCTGTGATTCTTTCAAAGACTTGGTCTAAGATAACAAACATATTCTGTAGTTACTGGACTTATGAATGTCATTAGAGATTGTTTCAAATATTCTTATCCAAAGTGAAGTATTTATTTTACTTGGAAATGTTATAATATGTCATGGAAATTGACAAAAAGATTGAAAAAAAAAATTCCCTAAGAGTTTGGGAGATTATGCTACTGTAAAATGAGTTTGTAAGTCTAAGGTTGGTTAATGCTAGACTATAGGATCATGTCTTATCACTTGCTTCTCACATTCTATCTTTCTCACATCCCAAATTATTTGTTTTCTCCTAATTGTTTCTCTTTAGGGGTCTTTTACCATATTATTTTCTGTTTCCTCTTCCTTCACATAGCTAAGTGAAGTGACACCAGAAGTACAGCTTTTCTAATAATTTACATTGAAGTATTTTACTGGGAAGGGACCATCTCTAGAATGAATTAATCAATATGGTGATATCATGCTGGTATAACTTTTATTATCATAAGTTTATCCTCTTCAGTTATAACAGCAGGGGCTCAGATCAACCAGATTCAGGGCTTCGACTCTGATAGAAAAACAATGACAATGGTGTGAGAATCAATGGAGTAATGTCTAGAGTACTCCCTTGTTGGTTTGTGAATTTTCTGATAAGTATGAGTGTAGAAGGTCAAAGCCAGACTTGAGATGGCAACCCAACTCATCTCAGCTGCTCAGGTTTTATTAGGGAGGTTCTGTTAACCATAGGCTTCAGAACATCCTTGTGGTTGGATAACTAGCTCAGAACTGTGAGTCACAAAGATAGGAAGGTGAATAAAAATTCTTTCCTCTTTTACCAAAAATAAATGTCTATACATGTCAAAATGAATTGCACTGCACACCCTATAATTTATTCAGGATTATGGCAGCAGAATTTAGAAAAGGATTGGAAATGCTCTCCACCAGCAGCTCCTCATCCTCTGTCACCCTCTTCTCCTTCTGCCTTCCATCTTTCCCAGCATCAGGGTCTTTTCCAATGAGTCAGCTGTTCACATCATGGGCCAAAGTATTGGAGTTTAAGCTTCAGCATCAGTCCTTCCAGTGACTATTCAGGGTTGATTTCCTTTAGGATGGACTGGTTTGGTCCTCTTGCAGTTTAAGTGTCTCTCAAGAGTCTTCTCTAGTACCACAGTTTGAAAGCAATTGCTCTGCTTTCTTTATGGTCCAACTCTTACAACCGTACATGACTACTGGAAAACTTTGATCTATGATTTAGAAAAGGCAGAGAAACCAGAGAGCTAATGGCTTTTTGTGTGGAGATAAGTATGGGATTTCTATTTAAAAAATCAGAAGCTCTAGTGGAGTATGCTTATAGCTTTGATTGTACTACCCCTATATACAGATTTGTGAACAACAGATTCAGTTCCGGAGAATGAGGCACAGCTTCTACCGAACGATTTTAAAGGAATCACCCCCAGATGTGCTATGTGTAGTAATGTCAAGTCAGTTTGACAAATGTCTTCTGGAAGAGCACTATAACCTCTCCATAATGGATTTCTTTTTTCTTCCAGAAGACAGCTGGTGGACACATTATTTCTAGTTTGTCAATATCCCATCTTTAGGTATCACTTCTCTCTGGTCCTGGTTGGCCCTCACTCACCATGTCCCACAAACTCTGACCACGTTTTCTGACGCAGGGTTGGTTTGTGACACAGCCTGAGCCAATAATTAAACTCCCATCTCCTTAAAGAGAGTACAAGTAGACTCTTCCCCAAGATTGCCTCGTGCTTATTGGAAGAGGTAATATCTCTGTCTCTACATTTTACAGCTAAAAAGAGGTAAGCCAGACATGGCCAGTGGTTATCTTACTCACACAGGGAAAGAAACTTTCATTTCAATGAAATGAGAGTTTAAAAGGAGATGCAAAGAAGATCACTGACAATATTCCTGGGGCCCATGGGTCTGATTGAACATTTAGCTGACTGTTCTCCAGGACATCTTTTAGTGAGCCAATGAAATTCTATTCCTGCCTGAGATTGTTTGAATTGTTTCGCCACTTTAAAAACATTCAGCCTATTTTACAAATTATTTGGATGAATTGTATTTGAGTGGAATCTACTACTACTTAATTCCTTCAGTCCACATTCTCCACACCTAGTTTGAGTCAGGATAATCTAGGATTGGTGCATATAATTGCATTTTTTTGTGTTTAACTGGAGACATAAAGTGACAGTGAAGGTCACTCAGTTGTGTCTGACACTTTGTAATCCCATGGACTGTATAGTCCATGGAATTCTCCAGGCCAGAATACTGGATTGGGTAGCCTTTTCCTTCTCTGGGGGATCTTCCCAACCCAAGAATCAAACTCAGGTCTCCCACATTGTAGGTGGATTTTTTTACCAGCTGAGCCACAAGGGAAGCATAAGTCAGGAAGATTTTCCTACATCAGTGTCTTTAAGTGAAGAATCTGATATGGCCAATAGCTCAGAAAATGCCCACTGGATACAGATATACTGGATTAATAAAAATGTAAAAGTATTAGGTAAATAATTTCAATGTTATATAAGTGATGATAAAACTAAGAATACAGGTTTTCATTCAGTTTTTAAAAATCCCAAAGAGGTATGTGATGAACAAAGACTATAACACTACAACTCAGGTAGCCATGAAACTTCATTCTCATGAAAATAGAAAGGAGTCCCTTATTCATTAATGACCTACCTTTCTAAGTAATATGTAATTTTTGCCTCTCTGCCAATGGGCATGGCTAAATATTGATGCAATCACATAGGGTCTAATAACAGTGAATAGGAGGCAACATTATATATTTATACTATATTTCTCTAGAGTCAAAAACCAGTAATACCCTGGGGTTTTAGGATTTCTTTTCTCAGTTGTGAGCATAAGAACATGAAAATGAATGAATGGGGAGGAACTGGGAGAAGGATGGGTGGGAGGCTGGGGTTAGCAGATGGAGGCTGTTATATGCAGAATGGATAAACAGCAAGGTCCTACTGCACAGGGAACTAGATTCAATATCTTGTTATAAACAATAATGAAAAACATTAAAGGTGTATACAAATGTATAACTGAATCACTTTGCGCATAGCAGAAATCAATACAACACTGTAAATCAACTATACTTCAATAAAAATAAGAAAATGAAATTAGCCATAAGGGATTACTTCTATTTTACCTGATTTTCATCTAAAAAATGTTCATTTCATATGGTTCAACATGAGCATTCAATGATTTTAATTCTAATATTATTACAAATATGACATGTACATTACTAAAGAAAGAACACCTACTATGAAATAAGAACTGGAATAAGTCCTTAATTTACTTAAAAACATGTGATCTTTCACAACATTGACAGTTGTAAAGTACCAATGAAAGAAAGTGAAAGTGAAAGTCACTCTGTCATGTCTGACTCTTTGCAATCCCATGGACTATACCGTCCATGGAATTCTCCAGGTCAGAATTACTGAAGTGGGTAGCCTTTCCCTTCTCCAGGGGATCTTACCAACCCAGGAAAGGAAACCAGGTCTCTTGCATTGCAGGTAGATTCTTTACCAGCTAAGCTACCACGGAAGCCCAATAGATGTAAAGCCCAATTGGTAAAGGACCAATAGGTGTAATTATTTTCTTACTATACAGATGAGGAAAGGAAGTCTCTAAAGGTTCATTAACTGGCCAGTGTCTCAGAGACTGTATATGTGGGAGCCAGGACTTGAACCCAATGAATCCAGTTCCTAAGTCTGCACCATTAGCTGCTGTGTTATATTATGCTGCAAAGTAACACTCCAGATTCCAGGCTTATATTCTCCCTTTCCAGTCATAATGCAGATACAATAAAACAAGGTAAGATTTCCTGAAGTTTTATATTCCTCTTCCTCTGATTTCTTATTCAGGATATCAATGAAATGAGAACACTTTTGGTGTCAGCACATTCAGGACTTCTCTGAAACTCTAGATCTAAGTCAATGGAATAACAAGTAAAACTCATTGCTTTATTTAATACCATTGTTGTTTCAGATATCTCCTAGTCATCTCATTTCATGAGGGAGGGATTTCTACTCTAGGCTTTTTAGAATGGCCAACAAAAGTCCCCTGGCACTGGACGATGAGATTGACAGCAATTTATAAATCACGTGCACTCTCAGCTTGGGGGAGAAAGATGGTGCCTGCCCCACAGGGCCATATGGAAGTTGCGTTCAGGGACAGAGTGAAAAAGTAGGTCTGTGGGAGTCAGTCTTTGCAGCATCAAGAGGATGGGGTGAGCCACGGTGTCCATGGGAGGGTGTGATTGGCTTGTTTGAAAGAGAGAGTTGTTGGGCTAAGGGGAGTCATCCATGAGAGCACCGTGGGGAGGAAAACCTGCAGTTAGGTCATTTAAGGCCCTCAGTTTCCCTGGTGGCTCAGATGGTAAAGCGTCTGCCTGCAATGCAGGAGACTCAGGTTCCATCCCTCAGTTGGAAAGATCCCCTGGAGAAGGGAAAGACTACCTACTCTAGGACTCTTGCCTGGAAGATCCTATGGAAGGAGGAACCTGGGAGGCTATGGTCTGTATGGTCACAAAGAGTTGGACACAACTGAGCTACTTCATTTTTCAGTTTCCCTAGATATCAAAGCAGCAGAAAATATTGGGCCTTGATATTAGGCTTTAAATGCTGTTGTCTGGCTTGATGGTTCTAGCAGGAGCAAAATCTAAAACAAACAAAGCAAAATAGTCCTTGATATATTTGGCTAAAACTGAATGTGAGAAAACTTTTGCTGTAGCCAAAAGAGGAAGGAGGCTGACTAGTCATAAACAGCGGTCAGAGGCATTGCTTCAATACTTTGTAATCTTCAGGTCCTAACTTGTCCTTAGGTTTTTATAAAAGCACAGATGAAATGCTAGATGGGTTGAGAATTTCCAAATCATTTATACAGATGTTCATATTTTCAGGCTAGCAGACAGGACAAAGATATCTTCAAATATTTTTAAATGTCTCCTTTGAAGGTCCTGTAGCATAAGCTACACAGCTACATGATCGTGGGCAAGTTGTTCCATTTTCTTAGGCTCCATTGCTTGACTTTCAAATAAGATCTAATAATATCCATTTCAAGGGATTACATGAAACTTGAATAAAACAACAGATATGATGGGTTGCCAGTTCAGAATTCTCAATAGATAGTATTCCTTTCTTTCTTCCCCCTCCACTTACCATTTGGTTTTTGTCTCTTTATATTATTGACGATTATTAGATGCTACCTTACTTTCTATGATGTGCAGATACAGCTGTAATTGCTGGATCCTTTTATCAGGCCATTGTAAATGTAACATTTGAATCAATCAAAAGGCATCATCTTAGTACTGAGTACACAACTATATGTATATATTACTTCTATATCATGTCATCCATGAAATCTCCAAAGTCTCAACACTGAAAACAAGAAGCTACCAGAGTAGAACAAAGATACCTCTGCTTTCAGTTGTCTGCGGATTGCATTTGTAATGTTTAAATACTAAATAATCATATTTTTTTTTAGTGCTGGTGGGAAGTGAAATGTCAATACCTCCAGTAGTTAATCAAGTATTTCATTGCTAGATGAAGTAGAGGAAAAAGGAAACATAACAATAATGGCCTATGTTTAGAATCTAAGATAAACCCATAATACCTTTCTGCTAAAGTTAAATTTTAACTTAATTTGTTCATCACATATAGACTTCCAGATGTACAAGCTGGATGTAGAAAAGGCAGAGGAACGAGAGATCAAATTGTCAACATCTGTTGGATCAGAGAAAAGGCAAGAGACTTCCAGAAGAACTTCTGCTTCATTAATTACACTAAAACCTTTGACAGTGTGGATCACAACAAACTGTGGGAAATTCTTCAAGAGATGGGATTATCAGACCACCTTACCTGTCTCCTGAAAAACCTGTATGCAGGTCAAGAAGCAACAGTTAGAATCAGGCATGGAACATTGGACTGGTTCAAAACTGGGAAAGGAGTATGTCAAGGCTGTATATTATCACCTTGATTAGTTAACTTTTATGCAGAATACAGATGCAAAATGCCAGGCTGAATGAAGCACAAGCCGGAATCAAGATTGCTGGGAGAAATATCAATAACCTCAGATATGCAGATGATATCACCCTTATGGTAGAAAGTGAAGAGGAACTAAGAGTCTCTTGATGAAAGTGAAGAAGAGAGTGAAAAAACTGGTTTAAAATTCAACATTTAAAAAATGAAGATCATGGTACCCAGTTCCATGACTCATGGCAAATAGATGGGGAAACAGTGATTTGAAACAGTGATAGACTTTTTTTTTGGGGGGGGGGTGCTCCAGAATCACTGCCAATGGTGTCTGTAGAGCCATGAAATTAAAAGACACTTGCTCCTTGGAAGAAAAACTGTGACAAACCTGGACAGTATATTAAAAAACAGAGACATTACTTTGCTGACAGAGGCCCATGTAGTCAAAGCCATGGTCTTCCCAGTAGTCATGTATGGATGTGAGAGTTGGACTATCAAGAAGGCTGAACACTGAAGAGTTGATGCTTTTGAAATATGGTGTGGGAGAAGACTCTTGAGAGTCCCTTGGACTGCAAGGAGATCCAACCAGTCCATTCTGGTTTGATCAGGAAAATCAGGAAATTTTCTGATATTCTGATATTCAGGATTCTTGATCAGAATATCATCAAGGACTGATGTTGAAGCTGAAGCTCCAATACTTTGGCCACCTGACATGAAGAGCTGACTCATTGGAGAAGACCCTGATGCTGAGAAAGATTGAAGGCAGAAGGAGAAAGGGATAACTGAGGACTAGATGGTTGGATGGCATTACTGACTCAATGGACATCAGTTTGAGCAAACTCTGGGAGATGGTGAAGGACAGGGAAACCTGGTGTACTTCAGTCCATGGGAGTGCAAAGAGTTGGACACAACTGAGCAGCAACAAATACCTGTTTTATGCTAGTAATTCTATTAACTTCTTACTAAACCTCATGATAGCCCATGGACACCCCAAACTTAACATGTCCATGATGAAATTTCCATGTTGTACTCATTCCCTACATCCTTTCTCTTCTCTCCATTTTAATGAAAGGACCTGCCAATGTCTATCAAACTGAATCAGAACTAGGGCTTCATCTGGGGTCTCTTCCCTCTCTTATCCTTCATAACCAATCATTCCTATTGTCCTTCAATGCTGAGTCTTAATCCACTTTGGTTTTTTATCCCATCACCACCTTCAGCTTTCATCCAGATTAAAACATTCAACAACAGCTCTGTTGTCACATGCATGTTTCACATAGTAACGAACTATCTTTTCTTATATAAAAACATTCCACACAATAGGAGATAGGAAGGTATCAGCATGAAGGTGAAGATCCATTCTAGCCTATTTCTTCAACTAATTACAATTGAAATCTTTGGACAAAAGACAAAACTGATTGTTTGAGGGTTCTGAAAAATAAACAAAGCAGGTGGAGTAAAGCCAAATCTTGAAGTAACTCTATAGAGCTGTATCCTGAGATTTTTTTTCCCTCTATCCTATTGTTGGGGTCCTTTAATGGACCTTTAATGGACCCCAACAATAGGACCTTTAATGGACCACTCTGGTGGTCTGGAGACAAATAAGAAAGTAAAAGAGAGAGAAAGAGACTGATATTCCTTGGTTTACACAGAAAGCCAATAATGCCCCTGCATGGGGCTTGCTCTGTTCACGAAGGCCTCAGGCACCCTCTCGATTGAGTGAAGGTGCAGAGTGCCTTCTCGAGAAGGTCTTAGAAGCCCAGGCAGATGTCCATCAGCAGACAAAAGGATGAGAAAGCTGTGGTACATATACACAATGGAGTATTACTCAGCCATTAAAAAGAATACATTTGAATCAGTTCTAATGAGGTGGATGAAACTGGAGCTGATTATACAGAGTGAAGTAAGCCAGAAAGAAAAACACCAATATGGTATACTAACACATATATACGGAATTTAGAAAGATGGTAATGATAACCCTGTATGCGAGACAGCAAAAGAGACACAGATGTATAAAACGGACTTTTGGACTCTGAGGGAGAGGGAGAGGGTGGGATGATTTGGGAGAATGGCATTGAAACATGTATACTATCATGTAAGAAATGAATTGCCAGTCTAGGTTCGATACAGGATACAAGATGCTTGGGGCTGGTGCACTGGGATGACCCAGAGAGTTGATATGGGGAGGGTGTAGGAAGGGGGTTCAGGATTGAGAATTCATGTACACCCATGGTGGATTCATGTCAATGTATGGCAAAACCAATACAGTATTGTAAAGTAAAATAAAAAAAAAAAAAGAAGAAGAAACCCAGGCAGGAAAGTGAACATGGAGGACTTCTACACTCCAAAGAAATAGCCTGAGAGAGAGAAAGAGAGAGAGAGAAAAAAAGCAAGACACGGGGACCAAAGCTCTGATGGAGCAAAGGTGTTTTAATCAACATAGTGTGGACGTATATACTGTAGCTATTCTCAGCAAAGATAAAGATTAAAATTCCAGACTTAACAAAACATAGGCGATCCATATTAAAGAGAGAGAGAGTTGTAAATAATCATTTTTACCATATGGTTCATAAAAAGGAAGAGGGTACTTATCACCATATAGAAAGGCTAATGAAGGAAATGCCTGGATTCCTCAGCCCCCAGGAGAGGCTTGCCTCTCCTAATTCCTTAATATTCAGGAATTAATAAGGAACAGAGAATTCCTGACAGATCCAAAACAGCACACAGGAAGCCTCCAGTTAAATGCTTCCTGACAATACCCCCTATTTTATTATATTTGTTAAAAAAAAAAAAGGTCCTGACCAAATGAGTTTGGTTAGTATTAACCAACCTTATAGAAAGGCAATGGTAAACAACAAATATAATTATCAAGACAATCACCAAAGTTACCGTTCCAGACCTGATACTGTGGGGGGTAATATTTTGAAACCATCCTCGTGGCTCTAGCCTGGATACTTTTTCAGCTAAAGTTTCCAAATTACTGGAAGAGGGCAGATTTTTATAAAAAGTTTTAAAGATTTCCTTTTGCAGTAAATGCACATTCAGAGAGGCATTATCATGTATATTTTGTAAATGAAATTTGATTTGTTCCCAGTTGTAGGTACTATGATTGAATTGAACAGGAGTAACACAAAATTGAGTAGCTTAAAGAAACAGAGGAGTTAAGACACGTATATAGTTTCCAATTAATACAAGTTACAGAACGTGAAGTCTATTAAATTGTAAATTTACTATGGCTATAACGAAAGGGAGTGGAACACAGGCCTGTACAAAATATGACTGATTATAGCGAAAGAAATCATTACTACGACCATGACAGGTCTCTGTGAAATGTCCAGACCAAGTTTCAAATTTTTTGGTTCGCAACAAGTTTCCAAATGTCCCATTGTTCAGGCCCAGTTTGTTTATCAAGGACGATTGGAAGAGGAGGGGGGGTGTCATTCCACAGTCAAGCCAGCTAAGAAGTCCTTTGTCGTGGTAATGTTTCATTAGTAACCTTTTACATAATGTTTTTTGTTCTTTCCCTAACTCTTCCCCTAAAGTTTCAGTACTGTAAACATGGTTCACAGTAAATAACCCAAGCAACTTCTGAAGGTCTTCTTTTGGAGGCAGAATGAAAACCCAAGTGTGTTGGCTGACGTTTGTGCATACTACTGCTGGGCCATGCACAAGGGAAGGACTTCATAGCCTAAAGAAATGCTAATTACTTTTCCTTCCTCCCCAGGTTGTGATGGCTCCTTCATGTTCTAGGGAGGGGGCATATGTATAGAGTCATTAGTTGAAAGGATTGGTCCTCTCTCTGTCCATTCGACCACCTGTAATAGAGGGGGTTTGGGTATTAGTTGAGCGGGGAGCGGGGGCAGGGGAGGTACAGGCCAAAAGACTGAGCATTGCCAGGAGAATGTATTCAGGACTCCGAGGCAATCCCTGTTGAGAGACCAAATTTTCAGCTCGATTAGTAAGGGATTTTATTTGTCCCCAAGGGAGATTGTAGGGGTGATGCCGACGAGGGCATTGCTTTCTGGAGATCTTTTGAGAGGACATAGCCCATATTGGAATTTCTTCTTCCTTGGGTTCTTGTTTCATCTCCATTTTGAATGCTGGGGGCCCCCTTGGGTTGAATCTTCGAAAGAGATTAAAAAAAATTTTTTTAAACAAATAAAACTGTATTAACAATAGTTATAGGTTTAGAAAGTATCTTATGTTTGAATCTAGTGAACTCTGCTTTAGATAAGAAGACAGTAGTGTACTTGTGTATACCCCCTTTAAAAAATTTTTTTTATTTGCAACTTTAGTGTGTGATGTGCTCGTTTGACTAAATCTTGTGTCTGTGGATTATAAAGAATACCTGTAATATGTTTAATAGAAAAAGATTGTAAAAATTCTTTAAAGTGTCTAGAAATATAGGCAGGGTATAACATGTGTAGCCTCAACGCGAAGAGGTGTGGCCCAGATAAAAGAGGAATCTGTGTCTATACAGACATGTAGGAAGGAAAATGGAGGAAGTTCAGGGCAATAATTTACCTTGTGTGATGGGTCAAAGATGTAGGGGTCTACAAGTAGAACAATTACTAATAATTTCTTTATCCTGGCAGTATGGGATTTTCCATAGCTGGAGTAGGGAGCCAGCATTGTTATGCAACAGAGCATGCTGTTCCTCTGGAGTAGCAAAGGAAACCCATTTATCACCTTGTTCATTATCAGAAGTCATGCGGCCCAGAAGACAAGAGTGTGTATGAAGTGAAGTGAAGTGAAGTGAAGTCGCTCAGTCGTGTCCGACTCTTTGCAAACCCGTGGACTGCAGCCTTCCAGGCTCCTCCGTCCATGGGATTCTCCAGGCAAGAATACTGGAGTGGGTTGCCATTTCCTTCTCCAGGGGATCTTCCCAACCCAGGGATCGAACCCAGGTCTCCCACATTGGAGACAGATGCTTTAACCTCTGAGCCACCAGGGAAGCCCCAGAGTGTGTATAAATATGTGTAATATAAATGGGAGAATTGCGGTTTCTAACAACAGATTGTAGTTCTAAAAAGAATCAAGTAGAACAATTACTAATAATTTCTTTATCCTGGCAGTATGGGATTTTCCATAGCTGGAGTAGGGAGCCAGCATTGTTATGCAACAGAGCATGCTGTTCCTCTGGAGTAGCAAAGGAAACCCATTTATCACCTTGTTCATTATCAGAAGTCATGCGGCCCAGAAGACAAGAGTGTGTATGAAGTGAAGTGAAGTGAAGTGAAGTCGCTCAGTCGTGTCCGACTCTTTGCAAACCCGTGGACTGCAGCCTTCCAGGCTCCTCCGTCCATGGGATTCTCCAGGCAAGAATACTGGAGTGGGTTGCCATTTCCTTCTCCAGGGGATCTTCCCAACCCAGGGATCGAACCCAGGTCTCCCACATTGGAGACAGATGCTTTAACCTCTGAGCCACCAGGGAAGCCCCAGAGTGTGTATAAATATGTGTAATATAAATGGGAGAATTGCGGTTTCTAACAACAGATTGTAGTTCTAAAAAGAATTGTTGAATAATAGGTTGATTGGAGTTTATGGTGGAGGTTTCTATATTTTTTAACACAAAAACAATATATAGAGTCAGTGACTGTATTAATGGGGTAAGGATGTAGGCAAATAACTTAAATAAGAGCATATAATTCATTTTGTTGAGCAGAATGAAATTTAGTATAAAAGACTTTATATTCCTTAACAAACCAGAATGAAGCTTTGGCATTTTTCAGTTCAGTTCAGTTCAGTCGCTCAGTCCTGTCCGACTCTTTGCGACCCCATGAACCGCAGCACACCAGGCCTCTCTGTCCATCACCAACTCCCAGAGTTCACTCAGACTCATGTCCATCAAGTCAGTGATGCCATCCAGCCATCTCATCCTCTGTCATCCCCTTCTCCTCCTGCCCCCAATCCCTCCCAGCATCAGAGTCTTTTCCAATGAGTCAACTCTTAGCATGAGGTGGCCAAAGTATTGGAGTTTCAGCTTTAGCATCATTCCTTCCAAAGAAATACCTGGGCTAATCTCCTTCAGAATGGACTGGCTGGATATCCTTGCAGTCCAAGGGACTCTCAAGAGTCTTCTCCAACATCACAGTTCAAAAGCATCAATTTTTCGGTGCTCAGCTTTCTTCACAGTCCAACTCTCACATCCATACATGACTACTGGAAAAACCATAGCCTTTTTACTAGACGGACCTTTGTAGGCAAAGTAATGTCTCTGCTTTTCAACATGGTATCTAGGTTGGTCATAACTTTTCTTCCAAGGAGTAAGTGTCTTTTAATTTCATGGCTGCAGTCACCATCTGCAATGATTTTGGAGCCCCCTAAAATAAAGTCTGACATTGTTACCACTCTTTCCCCATCTATTTCACATGAAGTGATGGGACCAAATGCCATGATCTTCGTTTTCTGAATGTTGAGCTTTAAGCCAACTTTTTCACTCTCCTCTTCCACTTTCATCAAGAGGCCTTTTAGTTCCTCTTCACTTTCTGCCATAAGGGTGGCGTCATCTGTATATCTGAGATTATTGAGATTTCTCCCAGCAATCTTGATTCTAGCTTGTGCTTCTTCCAGCCCAGTGTTTCTCATTATGTATTCTGCATATAAGTTAAATAAGCATTTTTAGTCCCATCTATATAAAAAACCTTGGCCTGTGGTGTAGGCTGTGAGCTGATAATGAGAGAAATAATAAATTCAATATTTTTGAAGAAATTACACAGCTTACCAGAAGGATAATGAATTGAAATTTCTCCAAAATATTCTAGATATGTCAGTTTTGAGGAATAGTGGTAGGTGATGGGATTCCTGGTTGTAATGCACCCATAGGATTCATAGATGGTGTGCTTCTTCCAGCCCAGTGTTTCTCATTATGTATTCTGCATATAAGTTAAATAAGCATTTTTAGTCCCATCTATATAAAAAACCTTGGCCTGTGGTGTAGGCTGTGAGCTGATAATGAGAGAAATAATAAATTCAATATTTTTGAAGAAATTACACAGCTTACCAGAAGGATAATGAATTGAAATTTCTCCAAAATATTCTAGATATGTCAGTTTTGAGGAATAGTGGTAGGTGATGGGATTCCTGGTTGTAATGCACCCATAGGATTCATAGATGGATTAACTTTTCTAAGGTTTGTTGCCGCTGCTGCTGCTGCTAAGTCGCTTCAGTCGTGCCCAACTCTGTGTGACCCCATGGATGGCAGCCCACCAGGCTCCCCTGTCCCTGGGATTCTCCAGGCAGGAACACTGGAGTGGGTTGCCATTTCCTTCTCCAATGCATGAAAGTGAAAAGTGAAAGTGAAGTCATTCAGTCGTGTCCAACTCTTAGCGACCCCATGGACTGCAGCCCACCAGGCTCCTCCATCTATGAGATTTTCCAGGCAAGAGTGCTGGAGACGCCATTTGTTAGATTTCTTTTTTATAACAAAAATAGGAGAGTTTCAAGGAGAACAAGATTATTCAATATGCTTTAATTCTAGTTGTGTATCTATAAGTTTCTTAGCCGCCTGTAATTTCTCTTTCGTGAGGGGCCACTGCTCTGTCCAAACAGGCTCGTCATTCTTCCAAGTTATTTTAATAATTGTATTGTTTGTTAAGGACTTCCCTGGTGGCTCAGAGGTTAAAGCATCTGTCTCCAATGCGGGAGACCTGGGTTCGATCCCTGGGTTGGGAAGATCCCCTGGAGAAGGAAATGGCAACCCACTCCAGTATTCTTGCTTGGAGAATCTCATGGACTGAGGAGATATTTATATATAATATAAATATATATATTATATATATATTTATATATATAAATGAGAAAAAGGTCAGTTTTCATTCCAATTCCAAAGAAAGACAATGCCAAAGAATGCCAAAACTACCGCACAATTGCACTCATCTCACATGCTAGCAAAGTAATGCTCAAAATTCTCCAATCCAGACAGACTTCAGCAATACGTGAACCGTGAACTCCCTGATGTTCAAGCTGGTTTTAGAAAAGGCAGAGGAACCAGAGAT
>SJXQ01002999.1:30575-179321 GCA_006408695.1 Aepyceros melampus | reverse complement strand
GGGCTCCAAAATCACTCCAGATGGTGACTGCTGCCATGAAATTAAAAGATGCTTACTCCTTAGAAGGAACGTTATGACCAACCTAGACAGCATATTGAAAAGCAGAGACATTAGTTTGTCAACAAAGGTCCATCTAGTCAAGGCTATGGTTTTTCCAGTGGTCATGTATGGATGTGAGAGTTGGACTGTGAAGAAGGCTGAGCGCCGAAGAATTGATGCTTTTGAACTGTGGTGTTGGAGAAGACTCTTGAGAGTCCCTTGGACTGCAAGGAGATCCAACCAGTCCATTCTGAAGGCGATCAGCCCTGGGTGTTCTTTGGAAGGAATGATGCTGAAGCTGAAGCTCCAGTATTTTGGCCAACTCATGCGAAGAGTTGATCACTGAAAAAGACTCTGATGCTGGGAGGGATTGGGGGCAGGAGGAGAAGGGGACGACCGAGGATGAGATGGCTGGATGGCATCACGGACTCGATGGACGTGAGTCTGAGTGAACTCTGGGAGTTGGTGATGGACAGGGAGGCCTGGTGTGCTGCGATTCATGGGGTCGCAAAGAGTTGGACACCACTGAGCGACTGAACTGAACTGAACTGAACTGAAACTTTAAAGAACCAGAAAGACTTCTCAAAAATGAAAAAGAATTTATGTCCATGAGTTAATAATGAAGCTAAGAGGAAATAACAACTCATTGATCAGCTTGAAAGAATATTAGAAAATCAATCCTTATATTGAAATCTGATAAATAAAAAGAATTACATGTTTCTTTTTAACAGTAGAGATGAAATTGTTGGAGCAAATGAAATGACAAGTTTTAATTAAAAATATAATGTCATCATTTGGTAACTTTTAAAAATATCATATATTTGCATAAACAGTTGACCATAAATAAAATTGCACACTATCTAGAAAATCACAATATTTAAAACAAGTAAGAACCAGAATTACATGTTTCTTCTGACTTCCTTATATGATTAGGTCCTCAGGACAGCCAAACAATTAGTTATGGGGAGATTCTCTTTACATAATTATCCCTATTTATAAATAAAGGAAATAGAATTTTAAAAGCATTATTTTGCAATATTTTATGAGTTAATAATGTAAACAATAATTATCAGAGACTGATAACAGAAATAGAGGTCATGAGTACATTCTAGAAGCTAAAGGAAAGATGGATCATGTGAAGTAGGAAAAGGGAAAAATATTAAAAAGAACAAATTCAGACTTCCAGTAACAAAGGCCATAATGTCTAAGAGGAAAAATATACTGAATGGGACTAAAGTAGGTTAGATGTTACAGACTAAAAGATTTGTAAATTTTGTAAAGTTGAAGATATAGCAATAGGAGCTATCCACAATAAAACACAGAAGAACACTGCCATTGAGCATACAAACGAGAACAAGGATGTTGAACAGTTTTAACTCCATACACTACTGGTAGAAATGTAAGCTGATTCAGCCACTCTAGGAAACAGCTTGGCTGTTTACTGCATAATTAAACACACACCTAACCTATGATCAGGCTAGGTGTTTACAACTGCTACCTCTCAAGTGTTTACTCAACAGAAGTGTGAATGTCTCTCCAAACAAAGACTTGCATGGCATTTCTCCAGGCAAGATTACTGGAGTGAGTTGCCATTTCCTTCTCCAGGGGATCTTTCCCACCCAAGGATTGAATCCCCGGTCTCCTACACTGCAGGCGGATTCTTTACTGACTGAGCCACTGGAGAAGTATATAAATATTAATACCAGCTTTATTTGTGACAATGAAAAACTGGAAAAAATAAATATCCACTCAATAGATGAATAGATAAAGTGTGGTATATCATTACAGCGGAATGCTAATTGGCAATGAAAAAGGGAGAAGTAATCAATACACTCAATAAATGAATGAATTTCAAAATAATTATACTGGGTAGAAGAAGTCAGACTTTAAAGAATATGACACATATATAGATTTTCCTCATCTTATAATTGTCTCAAGTCCTGATAAACCTATTGTTAGTTGAAAATATCTTAAGAAGTCAAAAATGCATTTAAGGGACTCCCCTGGCAGACCAGTGGTTAAGACTTCATCTTTCAACACAGGGAATATGGGTTCAATCTCTAGTCAGGGAGCTAGTAACACACATGCCTCAAGGTCAAAAAACTGAGACTTAAAACAGAAACAAGGTTGTAACAAATTCAATAAAGACTTGAAAATATGCATAGTATACCTAACTTTCCAAGCATCATAGCTTAGTGTAGCCTAGCTTAAATGTGTTCAGAACACTTACATTGGCCTACAATGGAGAAAAATCACCGAACACAAGCTTATTTCATGATAAAATGTTAAATATCTCATAGAATTTATTCAATACTGTAATGTAAGTGAAAAACAGCATCGTTGTCTGGGTACAGAGCAGTGGTGAGTGAGTTGGTTGTTTACCCTTATGATCTCATGGCTGACCGGGAGCTGGGGCTGCCTCTGCTGTCCAATATCAAGAGAGAGTACCGTGCCAGGAATCACTAGCCCAGGAAAACTGGAAACACATACCTTTTTACCTCTATAAAGTCAAAAATCACACCGTTGTAAGTTAGGGATCATCTGTAAAACCATTTACATTAAATACTAGGAAATGCAAATAAATCTACAGTGACAGAAAGCTGATCAGTGGTCCTCTGGAACCAGTGTTGGGGAGGGAGAAAGAAGGGGATTACCAAGCTAAACAAAGAAACTTTGAGGGGTGATGGATGCGTTCATCATCTAAATTGTGGTGGTGGTTTCACAAATATACACATATGTCAAAACTAGCAAATAACACACTCTAAATCCATTCAGTTAACTGCATGCTAATTATATATCAATAAATCCGTTAACAAATACATCGTAAATATAAACATACATCATAAATATAAACATAAATATAAACAAAATTATCACTCGTATGATTGTATTTATGTATGGGACTTGTGAAACCTTTAGCAGGCCTAAAGCAATTTATTAACCTTTCTCTAAGCTTTTTCCTTCTGATCTCATAGTGAATGGCACCACCAACCAGCCAGCTTTCCAAGTAGAAACCTTGGGCTCATCTCAGTCTACTGCTGCTGCTGCTGCTAAGTCACTTCAGTTGTTTCTGACTCTGTGCGACCCCATAGACGGCAGCCCACCAGGCTCTTCTGTCCCTGGGATTCTCCAGCCAAGAACACTGGAGGAGGCTGCCATTTCCTTCTCCAATGCAGCAAAGTGAAAAGTGAAAGTGAAGTTGCTCAGTTGTGTCTGACTCTGTGCAATCTCATGGAGTGCAGCCCACCAGGCTCCATGGGATTTTCCAGGCAAGAGTACTGGAGTGGGGTACCGTTGCCTTCTCCGCATCCCAGTCTGGGCTTCCCTAATGGCTCAGATGATAAAGAATCTGCCTGCAATGCAGGAGACCTGGGTTTGATCCTGCAGAAGGGAATGGCTACCCACTCCAGTATTTTGCCTGGAGAATTCCATGGACAGAGATGCCTGGCGGACTACAGTCCATGGGGTCAAAGAGCCAGACACTTCCACTTTCATCCCAGTCTGCTCTCTTCCTCAGCTCTCCTTGTCCTTCCTTATGGCACTAGCGTGCACACTTTAGTCCAAGCACATTATTGTAGTGCTCTTTTCATTGTTTCTTTTGCCTGGAGTCTCACCCCTGCAGACATACAGATGGCCAACAGGCACGTGCGAAGATGCTCAATATCACTAATCATTAGCGACATGCATATCAAAACTATAATGAGGTATCACCTCACACTGGTCAGATGGCCATCATCAAAAAGTCTATGAATAATAAATGCTGGAGAGGATGTGGAGAAAAAGGAATCCTTCTACAGTGTTGGTGAGAATGTAAATTGCTGCAGCCTTTTTGGTTTTCCATTTTAAATATAGCAGTGTGTACATGTCAATCCCAAACTCCCTAACTATTCCTCCCTTCCTTTGACTCTTTCCCCCTCTGTGAGTCTGTTTCTGTTTTGTAAAATAAGCTCATTTGTATAATTTCTTTTTAGATTCCTATAAGAGATATTATACAGATATTTCCAGAGATTCATTCTTCAGCCAGAATCACCACACCTAGGAATGTTTGCATCCAATTAAAAAAAGAGATGACTGGAGTGGATAATAGATGCTATTTCTGGTTTTCTTTTTCTAACTCCAGATTCTATAGACCAAGACATGGATTTAGTCTCAGAATCAATTCCTCAAAAGTCTGCCCAAGATTCAGTAAGAGAGTGAGGAGAGCTTTAAAGCAACCAGCAGAGCCACATGGAAGGGGGAGAAGGGTTTCTGCAACTTGCAAAGCTTTGATTCATTGGCATATTGGAGAATTAATGATAGCCTGAGGTCCCTGGAAGGAAGGGGGAAAAAAGAAACCAAGTGGCAATTACACACCCCGTGGAGGGCTCAGCTGCTCTGCTTAGGAAAGCTGCCCCCATGCCCATCTTCCCCAAATTAAAGCAAATGTTCAAAAAAGAAGAAAGGAAAATATCACATGTAAATAAATGTCAGCTACTTCGCATTTTATAACTTCTCCCTCCTAACCTCTGGCCCATCCTCTGATTCAGAACTCCACTTAGACGGCAAATGTCCAGTTAATTTATATTACACATACTTGCTTCTGTAGCCAAAAAGAAAAAATGGTGATTGCCAGAAAAACTAAAGGCAAGCCTGTTATTAAAATTAAACTGATATTGATAAAATTAAACTCAGATATTGCTTTAGGGAACTAAAGGCGACTTTCTAAAGCTCAGCTTAATCCTTTGACTTTCTTTTTTACAGTTTCACGGAAGCGGTTTGTTTACTCCAGGACATAAACTCCTTAGTTTGTGAGCCAAATTAACCAACGCTAATAAGGGTTGTATTGGGAGGGGAGATTAGAAGGAAAGACCAGAATTAGGTGGCCCTCAGGATTACTTTTGCCTGGAAAATACCACGGATGGAGGAGCCTGGTAGGCTGCACTCCATGAGGTCGCTAAGAGTCAGACACGACTGAGCGACTTCACTTTCATCTTTCACTTTCATGCACTGGAGAAGGAAATGGCAACCCACTCCAGTGTTCTTGCCTGGAGAATCCCAGGGACGGGGCAGCCTGGTGGACTGCCGTCTATGGGGTCGCACAGAGTCGGACACGACTGAAGCGACTTAGTAGCAGCAGCAGCAGGATGGTTGGCTAGGCGATGTGCTCGTATTTGGCCACAAGGGGGAGCCAGCCGCCTTGGAAAGCCTCCACGATCAGCCTGAGAGGTAGCGCACTACTCCCATCCTGCAGCAGCCAAAGTCTCCCAAAAAAAGCTCTTGACAAATTAAGGTCCCTTTAGGAAATGACTTCTTTCACAACAAGTCACGAAAAATCAGAGTTCTTAGATAGCTCTATGGTTTCTAAATTTTTCGTCTGAAATATTGCTCGGTTTAGGTTATAACTATCATGTGGTCTTTAGCTACATGAGCTGAAGAAATAAAATCAATGATCAAAGCAAACGTAGCTTTTGGGAGTACCAAGTGTCCAGATATACTGTACTGTATCAAAAAAGGATTTCTAGTACCTCAGCATCATTAACAAACTTCATTTACAATAATATTATATTAAATTGGATGGCTCTTACCTTATTATTTTAATGGAATATGAGAGTTTTTGGGAAACTATGCAGCTTATTTAACTTATATGCAGAGTACATCATGCGAAATGCCACGTTGGGTGAAGCACAAGCTGAAATCAAGATTGCTGGGAGAAATATTAATAACGTCAGATATGCAGATGACACCAGCCTTATGGCAGAAACTGAAGATCCTCTGATTTAAGGAGCCTCTTGATGAAAGTGAAAGAGGAGAGTGAAAAAATTGGCTTAAAACTCATCATTCAGAAAACTAAGATCATGGCATCTGGTCCCATCATTTCATGCCAAATAGATGGGGAAACAATGGAAACAGCAACTGACTTTATTTTGGGGGGCTTCAAAATCATTGCAGATGGTAGCTGCAGCCATGAAATTAAAAGATGCTTTCTCCTTGGAAGAAAAGCTATTACCAAACTAGACAGCATATTAAAAAGCAGAGACATTACTTTGCTGACAAACGTCTGTCTAGTCAAAGCTATGGTTTTTCCAGTAGTCAAGTATGGATATGAGAGTTGGACTATAAAGCTGAGTGCCAAAGAACTGATGCTTTTGAACTGTGGTGTTGGAGAAGATTCTTGAGAGTCCCTTGGACTGCAAGGAGATCCAACTAGTCCATTCTAAAGGAGATCAATCCTGAATATTCATTGGAAGGACTGATGCTGAAGCTGAAACTCCAATACTTCAGCCACCTGATGTGAAGAACTGACTCATTGGAAAAGACCTTGATGCTGGGAAAGAGTGAAGGCAGGAGGAGAAGGGGATGACAGAGGATGAGATGGCTGGATGGCATCAGCAACATGATGGACATGAGTGTGTAGCTATTACCAAACTAGACAGCATATTAAAAAGCAGAGACATTACTTTGCTGACAAACGTCTGTCTAGTCAAAGCTATGGTTTTTCCAGTAGTCAAGTATGGATATGAGAGTTGGACTATAAAGCTGAGTGCCAAAGAACTGATGCTTTTGAACTGTGGTGTTGGAGAAGATTCTTGAGAGTCCCTTGGACTGCAAGGAGATCCAACTAGTCCATTCTAAAGGAGATCAATCCTGAATATTCATTGGAAGGACTGATGCTGAAGCTGAAACTCCAATACTTCAGCCACCTGATGTGAAGAACTGACTCATTGGAAAAGACCTTGATGCTGGGAAAGAGTGAAGGCAGGAGGAGAAGGGGATGACAGAGGATGAGATGGCTGGATGGCATCAGCAACATGATGGACATGAGTGTGAGTAAGCTCCGGGAGTTGATGATGGACAGGGAAGCCTGGCGTGCTGCATTCCATGGGGTCACAGTCGGACACAACTGAGCGACTGAACTGAACTGAATGCAACCCAAGTTCCAAAGTAAGATATAACTTAAACACAAACTAGCCAAAGGGAACATAAATTTGCTGTATTTTTTACCCTACTGACCAGCTCACCCTCATAAAAATTCTCTGCACTGTAGGCTGGAATTTGCATTACTGTGTACTTTCATGGACCACAAGAAAAAAGATGTCCTGATATTTTAAAACTGAAAATCTGCTACCAACAGCCCAGAGTTTCATGACCCTGATGCCCAAGGATAGAAAGCTCATTACCTTCTGGTGACCCAAGGACTGTAATAACCTTCACTACCCCCTGCTTTGTACCACCTATCAGTACAACCACAGAAGACTGGAGACGGCATACTTAGAACAAAATCCACGCCACAGATAAGACTCAACACTTCTCACAGAGCCAAGCCAACTAATATTGCACAGATCCTGGCTTGGCTGTTTTGCTTTGTTTTGTTTTTCTATACTGATCTTTAATATCATGGATGTTAGAAATACGGTCACTTCTACCTTCTTAATTAGTACCCCATTGCTTAGGGCGATGGTGACCATACCACAGCATCAAATAATTCAGGTGCCAAAGAACACACTTCTTTTATCATTTTCTTTTGATTGAGACTTTGCCTTGTAAAGGATACAATTCTATACTTACACAAATACATAAGAAAAAGTGAATCTAAAAGCATTTGTCAATATGGGAAAGAAAGAGAGAGGAGGTAAGAGAAAGTGAGCCACAGAGAAAGAGAAAAAAGAGGGAGAGAAAGGAAAGAAGAAAAACAATGACATTCTAGAAAAGTGTTTGGCACATCATTGGTGCTTCAGAAATATTTGTTAAATGAATGAATTAGTTGGGATTTGACAAAGAGAGACTGATTTGAAAAACTAAACATTGATCTGAGGTGCATCTCATGTTCGTTTAGCTCTCTTCAACTTATTTTACATGTCATTCCTTAAGAAATAGTACATAGTGGCATGACAAGTTATGCAGGATTATTTGATATCATTTCCCTGGTGACGGATTCTCCATTTGGACTACAAGCCAACAATTAGAAAACCCCTTTACTCACCCTTTGTAAAGACAAAATATGCTATCTTCTAGGTGGATGTCTAGGATCAAAACCATATTTGCTGTGCATACTTACACAGCGGCTCAGTTTCTGCCTAAGGCTATGAAAGTCTTCCACAAAGTGCATTTCCTTGCAAACTTGTAACTGGAGTTGACCAAAAACATCTTCCATGAAGAAGGACAGAAGTTGTTCCTGGAATCTGCAGTTTTTCTATAAATAAGATAGGAAAAATCTGTATAAGGTAAACCATGAGCAGCTTTTGTAAAATGAACCAAAATATCCCCCTGATTATTACTTCATGACCATCTGGAAAAATTAAAAATGCAAGGAGAGAAGCATGCGACAAGCAGAAATGTGAGAAAGAAAAGCATCCCCTGGCTTACCATAAATAGCTTTTTTGTTTTCTTTTTTAATAACCGTATATTTTTTATGCGATCTTCCTACAATAAAACAAAGGGAAATAAGATTTATCCAGCATTTCAAATGTCCCTTAGGTCTTCATTTCTAAGCAAAGCCTAATACTTACTGGAATCGTTGCTCTGAGGCTTGCTGCCTTGACATAGAGAGTATCAACGGCTTGGGACAGGGTTCCCATTGGGTAACAACTTTCGGCAAAGGATGATTGCTTGTGCTTAGCAATGGCAAGAGACAGTGTGACAAACAGCAACCCGGATCTCAAAATGCAACTCACCCACATTTCCCTCCACCCCACTCAGCTCGTGTCACTACAGTAACCAGACAGTTACTTGTGCTGGTTAGACGGGAGGGTAACCTACTTACTTTAGCCCTCAAGGTCGCCTCTCCAATGAGATGTGTGAAAGATAACTTACAGTTTAGAAAGAGGAAGATCACTTCAGTTCTAATTTTTTAGAGCTTGCTTCATAATCAAAAAACATTGACCACACCATACTGTGACGTTAAGTAAAATCTCAAATTTACTGGCAAGGTTGGGGCCCTGTTTCCAAAAAGAATTCAGAACCTCAGATGTGTCTCACAACAGATTTCATTATTTTAAAAGCCAAGCCATGCCAGTAAAAGAACCCTGATCTCCTGGAGGCTGTGTGACTGTTTTTAAATATGAAAAAAAAAATCTGCTTTTGTAACTAGTATCCCAGAAAAAGTGTAGAATAAGCAGCCCTGGGAAGCCTGCTCGTGACCTCATATGGGTTTGACATTTGTCCTTTGCCAGATCCTTCACCTGCCCGCCCATGCCCCACCAGAAGCCATCATTCTGCAGCCCACCATCAAGACTCAGAGAAAAATTTTCCAACTGTTTTCAAGAATTTTTCCACCTCATACATTGTAACTCCCTCAACATATTCAAGACTTTTTTTGAACCAGGACCTGGAATTAAGACCTACTTAATTAACCTACCTAATTAACCTATTAATTTAATAGGTTCTCTATCATCTGTCCATGGGATTCCCTGGTGGCTCAGATGGTAAAGAGTCTGCCTGCAGTGCTGGAGATCTGGGTTCTATCCCTGAGTCAGGAAGATCCCCCGGAGAAGAAAATGGCAACTCACTCCAGTATCCTTGCCTGGAAAATTCCATGGACAAAGGAATCTGGCAGGCTTCAGAGTCAGACACGACTGAGTGACTCTTTCTTTCTTTCTTTCTTTCTTTCTTTCTTTCTTTCTCATCTGTCCAAGCTAACCACCCAGACTTTTCCTTTAACTCTAAATTTCCAATAGAGTGAAAATTCCTTACCTTTCCATCTCTGAATTCTCAGCACCTACTGTGGCGCCTCAGGTAAAGAAGCAGCATGTTCAGTATTGGCTGAATAGTACTTCCCTTTCCACATTATGAGATGCTGCTATAACTGCTTTGTTTTTTATTTATCCCATTAACAAATTTTTTACCAAGCATCTATCTGTACAAAGAACAGTGCTTGGAACCATGGGCCCACCTACTAAAGTAGACGCTCCATGGACTTCTGTCCTCTACTCTGTCCCAATTCTTCCTATAGCGATAAGTATGGTTCCTTTTGCATAGCATCCCCAGGATAAGACGTGGACACAGCTCAGAATCATATACTGAAAAGCAACGCTAGGTCACAAAAGCCCGGACAAATGGCACCAACCTCAATCTGGGCAAGTTAACACTAAAACTCTGGTTGTGAGTAAGAGATTCATCAAAACTAGGAAGAATCAATAAACAGGCATCAGAACACAAAAGTGAATTCAGGGCATCAAAGGAGGAAGATAAAGTATAAAGTAAAAATTCCAAACACACTCCCAAACACAGGGAGTATTTTCCGCTGTTTCAAAAAGTAGGTGGATCAGGACTTCCTTGGTGGTGTAGCTGTTAAGACTCTGGGCTTCCCAAGCAGGGAGCATGGGTTCGATCCCTGGTCGGGGAACTAAGATTCCCACATGCCGTGTGGTATGGTCACAATAAAGTATAAATTAAAAAACAAGTATGATTCTAACTTATGAACAAGGTCAATTTTTTAAAAGTGACTTAAAAAGAAATAAAACAAGATTTGATTTTCTTAAAAAAATAAGTGGATCTCTTTGGAGAGCCCAAATGTCATTTTCACAGAAGCACCTCTGCTAATTAAGGACACTCCCTCTGAAATGAGATGAGAACTCTTCCCAAAGTCCTACCAGAAGACTGTTGATCAGGAGTGCAAAGTGAATTTACTGAAGTTTTATAAGAGTTCAGGAAAAGGAAGAACTGGGTTTTTTCTTTTTTAACTAATTAATTATTTTAATTGGAGGCTAATAATTTTACAATATTGTAGTAATTTTTGCCATACACTGACATGAATCAGCCATGGGTGAACATGGATTCCCCATCTTGAAGCCCCCTCCCAACCCCCTCCCCATCCCATCCCTCAGGGTTGTCCCACTGCACAGCTTTGAGTTTTTAACTGGGAGTAGCTTAAAGGATGTTGGAACTGAGTGTGGAATATCTTAAGGGTTTCTTGGTTTGGTTTGGTTTTTTCAAGCAGAGTGATGCCTACTGTTCAAAGTTCTTTTAGACAAAAGAGTGTGAACATTAGGAATTAAAACCCCGAATGCTTTCAGCAGGCGTGGGATTAACACACTGAGTGGGTAGACATAAGACAACAGGGACTTATACATGGCCACCAAACATAAAGTCTACCCAGTCATATAGCCTATAGCAATAGGCACACCGTACAGAATACTGCCCGGAGCCATACACTGCCTTGAGCAGCTAAAATCTGGGGGCCCCGATACGTACCAACAAAACATGCATGCAACTCCAATTGCTAATATTGACAATCAGCAGAGTTGCTGGTTTTTTGACCTCTGATAGTTGCACTTCCATAAATATCTCGTGTCTCTCAAATCCTCATGATCCAAGAAAGATCATATATGTCCCAAGAGTGCTTCTGCTTTAGCTTTCAGCCAATTTAAGAAAACTGGTCTTTTCATGACTGAAAACTGTGTCATCCCAATGATCACAGTCATCCTTAGTCAGCAGACCTGCCTCGTTAGAGTGCGTTAAAGACTCAAATCTGACCTCACAGGATGACTAGTAAACAGGGTACTCAATGCAAGATCCTGAAGACAATTCCCAAGGTGTGTTCCAAAAGTCCTGAACTGTAGAAGAACCGTTAGAAGAAGTACACAATGTCCTTTGGGTGCCAGTTTAAAAGAGAAGTTTCTACTCATTTGGATTTATTTTTATTATATCATTTCCACAATTTTCTTCTACAGACTTGTATAAAAATTGCTGTTAATTACAAGGAGATTTGGTTTTGAAACTCAGATCCACGTCTCATTCGCTATTATGGCATTGGGAAAGTTACTAATCCTCTCTAAGCTTCAGTTTGTGTCATCGTTAAAACAGGACAATAATTACACCTACCGCAAAGGGTTATCATGAGCAAAAAATACAACACTATGAAAGAAAGAATGGTTAGCACAATGCCAGCTATAGCAGCTCTCTGAAAGTGGTAGCTACTGCATTACTATTTTTCAAATAATAAATATGTCTTAGTCCGCTCAGGTGCTCTAACAAAATACCACATTGGGTAGGTTTCAAAGAACAGAAATGTATTCCTCACAGCTCTTCAGGCTGGAAGTCCAGGATCAACAGACCAGCGTGGTCACTTTCTAGGAAGAGTTCTGTCCTGGGTTGCAGTCTGCTAAACCTTCACAGTGTCCTCACATGCTGGAAGGAGTGAGGAGCTCTCTGGAACCTCTTCTTTAAAGACAGGAATCCCATTCACCACGGCTCTGCCTTCATGACCAAATTACCTCTCCAAAACACCATCACCTTGGTGTCTAGGTTTCAACATACAAACGAGGTAGGGGCAGAGAGGAAAAAACAGAAATATGCAGACCCTGGCAAAATGCATGTGTAGCGCTCCAAATAATGTTCAAGTTCATCACAAGCCTTGAGAAGCCCTGAGAAATGGGTGAAGAAAATGAGAAAAGGGAAGGATGAACAACGATCTGACAGCATTTCAGAAAGTGTGGGCTTGAAGCGTTCCATTTATCCCACACACACCCAGAGGGCAGACTCGGACCAATGAAGTGAATATTTTAACGCTGCCACTCCTACATAATATACAAGAGACCATTCAAACACTTTATCTGCCCCAATGCACAGTGAATGCCCCAGTTCCTAAAGGCCGACATGACAGCCATTTCCCTTGAAATTTAAGTCCCTTCCCTCCCAGAAGAATGCTAGCAGCTAGCAGCTTGATTTTCAAACACGTCCAATAAGCAAAATGAGCTCACCAGCCCCTGCGGTGAGTCACAGCTCACTTTGAGTCCTCAATGGTGCATCTGCTCCTCTGTAGGAGGAAAAAAAAAAATGGGGATTTTTAATTTGCTAAATCGTTTTGTTGACTCTAAGATGCTTTGTTTTCACATGTTAATATCTCTGAAATCCTAGCCTGTTTTCTAATCCATGGAGTCTTACATTACATCCCTGAATCAGAGTCTGTACAGTCGTCTCTTTCTAATGACATCATCACTTCAGTTGAACTGTGTGTGTGGCTATTACTGTGGGTATTGAGCTTAAGTTCTGTTCAAATGCCTTTGGAGAGGTTATCCTATGATTTGGCCTTGACACTAAAGTTAATGTGTTTATAGAAAGGCGCAGAGCAACAGTGGACTACAAACCTGGTATTAGAGAAGTAAATATTTGTCTTTGGAAGAATGACCAAAAATACATATTTTCTTACAAAGCAACAGCCACATGCTAAAAGTTAAGAAAGCATTGTATTATAGTTTATTCAGCAACATGTTTTTTTTTTCCTTTTTCTCTATGGTAAATGAAAGAATACTGCAACTTCCAATATAGTCCATCTTAGATGTATTGATATTTGATGTTTAATGACCTCAAAGATTGGTATGATCCTCAGGATCATAAATCCTAAAATCAACACAGATGTGAGTAAGAAGCAGATAGATCTATTTAAACCAGTCATTCTTGCCACCTCTTCTTAATATCTTCTGCTTCTGTTAGGTCCAGACCATTTCTGTCCTTTATCGAGCCCATCCTTGCATGAAATGTTCTCTTGGTATCTCTAATTTTCTTGAAGAGATCTCTAGTCTTTCCCATTCTGTTCTTTTCCTCTATTTCTTTACATTGATTGCTGAAGAAGGCTTTCTTATCTCTTCTTGCTATTCTTTGGAACTCTGCATTCAGATGCTTATATCTTTCCTTTTCTCCTTTGCTTTTTGCTTCTCTTCTTTTCAATCTCAAGAGGCAGATTAGGTGGTCTGGTATTCCCATCTCTTTCAGAATTTTCCACAGTTTATTGTGACAAAAGAACATAGCTCCATGATATAACTCTTTTGATATTTAAATACTTGTTTTATGGCATATGAGGTGGTAATTTTTGTGTGCTCCATGGGTATATAAAAACAATTTATTTATGCCTTCTAATGATGAGATAGGAGCTTCATAAATACTAACTAGATCAGGTTGCCAGTTTTCTCACCTAAAATCCTACATACCTAATACTTCTTCTACTTGGTCAGTTTTTCTGAGATATATGAGCTAACATTTTTAATTCTTCCTGTAGATTTTACATTCTTTCTTGATAATTGTCTTCATTGTATTTCCTGTATCTTTAGGCTACAAAGTTAGATATATACACTATCAGAATTTTTATGTACTGAATTATTAGTCTTTCATGATATGGTGACCCTTTTGATTTCAAATGTTGCTTTGTTGTTTGTTTTGTTTTTACATTAAAGCCTATTTTTTTCTGACATTCATAGCAATGATATCCATTTTCTTCTGTCTTTGTTTACTTTTTAAACATTTAAACAACAGATAGCTGGATTTTTAAAAGTCTGACTTGAAAAATCCCAATCCTTTAATTAGTAAACACAGTCCATTGTAAGTAGTCACGAAGAAAGTCTTTACCATATTATTTTCAGTTTTAGTTGAAAATAGATGAGTTGGTTAAATAGTGTCCCTGATTCAATGGACATGAATCTGAGCCAACTTCCGGAGGCAGAAGGGGACCGAGGGGCCCGGCGAGCTGCAGCCCATGGGGTTGCAAAGCGTGGGACGCGACGTAGTGACTAAAGAGCCATAGCACCGTGGGCTGTATTCTGCTGCTTCTCCTCTTCTGATTTCTCTTCTAGAAATTACTTTTTAATTCCCTTTCCCAGTCTTTTGTACGTTGTATATTGCACGTCTTTTGGTCTTTAACTGGCATCTTTTAAATAGTTAGCATACATACTTGAGTCTAATATTAATGAGCATTTCAGCCATTTTCTTGAAGTCCAATCACTCTCTCGCCTTTTAAGCTATAGTTCTTATGAGTTAATCAAACCTCAGTTTTTATGTTTTCTATCCAGCTGCACCTTTTTAAAAGATCTCTTTGACATGCTGTGCAGCAGCATTTCACTGTGGCATGACACTTGTAAGATTATGCAGGCTACCAACAATGCTGGCCACATATCCTGACTTGAAGGTCATGTTTACAACCTACCTGTTCAATCTGATTCAAAGAAAATGCTTCTTAGAATCAATGTAAAGAACTAAAAGGTTAAAATATGGAACATACCCTCTTTAAAGATATTTCTAAAAAAATGAAGTTAATATCCGAGATGTCCCTCCTGCTGTTCTCAATGATGAGCTGTGTATTTGTGTCTCTTAGGTTGTCCGTCAAGGCGCAGAAGAAGGAGACTGCAGGGCTGGCAGCAGCAAGTGCAGTTCCACCAGCCCCCAGCAGGTGGCACAAGTGCCCTCAGCCTCCAGGAAACGGGCTAAATGCTCCTGCAGAACCAAGAATAAGCAGAGAGGAGAACGCGGATCATCTCAAGGAGAGTTTGGTCGGAGGGCTGGAGTTGTGTGAAGTCTGAGGCAGTCAGCAGAGCGGATATGTCTTCATCTGGCCCCAGCGACACAGGAAAATATCTCAGGCCAACACAGCTCCATTTAATTTCATTCAACTTCCTCAAAAGGCGGGGTGGGTGGGGAGTGGTTTTCGCAGCAGCAGAGCAGGAGGAAGAGAAAAGTACTCAAAGAGGGGGAAAGTCTGGATTTGATGGAATATTTTCACTGGGTGGTCCTCTCTTTGATGGTAAAACACCATTTCTTTTCCCCTTGGTTGATTAAAAATGAACCCACCCTACTTTCCCCGCCCCCCAATACAAACCAAACACAAACTAACCCATGCCCAGCTGGTTTTGCCCCGGGATCGACTTTCCTCTCCAGAAACAGATCCCCGCGTCTCTGTGAATTGGCTGCTCCAGCGCTGATGGGAAGAGTCCTGCCCTGAGATCGCCCAGTGCACGGGCTTGTCTGGTTCCTGTCAGTTCCAGGGACGTGGCAGAAAGCCAAAGACCAGGAACTCTTTGGAGAAGGGCAGCCTCTCGAATCCCCAGCCTTGGCGCCTTCATTTAGAGGAGCAGAAGGTCTCGTTACACCTCCCGGTCCACCCGTGGCGACAGGAGACGCGCGGCTGAGCGTGCAGCCCCAGGGAGCGCACGCGCCTACCTACCTGGGGCGCCTCCTCCTCCTCCTCCTCCGGGAGCAAAACACCGGCCAGTCCCAGGAGTACGTGTGAAGGCAAAGAAGGATCCAGAACCGTTTCTCGCATCAGCTCGGTGGCGAGAGCCCTTCCCATCTCCTTCACATGCGGCCAAGGTCGCCTGGGCTTTGCAGCTGGAGGCTCAGTGCCACGCCTGGGGCAAAACTCCAGGATGCAAAAGCCGCAAGAAGAGGGAAGAGGGTGATGCGAAATATCCAGATCGCGGGTGTGAGTGTCAAGGGAAGGGCAGAGAGATGACTTTGACGGTGTGTGATGCTGTGAATGGCATCGATTGGGAAACAAAAATAAGCGCTGAGGGAAGCAAGAAAGCACCGTGAAACCCACGCGGCTGAAAATGCCCAGCTGTGGTCGGGGCTGGTCTGGGCAAGGTGGAAAGGCAAGAATGGGACCCTCAGACCACCTCCCACCCACCCCAGCCTACAGCCCTTTGTCCATACTTTGGAGGGCAAGGCATGATGTTTCACTGGCATGCAAACTCTGACCTGGAAATACTGCTTTGTGGTGGGGGAAGCTGGTGCACGGGAGACTTCCCATTTTTGGGGTTAGAAATGAGGGTTTGACAGTGAGGATTACTATTCAGCAATAACAGTGTGTGCGTGAGCATGCAAGTGTGAAACCCAAATGTCTTCCCGGTACATGGAGTGGGAGCTCTCCTCGTTGTTTCTTGCTTGGTTGTATTTTTGTTGCTGAAACTCTGTGAAGCAGCCCTTTATCAGTGACTGATTCCACACCCTCTCGTCATGTTTGTCACATTTTCCTCATTTTTTCCTCTGCAGTCACAGTGCTGCTTCTGTGTTCTCCTGGGGTTTTGACAGTAAATTTTTCTCATGGGTTCCTTTTGAGCCTTTGTGTTACACAGAAGTAGAAGAAATCTCGAGCCTTCTTGCCTCACTTGAAAATCAACTTCAGTGTGTTTCAATCACTGGAGTTTTTACTGAACTCCTTGAATACAGATTGAGAAGCTCGATGGCTCATTAACCAGAACATGTAAATTCGAGAGAAATATTTGATTGAAACTCCCATAAAATCCGGCTGTTTTGTTACTCTGTATAAGCATTAATAGTGTTCGTTCTATTACCAATCCAATATTGGTAAAAGATGAAGATATTTTTTACCTTTCTAAATATTTGCTTATTTAGAGGGACTCTCTATTAAATGTGTGGCAAGCAAATTTTGTATTTTTTACATAGTCACTAAAGCTAAAGTACCAAGTATGGCAGTTAAATAGAAACACAGTCAGTCCTTAATCCATGGAAAGTTATAATTACACCAAGAGATACCCCACGCCCAAGGTAAGAGAAACCCAAGTAAGATGGTAGGTGTTGCAAGAGGGAATCAGAGGGCAGACATCCATTGAGTCAGTGATGCCATCCAGCCATCTCATCCTTGGTCGACCCCATCTCCTCTTGCCCCCAATCCCTCCCAGCATCAGAGTCTTTTCCAATGAGTCAACTCTTCACATGAGGTGGCCAAAGTACTGGAGTTTCAGCTTCAGCACCATTTCCTCCAAAGAAATCCCATGGATGATCTCCTTCAGAATGGACTGGTTGGATCTCCTTGCAGCCTAAGGGACTCTTAAGAGTCTTCTCCAACACCACAGTTCAAAAGCATCAATTCTTTGGTGCTCAGCTTTCTTCACAGTCCAACTCTCACATCCACACATGACCACTGGAAAAACCATAGGGCTCCAAAATCACTGCAGATGGTGACTGCAGCCATGAAATTAAAAGACGCTTACTCTTTGGAAGGAAAGTTATGACCAACCCAGATAGCATATTCAAAAGCAGAGACATTACTTCGTCAACAAAAGTCTGTCTAGTCAAGGCTATGGTTTTTCCAATGGTCATGTATGGATGTGAGAGTTGGACTATAAAGAAAGCTGAGCACAGGAGAATTGATGCTTTTGAACTGTGATGTTGGAGAAGACTCTTGAGAGTCCCTTGGATTGCAAGGAGATCCAACCAGTCCATCCTAAAGGAGACCAGTCCTGGGTGTTCATTGGAAGGACTGATGTTGAAGCTCAAACTCCAATACTTTGGCCACCTGATGCAAAGAGGTGACTCATTTGAAAAGACCCTGATGCTGGGAAAGATTGAAGACAGGAGGAGAAGGGAACGACAGAGGATGAGATGGCTGGATGGCATCACCAACTCAATGGACATGAGTTTGGGTAAACTCCAGGAGCTGGTGATGGACAGGGAGGCCTGGCGTGTTGCAGTTCATGGGGTCACAAAGAGTCGGACATAACTGAGCTACTGAACTGAATCGACTGAAGTTATTTGAGTCAATGAATATTCATGCAAATATAAATATCCACCAGAAACAAACATTAACCAATCCAATCTATGACATGAGTTATTTGTATCAAAAATTTGTATTTCAACTTATTTTCAACAAAACGGTTCATCTTCATAACCAAAAAGCCATCTCATGTACACTGCACAGTTGAGGGGGGCAAGCAGGAAGCAGAGGAAATAAAGTCTCTGCCCTGCTGTCAGGGCAAACAGCACTGCTGGTTTAAACACATGTGCACACCCATCCAGTAGTCTCAGCAGTATAGACCCCTTCATACCCCCAGGTACCCAGTCCTCAGGAGCTCAGTAGACACTTCAGAGCCTAACAGAAAGTGTGAGCACCCAGCATGCTAATATCAGCAGCTAGATAAACATTTCAACCAAGATTTTAAGCATTTCAGTAAGAGCCCTATACAGTATTTTTAACACCAATAAACGTAATCAAAAGTAAGGCAACTAGACTCAGGATAGGCAGCAGGGTGAGCAGAATCAGATTTGCGGTGCTTGCAAACTGTCCACAGTGGAGTCCTTCTGCTGAAAATGTGACAGCTGACAGCGGCCACTCCAGCCCCTTTCCAGAGAGAGGTAAGTGATTTTTTATTTTAAAGATTTAGAATATTTTCAACTGTCAATCTTCAATGTTTCACAACAAGTTTATTTTTAAGGTTTCTTGAAGCAGTGATACCCTTAGAAATATCCCACCAACTTACAGCTTTTCAGAAACAAAACAACTCAGTAAAGGGAGAGAGACTGATCTGAACTGTGAAGACACCAAGAATGAAGACAATGAAAAGTAATAAACACGCAGTAAGAGAGCCAGGACCTGTGTCACATACGGTGCAGCAGTATTTTGAAAACTGAAAAGTGATCTCAGTGATATTTAATCTTCATTAGAAGCCAGAGCTCCAAGAGCGAGACGGTTCTTTAAATATCCTCTAATCCAGCGGGGTTCCCAAATGTGGCTGGTATTAGAGTCATCCGAGGAGCCTGGGAAAATGTATTTTCCCAGCCTGCCCCCTCAACACACTCATCTGATTCAGTTCATCCTGAATGAAGCTCAGGAATCTGTAGCTTAAGCTACTTCTGACGTGATTCCAATGGTAATTAAAGAGCCTGAGCTCTGATCCAATCACTCATCTAATAAAAAGCAGCAACAGTAAGTCAAAGACGCATGTTTACAAAACAAATGACAAGAAAAACTCAAAAACCAAGCAACTACTAATTATTCTAAAAATTACTTATCAGACATACACCCTCTCTGTCACTCTTCTCTCTGGACTCCCCATGGATACATGCTGGGATCAGTTACGGTCTGACTCATCTCTGGAGCCCCCTAAGTGATTATGACAGTCATTCTGGGCTCCAGCGGTGAAGCAACCTGGGGAGGACTAGAAACAGCTGACTGGCCGAGCCAGCCAGCACGTGACGCCCTCCTCCTTCAAGGTACCCCTGGAGATGGGTACTCATACCAGCCATGTTTGGGAACCCCGCTGGATTAGAGGATATTTAAAGAACCGTCTTGCTAAAGCTGAAGCTCCAGTACTTTGGGCACCTTATGCGAAGAGTTGACTCATTGGAAAAGACCCTGATGCTGGGAGGGATTGGGGGCAGGAGGAGAAAGGGACGACCGAGGATGAGATGGCTGGATGGCATCACAGACTCAATGGACGTGAGTCTGAGTGAACTCCGGGAGTTGGTGATGGACAGGGAGGCCTGGCGTACTGCGATTCATGGGGTCGCAAAGAGTCGGACACGACTGCGCGACTGAACTGAACTGTCTTGCTCTTGGAGCTCTGGCTTCTAATGAAGATTAAATATCACCGAGATCACTTTCAGTTTTCAGAGTACTGCTGCACAGTACACATAGGTCCTGGCTCTCTCAGCGTGTGAGTGTATCAGAAGCACACAGTCCGCCTCTGGTCAAAGCAACGAGAGAAACTAGCTTTCTTTGAGAGAACCTTCTCAAAAGCTGCTGCAGGTGTCATGCGTTTCAAATCGGTGGTCCCAGCCCCCAGCTGCGCTCAGCTGAAGGCTACCGAGGAACACTGATGTAGGTAACTCTCAGAAACCATCCTCCTGCTGCTGAGTCGCTGCAGTCGTGTCTGACTCTGTGCAACCCCACAGGCAGCAGCCCACCAGGCTCCTCTGTCCCTGGGATTCTCCAGGAAAGAACACTGGAGTGGGTTGCCATTTCCTCCTCCAGAAACTATCGTAACTACCATTTTACTTGTGAAACTCGTCACTGTAGCTAGCATCAGCCTTATTTCATGAAGGCATGAAGGTCAGGAAGAGAGGCTCAAAATATTATGTAACTTGTCATGATACAGCTTATAAAAGGCAATACAGGGATTTAAATTCGGGCCTCATTGTCTTAAAGGCCTAAACACTTAAACTATTGCGCGAAACTAAGGTTCCCAGTCTGCAGGCAAACGGGTAGACAGGGGTGGAGAAGACAGGGGCAGCAACACCCAGAAGCAGCACCAGAGGGTCTCAGCTCCCCGGCACCTTCACACTTCCCACTTTCTTAAGGTCAGAAAATTAATGAGAAAACTCACTTTGCAAACAAAAGATTACTGCTGAAATAAAGAGATTATTATTATTATTTATTTTGCCAGTCATTAAAGTTTCATTTCCAGGAAAGGGAACAAAAATAAATTTACTCAAACTTAAAATGCCGTTGAGTTTTGCCTTCAGTTTAAAAATGTACCTTAATGTACAACACTGTAACTGGGAGGCTCTCTAGGTTTCACAAAAGTAAAAGGAAATTTTAGTAAAGAGGAGTGGAACTGTTAGAAAGAAAACTCTGGACTGCACTTCCCAACCTTGGAACACAGAATAAACACAAGGCCCTGATTTCACACAAAGAACAGAGGGTGGGAAAGGATGACGCCTAGATGTTCTGAACAAAGGTTTTTTCGCACCGTATCGGTATTTGATAGCCACACACCAAGCACAACGAGCACAGCTTCACTTAACCAGGTGGTGTTCCCCTCCTCCACAGAAAAGGAAGAAGCTTTTGAGCAGTAATTTCTTAGAAAAGTTGAGATTTTGTGTCAGAAGCTACCAGGAATAACTGGCTAGTCCAGGGCCTTAGAAAAAAGCTTGGTTTCCAGGCTACCTCCAGCTTTGCCCCAGAACCTAGGAAACGTACTAAAATAATTTTTTTCCAGGTAATTTTATTTTCTTCTATATACTTGACTGTAATATCAAAAAAATTTAAATGAACAGTTTGCTTTAATACACTGAACAGGGACTTCCCTGGTGGTCCAGTGGCTAAGATTCTGTGCTCCGAGTGCAGGGGGGCTGGGTTCAGGTCCTGGTCAGGGAAGTAGATCCCACATACCACAGCTAAAAATTCTGTGTGCTGCAACTAAGACCTGGCACAGCCAAATAAATAAATAAATATTAAAAAAAAAAAAAATACACTGAACAAAGTTTGTAACTAGCCAGAAATGTCTAAGGGGATTTCTTAAAGAACCCTTTGAAATACATCCTCATTAAGAATGTACTATATTCACCCGACACCAGTCAGAATGGCCATTATCCAAAAAATCTAATACAAATAATAAACGCCACAGAGGGTGTGGAGAAAAGGGATCCCTCCTATGCTGCTGGGGGGAACATAAATTGTTACAGCCACTGAGAAGAAGAGAATGGAAGTTCCTTAAAAAACTAAAAACAGAACTACCATTATGATTCAGCAATCCCACTCCTGGACATATCCGAAGAAAATTGTAATTCTAAAGATACAGACACCCAAATATTCACTGCAGCACTACTTACTGTAACCAGGGTGTGGAAGGAACCTAAATGTCCACCAACAGAGGAATGGATACAGATGTGGTACATATATACACAACGGAATATTACTCAGCCATACAAAAGAACGAAACCCTGCCATCGGCAGCAACACGGATGGACCCAGAGATTGTCAGACTGAGTGAAGACAGAGAAAGACAAACACAAACATCATGATATCACCTTCATGTGGAATCTAAAAACAGGGTACCATGAGCTTATCCACAAAACAGAAAGTTAGCTATAAAAAACAAATCTATGGTTACCAGAGGACAGGGAGGAGGAGGATAAATTGGGAGATCGGGACTGACCCATATACACTACTATATGTAAAACTGATCACTGGTAAGAACCTGCTGCTAGCACAGGGAACTCTACTCAATACTCGACAATGGCCTATGGGAAAAGAGTATTAAAAACACTGGATCTATGTGTATGTATAAATGATTCACTGTTATATACCTGAAACGCAATATTGTAAATCAACTATATTTCAGTAAATATTTTCTTTAAAATGTACTATTTGTTTAGGTGAATTGTCAGAAAAGACGTTCTAAGCAAGGCTAAGTCGAAGGAAGGCCAAGAGCTAGAAAGGAAAAGGCAAGGGGGTGTGAAGAGAATATAAAGCAATAAAATCTACAACTAGAAAGTCAATTAACAAAGACTCTAAGCAGAACCCTCTTACACTGTTGGTGGGAACGAAAATTTGTACACACACGATGAAAAACAGTATAGAGGTTCCTTACAAAACAAAACCCAGAGTTACTATACGATCCAGCAACCCCACTCCTGGGCACATATCCAAAACAGACGAAAACTCTAACTCAAAACCAAACATGCGCCCAGTGTTCACAGCACTATTTACAATACCCAAGACATGGAAACGACCCCAGTGCCACCAATGTATTACTCAGCCATAAAGAAGAATGAACTACTGTCATACTACGTGAAGTCAGTCCGAAAGAGAAAACAAATATTATGTAATTATCATTTAAATGTGTAATCTAAAAACAGATGAATCTACATACAAAATCAAAACAGACCACAGATACAGAAACCAAGCTTATTACCAAAGGAGAGGGGAAAGAAAGGTGGGCTAAGTCAGGAGTGTGGAATTAACAGGAACAAACTACGATCCATTAAATAGATGAGAAACAAGGATCTCCTGTATAACATGCAGAACTATTCAACATCTTGTAACAACCCATAGTGGAAAGTTATCTGAAGCATATACATATGCCGGAGTCACTGGGCCGCATGCCTGAATCTAACACAACAGTGTAAATCAACAACATCTCAATTAAAAAAAAGTGCAACTACAAAACACTAAAATAAAATTTAGAAGTGAAGACTCTAAGGGATGGTGAAGACTTTTGCTGCCTATAAGGTGTGCAGCATGCTCTGCGCTGGTTTTATAGGTGCTGGACAGCTGCATTTTCGGAGAGGAATGTTCACGTACCACTGTTCTTTGCTTGTTTGGCAAAAACACACGGATAGTGTTGCTTGTCTTAGAAGGGTCCGTAAGCTTGCCATCATCTGACGCCCGACGCTGATAGCCAAACTGCTGAACTATTGTAGGGGAGATGCAGCTGGTGCCGTCAAACACCGTGTCTTTGAATCCGAAACCGTTGCTGATCGTCTTCCAGGCGCCCTGTATGTGCTCCATTGATGCAGCTTACGCAGCACTTCAACCTAGCAAAAAAAATAATAATAATTCTTGAGTAAAATTAATTAGCTCAACAATACAATATACAGAGTAACTGTGAAAACAGTACTATTGGGTTTTTTTGTAGGTGACATATTCTGCTTAAATACATTATTCAGAAAACTTCTATTACAGTATATTGCCATAGAATATTTCACAGACAACTCAAAAATGAACAAGATGGGGACTAGATATCAAAAGACTCATCAAGGGTTATACGACCAGGTGAAAGTCAACGCGGAACATAGCCTAGGTCTAGTCTAATGCTTTTTCAATTCCACTTTTTCTTTTGTTATTGTATATTAAGCACAAACAGCCACCTTCGAATATTAATAACATATTAGTACTATGAGAAAAAAAAAGTATAAGCCATCATTTTCTGCCTTTGAAGAAGAAAAAGAAATTAGTTTTTGTAAGATGTGTGTTAGATACTTTATATATAAATTATCTCATTTAATCTATAAGGACCCAGAAAGATTTTAAATACCTTCCTACAATCATGCTTTAATTTTTAAACAAATGAGGCAGAGGAAAACCATGCTACTTGCCCAAGAACATCCAGGTTGATAGGTAAAATAACCAGATGCTATATCTGTATTTAAAGTACATGAACCTTCCAACATAACATCAGTTTTAGTGCAGAAACAAAGCTTACAAACAGATGCAAATAGAGACAGTAACTAACAAAAAACAATCAAATGTCTCAATAGGGCAACAAGAAAACCGCAGTTGAAGTCCACAATCAGTCACACAATGAGGGTAAGTCAGAGATACTCTGCGGTGAGGATGTGCAATGCCCTGGCACCGACTGGGAGTCAGCAACCATGCAGAAGTGACAGGGGGTCCACAGCCATAACACCCTGAAGGCAATCGATCTTGGCAGAAGTGAGAGGTGCTTCCACCTTTACAGAACAGTGAGGTCGACAGGGAACCCACCCTTCTCAAGCCTTCCTCCCTCAGAAAGTCGTTTGATCTTATCATCACCATTGTCAGCAGTAGTCACCATTCACTAGATGCGTACTATCTATCACGAGAACGAGCATATGCTGCATCCACCCCATTCATATTATCCACCCCGATCCTTAAGGGATCCTCTAGGTGGAAATGACATCCACTTCACCCTACCTGGCAGAGACAGGATTCAGAACCGGGCAACTCTATCTAATTCCAGAGTCCTTACCTTGTCATACGTAACACTGACACTTGAAATCATTTAGTCAGAGTTAAAATGGCCCAGAGTTAAAGATCATTTAATCCAAACGTCTTACTCTGTACCAGAAGCTTCTGTCTGCACACTCACTATGCAGTAAGCTCTTTCTCACCTCACATGCCTGAATCCAGAAGGGACGATAGATACTAACTATTCTGAGCTGACAGCTAAGCGAACTAGAGAAGTTTAGAGACAGGATCACTATCTGGCATCACTCTCACAAAGTCTCGACACAACTTTTTGGAGGAGAATATGGTTAAAAATAAAATACTATTAAAAATTTGAAATGTTCTTAAAGACTAACTTGGTAATTCAATATTGCTCTTGGAATTCATCCTACAGAAGTAGAAGGCAAGGCTTTCCCTGATGCTCCTGTGGGTTAGACTCTGCACTGCCAGTGCAGGAGCATGGGTTCAATCCCTGGTTGGGGAACTAAGATCCACATGTCGCATGGCACAGCCAAAACAAAAGATATATGTATAAGCATCTTCAATACTGGGGAAAAGACCAAATACTTAACAACAGAGAACTACACAAATCATGCTAATTCCCATGTGACAAAGTTGCTCTGTATGTGCAGAGACAGAAAAAGCTACCCAAGACAAAATGAAAACTGTAGTCTGAACCTCTTTCATACTAATCTAGAAAGGACAAAAATCTAAAATCTTTTTTTTTAAGGTGATAAAATCTAGAGTAATAAACAATGTGCCAATAACTATTTCAGCAGGATGGTTAGGAAATTTTTACTTTATATATATCTACTTTTTGCTTTTTATATTTTACTACTACACGAGAAGCCTATTTTATTTGTGTACGGGGGAAGGGCAGGACAAGTTCCTACAGCCTTCCAGGGGCAGGACCATGACGCATTGCCTCCCATTTCTTTCTGACACCACCCAAGCTCCAACACATTCCTAATTCTATCACCATGAGGTCACTTTTTAGGGGCATCTACAGCTTCTTTTCCCTAGACCTTTTTTTGCCAACTAAAGAGGAAGACTTACCTGAGCATCTCAGTAGCCTGAAAAGGTGTGGCTCATATAATCGACAGATACAGAGCAGCCAGATTAATCTTAAAAATGCAACTCATCATTTCCCTCCCCTGATTAAGACAGAATAAAAGCTAAACTCCCATCCAAGCTTTGCATCTCAGTGCTTTTGAACGTTCTGTCCCCTTCACCTAGAAAGCCAAAACCTCCACAAACAGCCAAGCTGTCCTTTTCAGATCATGAAGGGCTTTACTTAAAATATCATTTAGAGACACTTTCTCCACCCTAACCATAAGACTCCACCACCCTTCCCCCATCAAATAACCCAGTCTTACTTTCTTCATGCCACTTACCACTGACGTTAACTGCTCACAGATTTTGGTCAGTACCTCCCACCCTCTTTCTGCTCCATGCCAATCCTGCCAGTGCCTCTTGCCAATCTTGTTCACTACTGTATTCTTAGTCCTGATACGTACCTGGATCACAAAAGCACTCAAATATTTATTAAATGAATTCAGTTAGGAACCAGAATAATGCTGCAAAAAATATATTTTAAAAGAAAAGACCTGTCAAGAACTAGTAAATGTGCATTAAATCTCCATCTGGTAGTGCATGTTTAAAAAAAAAAAAAAAAGAACTTATTCAGCAAAAGACAAACTGCAATAAACTGCATTCTGTATTATAATCTATTGGCTAAAGAACCCACTTACAAGACTTAGTTCAGTTCAGTCGCTCAGTTGTGTCCGACTCTTTGCGACCCCATGAATCGCAGCACGCCAGGCCTCCCTGTCCATCTCCATCTCCCGGAGTTCACTCAGACTCACATCCATCGAGTCCGTGATGCCAGCCAGCCATCTCATCCTCGGTCGTTCCCTTCTCCTCCTGCCCTCCAATTCCTCCCACCATCAGAGTCTTTTCCAATGAGTCAACTCTTCGCATGAGGTGGCCAAAGTACTGGAGCTTCAGCTTTAGCATCATTCCTTCCAAAGAAATCCCAGGGCTGGTCTCCTTCAGAATGGACTGATTGGATCTCCTTGCAGTCCAAGGGACTCTCAAGAGTCTTCTCCAACACCACAGTTCAAAAGCATCAATCTTCGGTGCTCAGCCTTCTTCACAGTCCAACTCTCACATCCATACATGACCTCAAGAAAAACCATAGCCTTGACTAGATGGACCTTAGTTGGCAAAGTAATGTCTGCTTTTGAATATGCTATCTAGGTTGGTCAGAACTTTTCTTCCAAGGAGTAAGCGCCTTTTAATTTCATGGCTGCAGTCACCATCTGCAGTGATTTTGGAGCCCAAAAAAACAAAGTCTGACACTGTTTCTACTGTTTCCCATCAAGAGTCTTCTCCAACACCACAGTTCAAAAGCATCAATCTTCGGTGCTCAGCCTTCTTCACAGTCCAACTCTCACATCCATACATGACCTCAAGAAAAACCATAGCCTTGACTAGATGGACCTTAGTTGGCAAAGTAATGTCTGCTTTTGAATATGCTATCTAGGTTGGTCAGAACTTTTCTTCCAAGGAGTAAGCGCCTTTTAATTTCATGGCTGCAGTCACCATCTGCAGTGATTTTGGAGCCCAAAAATACAAAGTCTGACAATGTTTCTACTGTTTCCCTATCTATTTCCCATGAAGTGATGGGACCAGATGCCATGATCTTCGTTTTCTGAATGTTGAGCTTTAAGCCAACTTTTTCACTCTCCTCTTTCACTTTCATCAAGAGGCTTTTTAGCTCCTCTTCACTTTCTGCCATAAGGGTGGTGTCATCTGCATATATGCCATAAGGGTGGTGTCATCTGCATATCTGAGGTGATTGATATTTTTCCCGGCAATCTTGATTCCAGCTTGTGTTTCTTCCAGTCCAGCGTTTCTCATTATGTACTCTGCATAGAAGTTAAATAAGCAGGGTGACAATATACAGCCTTGACGTACTTCTTTTCCTATTTGGAACCAGTCTGTTGTTCCATTTCCAGTTCTAACTGTTGCTTCCTGGTCTGCATTCAGATTTCTCAAGAGGCAGGTTAGGTGGTCTGGGATTCCCATCTCTTTCAGAATTTTCCACAGTTTATTGTGATCCACACAAAGGCTTAACTGCAGCCCAAATTCAAGATGACAGCTATTTTATGACCAACTCTGTGCCCCACTGTAGGCACTTAAAAAATAGCAGTGCTGGTTCTCAGCAGGAACACATTACAGTAACTGTTAATAAAACTGACAAAAGCAAATCCACTCTAATTCTCAAACTTTTGATTATTTATCATTCGTAACTTGAAGTTTCCATGTTTATATCAAGAACACTTACAGGCTAAGAAGCATGCTAAAGCAGTGCCTTTTTCATGCCACTCACAGAAAATAATGAATCCTAATTGTAAGGCATGCTGAGATAAGCAGACAAGCCCAGAAAAGCCAAAGGCCCTACCAGTTGCCCCAGTGCTGACCACTGTGTCACAGAAAGCTATAAGCCAAAGTATTCTGTAATCACTTAACCAGAAAGGATACACATCTAAAAACAAGAACAAAGAACCTTCTAAAAAGCCACAGAGCAGCCAACATACTTCAGTATTAAATGCAGCCATTCAGAAACCCCATTGATACTACTCCCAAAAGTAAAAGTATGCATAATGTAAATATAAATCTAGTTTCTAATACTGTGATCTCTCCCTCTGATCTGTTGACCAAATGCTCTAAGTTAAAATATATATACACACACCCACACATATCCTCCTAAGACATAATAAAATTACAGTCCAAAGCAGAAATCTACTTCTGACAGTAAAAGATCTTTCACAGCTCCCAAGAAAAGTTTCAAAACAAACATATCTTATGAATAGAGAAACTCATTATATCAGAAGAAATAATTTAAAACAAGACATATATACTTCCATACAACACAAGAATATAATAAGAGGATTCTCATTCCTAACATACAAAGAACTCCTGAAAATTAATAAGAAAATTTTCAAACTTTAATTATGGAGTATTTCATATTTTCATATTTAAGTAGAAAAACTACTGGACATGATTGCTAAAATGTAAATCATTCAGCCACAAGATGGGTCCAGGGCTTCCCTGGTGGCTCAAATGGCAAAGAATTTGCTTGCAATGCAGATAAAGTGTTAGTCGCTCAGTCGTATAGGACCCCACGGACTGTAGCCCACCAAGCTCCTCTGTCCATAGGATTCTTCAGGCAAGAATACTGGAGTGAGTTGCTATTCCCTTCTCCAGGGGAACTTTCCATCCAGGGATCAAACCCAGATCTCCTGCATTGCAGGCAGATTCTTTATTGTCTGAGCCACCAGGGAAGAGACCCAGGTTTACTACCTGGGTCCTCGAGAAGATCCCCTGGAGGAGGGCATGGTAACCCACTTCAGTATGCCTGCCTGGGAAATCCCATGGACAGAGGAGCCTGCTGGGCTACAGTTCATGGGGTCACAAAAAGTCAGATACAACTGAGTGGCTAACACTTTCACACTTCTCAAGAAGGGCCCAATGACATCATCTTTTAAAAAATACTTCAAAGGACTAAATGTGCTGTGTAATAGCAAAAGTAAAGCAAACATTTTAAAAAAGAAGTATAACATGTTCATAAAGTATTTCTTGGTATTTATCCAACCTTTTCAATCCTTACATAAAAGTGTATTGTGTAAAAGAGGATTGTTCAGTAAGCCATTTGAAGATAACTTTGGAAACAAAAAGTTTATATGGAACCTAATTTTAAAAGCTCCTTTTTGTCCCATGATTAAAAAATAACTTTTTAGATAACTCTCTTCAAAGCTATACAAAGTAGTAGCCTTATTATATCAAAAGACCCCTGATTGTAAACACTTCTGTGTTAATATACATATATAGTGAGACAGCCTAAGAATTTGTATTCGACAAGCTAAACATTGAGCTTTTACCAGAAAGGACACAGCATATTCACAATCTCACTATGATAGCAAACTGCTATAATTTTAGGAAGCCTACAATTTACCTAACATGAATTCTAGCCTATTCTAGAACAGAACATTCTAGAACAGGCTAGGCTCAACTGGTTTCAAGCTGCTTCCTTCTGATTCATACCCCTTTTCTCCTCCAGTCATCCCCATTACAGAGCACCGCAGAAATCAAAAAACCCAGATCCTACTCTACTTTGCTTCCTCCGTGACTCTTCCATTAAAGATATGCCAAAATGGGCTTACCCTCAAATTCAGTCTCTGAAAGACACCACTAGGGTCTATATTTTATGAAAAAAGAAAAAAAAGGGGGGTGGAGGGGGAGACAATTCATTAATTAATAGGTTTCATAGCTTTCCTGAGTCACTTAGTCTGTATCTGTCAATCATTAGTTGATCAAAATTTCCCTAAATCTATTGCTGCTGCTGCTAAGTCGCTTCAGTCGTGTCCGACTCTGTGCGACCCCATAGATGGCAGCCCACCAGGTTCCTCCGTCCCTGGGATTCTCAAGGCAAGAACACTGGAGTGGGTTGCCATTTCCTTCTCCAATGCATGAAAGTGAAAAGTGAAAGTGAAGTCCCTCAGTCGTGTCCAACTCTTAGCGACCCCATGGACTGTAGCCCACCAGGCTGCTCCGTCCATGGGATTTTCCAGGCAAGAGTACTGGAGTGGGGTGCCATTGCCTTTTCCAATTCTTGCATTAGTAATATGAAATAGGTACCATCTGTTGTTATTCCCATTTTTCAGGTGAAGAAATTGAGGTTTGGAAGTTAAAGAGCTTGCCTAAGATTATCAAGGTACTAAACCATAAAATCAGGATTCAAACCTGAGCTATTTGAACCTAGAATCCTTCCTTTAACTACCAAGTTTGTATGCATTTTGGTCTTTTTAGTTTCAGCTTCTTCAACCAGGAAATGAAAGGTTCTATTCTCTTTAGTTTGATTAACAAGTAAGAAAACAGAATTTTCAACTTTTACACAAGTAAACCTAGAAGCAATGGAATTGCTAAATCTATTACTTCTAGCATAATTTCTGAGGCTGACAGCCTCCATAGGTTCACCAAAAAGCTTGCCTTTTACTGACTTCATGCTTCACCTGTCACACTGGAATTTGAAGGTTCTGTAGTCTAAACTCTTTTTAAGCTGAATCTATTTCAAAATGTTTGCTTTTACTACCACAGTTCATTTGTCATGATCATTCAACCTCATTTATTCTCTGCATGAATATTCTTTTAGAAAGTTAGAGAATGATACCTATCCTATATCTAAGTTAAAAAGTGGTTTAGAAATTCTAGTAGTACTGAGTTTCGTGGGTAGTGGTTTAGTTGCTAAATCATGTCCAACTCTTTTGACTCCATGGACTGCAGCCCTCTGTTCCAGGCTCCTCTGTCCATGGAATTCTCCAGACAATACTGGACTGGGTAGCCATTTCCTTCTCCAGGGGATTTTCCCGATTCAGGGACTGAGCTCAGGTCTCCTGCATTTCAGGCAGATTCTTTACCATCTGAGCCACCAGGGAGTTCAGGAGCAAACAGAAGAACCACACTAGAAAGCACACTGCCCTGAATTATGCAGCAAGGGGACGCAAGGAAGAGTTGAAGACCAAACCCCTGAATAATCTGCTAAGTTCTGTCTTGAGATCCATTTCAGCTGCCTTCTCCGGGCCCTTCTGGTTGGTACAGTAGTGCCCCATCTTAGAAAGCTTTGTGTTCTGCAGTTTCAGCTACCCGTCTGAAAATATTAAATAGAAAAGTTCAGAATGAATAACTGCTAAGCTTTAAACTGCACGCCTTTCAAAGCTTTTTGATTTCTGAGTAGTGTAATAAAATGTCACAGCAAGTGGGCCCCTCCTGCCGGGATGTGAACCACCCCTCTGTCCAGCACACCCACACTACATATTCCACCTGCTCTGCAGTCCTGCAGGGGTCTTCTGGGGTACCAGGTGGGCTGTCGCGGTATGGCAGTGCATGTTATTTTACTTAACAATGGCCAAAAGTGCAAGAGTTGTGATGCTGGCAATTCAAATATTCTCTTACTGTGCCTAGGTTATAAATTAAACTTTATCATATGTATATATGTATGTATGGGATAAAACAGTACAAGAGTTCTGAACTATCTATAGTTTCAGACACCCATGGGGGAGTGGGGGGCAGACACTTAACAAGTATCCTTCACAGGTAAGGGGGGACTACTATGTAATTAAAATAGTATCCAGCGTGCTTCAAACAAGGACAGAATAAGTACCTTCTTAATCGCCAGCTTCTTCAAGGAAGACTTCCAAAACTCGTCTCTTTCTCTCCTAGACTGTAACTCAGCACTTTTTCACACTGTGGAGTGTGACCCCTAGGTGTTCAGAATATCATTTTCATGAGTTATGACCAGCTTTCTCAAGTACGGTAGAGCAGAGTATATCCACATAGCAGAGTTAAGTACTACTTTGAGAAATCGCTGACTCAGGTACACACACATCATTAAATGTATTCTTTAGTATAGCTCACTAAGTCTGAAAACTACTGGTGTAATTATAAAGCTCAGAATCCCTACCAGAGCATTCACTGAGTTCTCAAGTGCATTTATCCACTCAGAATATATATCTTCTTGCGCTTGAATAATCAATTTTTTTAAGGATCCATGTGGTCTTAGATTGTCTTTCTTAGTTTTACCAATGAACTCTCTCCACGTGTCTGCTAATTCCACCTTATGTTAGGTATGAAAATAGTCATTTCTGCTAATTCATGTGATTCTTCCAGTTTTCATGTGTTTCACTGCCAAGCAGACTCAAAGAAACTCAGTATACTAAGCTTTAATTCTTTTCTGAGGTTCCATTAGTTATTTTGTGAGCTTATTTATCATTCTCATAAATGACAGAACAATCTCTGTTCATTTCCAAGGCAAATCATTCAATATCACAGTAATCCACGTCTATGCCCCAACCACTAATGCTGAAGAAGCTGAAGCTGACCGCTTGGTTCTATGAAGACCTACAAGACCCTCTAGAACTAACACCAAATAAAGATGTCCTTTTCATTATAGCGGACTGGAATGCAAAAGTAGGAAGTCAAGAGATACCTGGAGTAACAAGTTTGGCCTTGGAGTACAAAATGAAGCAGGGCAAAGGCTAACAGAGTTTTGCCAAGAGAGCACACTGATTATAGCAAACACCTTCTTCCAACAACACAAGAGATGCTCTACACACAGACATCACCAGATGGTCAATACCAAAACCAGACTGATTATATTCTTTGCAATCTAAGACGGAGCAAAGTCAGCAAAAGGGAGACCAGGAGCTGACTGTGGCTCAGATCAAGAACTTGTCATTGTAAAACTCAGACTTAAAGAAAGTAGGAAAAATTCACTACATCTTTCAGGTATGACCTAAATCAAATCCCTTATGATTGCACAGTGGAGGTGACAAACAGACTCAAGGGATTACATCTGACAGAGGTGCTGAAGAACTATGGATGGAGGTTTGTAAAATTGTACAGGAGGCAGTGATCAAGACCATCCCCAAGAAGAAGAAATGCAAGAAGTCAAAAGGGTTGTCTGAGGAGGCCTTATAAATAGCTGAGAAAAGAAGGCAAAGGAGAAAAAGTTAGATATACCCATCTATAACTAAGGAACCCAGAATTCCACAGAATAGCAACGAGAGATGAGAAAGCCTTCTAAAGTGAACAATGAAAAGAAATAGAGAAAAACAATAGAAAGGGAAAGACTAGAGATCTCTTCAAGAAAATTAGAGATACCAAGGGAATATTTCATGCAAAGATGGGCACAATAAAGGACAGAAACGGTATGGACCTAACAGAAGCAGAAGATATTAAGAAGTGGCAAGAATACACAGAAAAACTGTACAAAAAAACGTTTTAATGACCCAGATAACCACGATGGTGTGATCACGAGAGCCAGACATTCTGGAGTGCGAAGTCAAGTGGGCATTAGGAAGCATCACTAAGAGCAAACCTACTGGAGGTGATGGGATTCCAGGTGAGCTATTTCAAATCCTAAAATATGATGCTGTGAAAGTGCTGCACTCAATATGCCAGCAAATTTGGAAAACCCGGCAGTGGCCACAGGACTGGAAAAGGTCAGTTTCATCCCAATCCCAAAGAAGGGCAAAGCCAAAGAATATTCAAACTATAGCACAACTGCACTCATTTCACATGCTAGCAAGGTAATGCTCAAAATCATCCAAGCTAGGCTCCAACAACCATGAACCAAAAACTTCCAGATGAACAAACTGTATTTAGAAAAGGCAGAGGAACCAAAGATCAAATTGCCAACATCTGCTGGATTATAGAAAAAGGAAGGAAATTCCAGGAAAGCATCTACTTCTGCTTCACTGACTTTGCAAAAGCCTCTGACTGTGTGGATCACAACAAACTGTGGAAAATTCTTCAAGAGATGGAAACACCAGACCACCTGACTTGCCTCCTTAGAAATCTGCATGCAGGTCAAGAAGGAACAGTTAGAACTGGAAATGGAACAACAGACCGGTTCCAAATTGGGAAGGAGAACAACAAGGCTGTATACACTGTCACCCTGCTTATTTAACTTAAATGCAGAGTACATCATGGGAAATGTCAGGCTGGCTGAAGCACAAGCTGGAATCAACACTGCTGGGAGAAATATCAATAACCTCAGATACACAGATGGTACCACCCTTATGGCAGACAGCAAAGAGGAACTGAAAAGCCTCTTGATGAAGGTGAAAGAGGAGAGTGAAAAAGCTAGCTTAAAATTCAACATTCAAAAAAACTAACATCACGGCATCCAGTCCCATCACTTCATGGCAAATAGATGAGAAAAAAATGGGAACAATGACAGACTATTTTACTGGGTTCCAAAATCACTGAGGACAGTGACTGCAGCCATGAAATTAAAAGACGCTTGCTCCTTGGAAGAAAAGCTATGGCCAACCTACAGTATATTAAAAAGCAGAGACATTACTTTGCCAGCAAAGGTCCACAGAGTCAAAGCTATGGTTTTTCCAGTAGTCATGTATGGATGTGAGAGCTGGACCATAAAGAAGACCAAGTACCATAGGTCTTGATGCTTTCGAACTATGGTGCTAGAGAAGACTCTTGAGAGTCCCTTGGACTGCAAGGAAATCCAACCAGTCCATCCTAAAGGAAATCAACCCTGAATATTCACTGGAAGGACTGATGCTGAAGCTTCAATACTTTGGCCACCTGATGCGAAGAGCTGACTCACTGGAAAAGACACTGATGCCGGAAAGAATGAGGGTAGGAGGAAAAGGGAGCGACAGAGGATGAGATGGTTGGCTGGAAGGCATCACTGAGTCAATGGACATGAGCTTGATCCAGACACAGCTAAGCGACTGAACAATGAACATTTATCGTTAAAATTTACTGTGACAATATCTACTGTAGTGGATTCACTGACAGTAACTTGAGACCATTCTCTAACACTGATTAGGCTACATGGCTCACTAACTGTTAAATACTGTGACATTTTTAAGGCATGGGACTTATACTCCCATGATGAAATCTCATTTAAACATATATGTACATCTATTTATCTGTTTGGTTGTGCCACGTCTTAGTTTCCAGCATGCCAAATCTGTTTTTTCCCCCAGTTGCAGCATGTGGGATCTTAGTTCCCTGACCAGGAATCCTAAGTGTGATGTCTTAACCATTGGACCACCAGGGAAGCCCCTATGAAGTCTCATTTACTAAATTAGTTTACTCCATGTTGAAGTTGTAATATTTCGTTCTCTCTCAAAATTGCCCTTCCTCTTTATCGTCTCATTTATCACTCCTTATAATGATCGTTGTTGCTGTAAGAGCTTCTGTTTCCTATTCTTTTCTGCTTTTAAAGGAAATACCAATTAAGAGTACGGGGTTAACTCTATTTCACTGAACTTAATGCAGATTCCACTCCCAATTTAAATCCTTCTCCAAAGTGGAGGTGAGAAAGATTATCCTCACTCAGAGTCTCGTAATTCTTTTTTTTAACCTTCTCTTCTGCAGAGTTCCAGAGATCAAGTCTCTGGATAGCAAGCATGAGAACCTCAAAACATACAAAGTAGGCTTCCAGAAGTCTTTGAAGGCAGCCTCTATGTAGAAAAATTCTACATGCCTCTACTGAGCTTTGGGCTCTTTGCAATGTCCTTCAGGTAAAACTATTCCCATAAAACCTCCTTTCTTTGCTTCCTAAAGAATTCACCACTCTCTCCTGTTTTTTTATATTGCTATTATTCACATGCATGCTATTAATAGCCCTTCCCTAGTTCTCACATGTCTGCATCCCTACTTGACTAGAAGCGCCTTGAGGACAGCACACACATGCCTCTCTGTTTCCCTTTGTTTCCCCAGAACTTACTCTTAGCACAACATGTGACTCAAAGGAGTTATTCAAAGAAGACTTCAAATCAATGAGATGGTTGTTGCAGAATCCACAACATAGTAAACATTTAGACTTATGTAAATTATTAAGGGAAAGGGCTATTTTTTTTTTTTTTTAATGATTTTATTTATGGTTGTGCAGGGCCTTCATGAGGCGTGGGCTTTTCTCTAGCTGTGGTGAGCAGGGGCTGCTCTTTAGGGGGGCGTGGGCTTCTCACCGTGGTGGCTCCTCCTGTTGGGGAGCACGGGCTCTGGTGCCCACAGACCTCAGTACCGCGGCTCCCGGGCTCGAGAGCCCCGGCCCAGCGGCTGTGATGCATGGGCTCAGCTGCCCTGCCACGTGCGGTCTTCCCAGACCAGGGGTGGAGCCCGCGTCCCCTGCTTTGGCAGGAAAGCCCTCAGGCGTATTCTAGGCTCTAGTTTTCCGCGCTCCTATCTGCTGAGAGAGGCCTGGGAGCCGGGAGTCCTCAGCCACAGTGCTGGCTCTGCCATCAAAAGCTCTGGGGCCTCTAGCAAGCGCCTGCCCCTCAGTCGTGTCTGACGCTTTGCCCGCCAGGCTCCTCTGTCCACAGGATTTCCCAGGCAAGATTACTGGAGTGGGTTGCCATTTCCTTCTCCAAGGGCTATTTTTAATATGTAATATAAGATTATAACCACAAGCAAGGATCCATGAAAAATACAAATACTTAACAAAGACTAGTTATCTGAACAGTAACAATATTGGTTTGTTCTCTATTTTGACACCTGCCAAAACTGACTAGGAAACGAGATATATTCACCAAAAATGAATTTCTTAAAATTCTGTACCAAATATACAGCAAGAATAATAACATTAGCTAATTGCTACTGAGTTCTTGACATTTCAGTATGTAAGATACTACTGAGTACAGACTACAATATGCAGAGTAAATTGAATTTTTCACATTTCATTATGTAAGCATCAGTTCTTTAATTATAATCTCTCATTTAAGCCTCCCAAGACCTCTATGAGAGATACTATTATCCTGATTTTGGAGATAAGGAAACTGAAGACCAAGAAAGTGAAATAAAACTGTCCAAGGTTACAGAGTAAGATAGAGAGCCAAGATTACTGACAGAATATCTAAGGTCAAAAGCACTCACAAGTTTTGCCAGAGCTTTATCACACTATCACTCTTTATTCTTCAGGCAGATAAGATCAGTGCATTTGGGTGGCAGACTGAGATGAGGTGCCAGATTTCAACCCTGTGGCTGCCTGCTCTAGCTTCCTGCTACTGGCTCCTTCCTTCCACCCTGATCATTTGTTTTTATTACACTTTTATTTAAAATATAATTAAATTTGGGGAGGGGCATAAAAGAGGAAAGTTACTCATAACCTTATTCATCCTAACAAAACATTTTTGGATACCATCTCCTAATATTAGAAGCATGGTACATGGACATCTGTTCAGAATCTACTTTCACCTTTTATTAGCTGTGTGGCCTTTTGCCAAATTACTTAATTTCCCCCATACCAATTTTTTCACTCAGTCACATTATGGAGCAACTATTATGTACCAGACACTGTTTTACTCTAGATGCCTGAGTTAACTCAGTGAATTAGACACAAAGACCCCTGATCTCCAGAGAAGCAGATCTTCTAGAGGACACACACAAAACAAAGTAAATTATATAACATGATAGCGGGTGATAAGTGCTGGGGGAAGGGAGACAAGTTGCAATTTATATAATGAGGTCAGAGTCAGTCTCACTGAGGAGGTGGAGTTAAGTGAGGAAGTCAGGAGTTTGACTTGCAAGCAGCTGGGGGGACAGTCAAGGCAGAAGGGGCAGCCAGTGAAAACCTACAGGAGAAGTGTCCCACGCACAATCAGCAAAGATCATGGAGCTCAGTGAAGTGAGAGTACAGCCGGGCGAGGGGGCAATGCGGCCACCCAGGGCACCAGTGGAAGGACCTGTCTTTACTGAGGGAAATGGGAAGCCACTGAAAAGCTTCGAGCAGAGAAGACGCACAACCGAAGGTCTTAGAAGGACTAGCCCAGTTGCTACACTAAATAAACTACATGTGCAGTAGACATCCAGCTATGAAGTTCAGAAGATGTCTCTGCTGAGGGATTAACCGTAAAAAGGGGTAATATTACTCACTGAGTTGTCATGAAAATGGTTCAGTGTTTGTAAACAGCTGTGCCTGACGCTGGTATTGCTGTAGCTTCTGCCTTACCAAGGCCACTCAGCACGGAGAATGAGAGCAGCGGAAAACGAGCCTGTGCCTCAGTGTGCCGTGTATACAGACAGACCAGGCTGAAGGAAGGGTTTCTCCTAAACCCCGTGAAGTGGGAAGTCCTGGGAGGTGAGCTACAGACTTTCACTATTTAGCAATGCTGTCTTTGGGTCTAACTGTGGCTTCAATCCTTGTCCATACGTGTACATAGGCACAACTGCTGTCTCAATCCAATCACTGTTATATTATTCTCCTTCCAACTTTAATTATTTGATAATTCTTTGTCTAATCATACCCCATTGTGTTGCATATAATTCATCCTTAACCTATTCTTAAGTCACATTTTTTTTCAAAGCTAAAAGTCTCTGAAATCAGAACATATGATAAAAACAATACTGTCCCTTACTTGTCCCAACAGAGAACCTGAGAAGAACACCTGAATCAGGTATGTGAGTATTTTGCTCAATAACCTACGTATGAGACACTAGGTCAAAAGGTAAAGATTATGGATGAATACTGCTACTCTCACAATTTTAATATTTTAAAATTGGTCTGGGATGAATTTTTGTCTTTAAGATAAGCTTATTTTCTGAAGCAACTGGTGGCTATTTTCTCTGATCTTTTTTACCGCAGAGTGGCAGGGTGGGGTAGGGGGTTAGGGTAGGTTTAACCCGGAAGAGGAGGGTTGTGTTATTTCATTATCTTAGACGTGACAAAGACTTCTGAAAGTTTAGAGAGGGTAAAGATACAGACTGAAAAGGCAACACCAATGGGTGTTGAAATTCTTAAGAATTTCATATTAGGTCAGCTTTCCATCAGCAGGCTGGGTATTAAGTAAGATTATTTTGTGTTTTTTATACTCCATGGAAGAAAAGGAGCACTCAACAGCCTAATTCCCAAAGAGGTTTCAAACTCTTCTAATAAGTGGCTCAGGTCTTTATTCCTGGAAAAAGTAAAACAGAAGGTCTCTACACTGGGAGGTTTCAGGTACAGTTGAGAGCATGGGTGCTATTCTGAAAACCACACTAACTGAATGCCTGAAAGCAGAGACCAAAGAGCTTCTTCCACAGCTGGGCAACCAGGCTCAAAAAAAAATACCCAACATTAGCTCCCCTACCTTACAATGAAGCCCAAAGACAGTAAGCCTAACCCAAGCGTTCAAAGATTCCAATCAGCTATTTAATCCAATCCTTTTAGAAATAAGACTGCCAAGGATTACCAGACACTTTAACATGGATGATAAAGACCAAAACACAATAGGAAACACATACACCCCTGCATGACTTGAGCTATCAGATTAACTGAAATTATCAGAACAGAGCCCATCAAATGCTCATTACATTCAATTTTACAGTAATGGGGTTAACAGAAAATTCCACAAACTTCTAGAGAAAAAAAATAAAAGGGATCAGGAATTGGAATGGCTTCAAACTTATCAACACTGGAAGCTAGAAAAATAATGAAGACAAGACTTCTAAATTCTGAAGGGAAACTATTTCCAATTTAGAATAATCACCAAAACTATTGTAGAAAAGAGGTATTTTCTGACATTTACTACTATTTTACCCTTCACGATCCATGTCTCAAGGATTTGTTACATGATTAAGAATAAATCAAGAAAGAGATGAGATACAGGAAAAAGGGCATCTAACACAAGAAAGAAGCAAAACAAAAACCCCAGGCCGGTGGGCAGGAATCTCTGAATCACACCTGTGCATCAGGGACAAGAATCCATGACTGGGTGACCCTCTCTAGCACCGTGAACTGCTACCAATAACCTCACCTGCACAATGGCCTTTTCTTTTCTTCAGAGACAGAGAAGAGAGGGGAGAGGGAAAGAGGTAAGGGGAAGAGCGGTAGGGAGAGAAGAGATGGAGGGAAACAGCCCACATTTTTAGTTTTACATGATCCTATACTCTCCATATTTTTTTTAACTGAAGTATAACTGATTTAGAATGTTGAGTTAATTTATGCTGTACAACAAAGTGACTCAGTTATACATACGTATATTCTTTTTTATATTCATTTCCATTACGGTTTATCACAAGATACTGAAGTTCCCCATGCTGTACCATAGGACCCTGTTTGCCCGTGCTATATGTAATTAGTTTGCATCTGCCAAGCCCAAATCTGCACTCCATCCCTCCCCGAGCCCCTCCCGCTGGACAACCGCAGGCCTGTTCTGTGTCTGGGAGCCCGTTTCCGCTCTGCAGGTAAGCTCGTTTGTGCCATGCTTTAGAGCCCACATACGGGTGGCACCATGCAGCAGCAGCCTTCTTCTGCCTGACTTCACTCAGTGTGATGATATCTGCACCATCCACATTGCTGCAAACGGCATTCTTCTTCTCTGCTGCTGCATGTATTCCGGCGCGTGCCTGTCTGTGTGCACATCTTCATCATCCACTCACCTGTCAACAGGCATTTAGGTGGTCTCCACGTCTTGGCTTTTGTGAAGAGTGCTGCTGTGAAGAAAGGGGTGCACATATCTGCCCAGGAGTGGGACTGCTGGGCCATGTGCATGCATCCGTGTCTGACTCTTTGTGACACCATGGACCAGAGGTTGCCAGGCTCCTCTGGCATGGGATTCTCCAGGCAAGAATACTGGAGAGAGTTGCCATGCCCTCCTCCAGGGGATCGTCCCAACCCAGGGATCGAACCAGTATCTCCTATGTTTCCTGCACAGCAGACAGATTCTTTTACCCACTGAGCCACTTAGGAAGTCCTGATGGGTCATATGGCAACTTTATTTTTAGTTTTTTGAGGAACCTCCATACTGTTTTGGCTGCATCAACTCACATTCCACTAACATTGTAGGCAGGTTCCCTTTTCTCCATACCCTCTCCAACATTTGTTACTTGTAGACTTTTTTAATGATGAGCATTCTGATTGATGTGGAGTGATATCTTATTACAGTTCTGATTTGCCTTTTTCTAAAAATTAGCGATGTTGAGCATATTTTCACGTGCCTGAAGGCCATCTGTCTGTCTTCTTTGGAGAAATGCCTATTTAAGTTTCTTATGCCCATTTTTTGATTGGGTTGTTTTTTATTCTTGAGTTGTATGTTTATATAGTTTGCAAATTAAGCCCTTGCTGGTCTCATCATTTGCAAATACTTCATCTCCTTCTATAGGTTATATTTTCATTTTATTTGTGGTTTTCTTTGCTCTACAAAGGGCTTCTCTTGTGGTTCAGCTGGTAAAGAGTCTGCCTGCAATGCAGGAGGACCTGGGTTCGATCCCTGGGTTGGGAAGATCCCCTGGAGTAGGGAAAGGCTACCCACTCAAGTTTTCTTGGGGCTTGGGGCTCCCTTGTTGCCCAGCTGGTAAAGAATCTGCCCTCAAAGTGGGAGACCTGAGTTCGATTCCTGAGTTGGGAACATCCCCTGGAGAAGGGAAAGGCTACCCACTCCAGTATTCTGGCCTAGAGAATTCCATGGACTATACAGTCCATGGGGTCACAAACAGTTGGACATGACTGAGTGACTTTTTCTTCTTTCTTTGCTGTACAAAAGCTTGTAAGTTTGATTTGCTCATCTTTGCTTCTATTTCTACTGCCGTGAGAGACTGACCTAAGAAAACATCAGCACAATGTATGACATGACCCTATACCCCTTTAAGTACACTCATCCTTACACAGGAGCTGGTGAGAGCTGGGATGCACCTCGACATATTCTGGGTGGTTGATCAACATGAACAGAATATTCGGTCTAGCAATAGAGGGTTTCCCAAAGCATGGGCCATACATTATTCATGGTTTACAAGGTGATTTTAGAGGATTTGTGAACATGACATAAAATAACACTGAATCAATCAGATAAAGATTTGATAAAGAAGAATTACCAGTTTGGGATCTTTAATACCTCTTTAACACTTCTTAATCACCTTTAAAAAAAAAAAAAGCCACTGACAAACTCTAACTAAAAATTAATACTGTTGTTTTTATTATATTAAAATAGCAACAAACAAATACAGTACTATAAGCGATCCCCATTCTTCTGGCCGCTTCTTGCGGATTCATTTTGACTGTGTATTTTGAAAGTGCACATAACATAGTTCCCTCCATTTCTGTGCAAAAGAAGTCAACACAAGAGAGTTAAGTCATCACCATCCATCCTTGATGCTTTGTTCTTGCAATTTCAGGTGATGCTAGCACCAAGCCCTTATCTCTATAACTCTACAACCTCAAACTATTTTACTATTTTTAAAGTTCCAGGAATACCCAGGCGGTCAGTCCAGTGGTTAGGACTCCACAGGAGGCACAAATTCAATCCCTGGTCGGGGAACTTAAGATCCCACGAACCTCAAGGCATCGCAAAAAAAAACAACAACAAACAAAAACTGAGCTATTTTAAGAGAATATATTAAATAAGCACTACTAAAGGTGGTTCTCTGTTGTGGTAAAAGTCAGGAAGACAGCACTTCAGTGACTGAAACCGGTGAAACACTAGTCTAGCAGAGGCAATACATGGTTTAAAAAACTGACCCTGTGCTCTGCCGCTACTTATCCGTCAGGCTTTTAAGCAAGTCTCAGCAATAAAGTCTTCGTAATCGCATCTAGAGTCTCTCAGCCTAACGATCCTCTCTTCCTCCTGAGAGACCTTCATTACCCTGCACTTGCAGGGGTTCTTCTCTCTTCTCCACCTGCTTTGCTGGCTTCTGTTCTTCCTCCTGCCTCAAAACCATGGATGCACCTGAAGACTTTTAACTTTCCAAGTGTTCCACAGCCTTTCCAACTTGGCCTACACACACTGCCTCCATCAATGAAAAGCGTGGCAAACAACACTGTGTTGTCTCTCAACTCCACATTCCTCTTTTGAGAACTTCCTTCCTTCATCCACAGGAATAGCCCCAAGCAGCGACGTTTATCTCTTTATATTCATGACCCCACCCCTTGAGGCCCCACTACAACTGAATGGAACAAGCAAGCGGAAACTTGATTTGAAACTGAGAGACTATAAAGAATGATCCTTTGAACTGAGAACATGGAAACTCAAGAGCTATAAGAATGTTGGTCCATGTATGTTCAAAGCAGTCAAAGCAAGTTTGCTATTAAGAGAACAATATTCTGCAAACTGAGCTACAGATTCAACACAATCTCTAACGGAATAGGTTTCGTTGCCAGCTTCTTAGTAGATATTGCCAAGCTGACTCTAAAATACATATGAAAATTCAAGGGACCCAGAATAGCCAGAACAATCCTGAAAAAGAACAAAGTTTGAGGAACCATACTTACCAATTTCAAAACTTACTACACAAAGCTACAGTGTCAGTGCACTACTGGCATAACAATAGTCATTTAGAGCAACAGAACAGAAATGAGGGGGCACCAGACAATTCAGATATCCACATGCAAAGAATGCAGCTGGACCCCCATCAGAGAATATGCAAAAATGAAACCAACAGATGAAGACCTAAACAATGGAAGAGCTAAAAGTATAAAACACTTAACAGGAAATCTGGATGACCTTGAACTTGGCAGTGGTTTTTAAGATATAATACTAAAGACACAAGCAACAAAAGAAAAACAGATAAAATGGACTTTATCAAAATTAAAAACTTCTTGCTTCAAAGAACACAATCAAGAAAATAAGAAGATAACCAAGTCTGGCAGAAACCAACGCAATTCTGTAAAGCATTTAACCTTCAATTAAAAATAAATTAATTAACTGAGAAAAGGGGGGGAAATCTGCAAATCATGTAACTCATAAGGGATTTGCATCTAGAATATAAATATTCTATAGAATACAGGCTAAAGAATTCTTAGAACCCAATAATAAAAAGACAACCCAATTTCAAGACGGGCCAAGAATCTGCATAGACATTTTTCCAAAAAAGACACAGAAACAGTCAAGAACATGCAAAGGTGCCAACATTACTAATCTTTAAGGAAATGAAAAATCAATAACATAATGAGATAGCACTTTACATGACTATTATCAAAAAGAGAGAAAGAAAAAGGGAAAAGGAAGGGAGAGAGGGAAGTGTTGGCAAGGATACAGAGAAAGTGAAACTCTGGTGCACAGCTGGTGGGAAATGTAATATGGTGTATGGCCTCTACAGAAAACAGTATGGTACTTCCTCAAAAAATCAGAGTTACTATACGATCCAGCAAGTCCACATTTGGATGCAGACCCAACAGAACTGAAAGCAGGAACTCAAAATACTTGCACACCCAGGTTCACAGTATTATTCCCAACAGCCAAAAGGTAGACACAAGCCCAGTGTCCACTGACCAGTGAAATGATAACAAAATATGCTATACACATACAAGGAAGTATCGTTCAGCCTTAAAAAGCAAGCAGATTTTGATACATGCCACAGCACGGATGAACCTTGAGGACATTATGCTAAGTGAACTAAGCCAGTCATAAAGGGACAAATATCCTATGACCCCACGTACATGGCACACCTAGAGTAGTCAAATTCATAAAGAAAGTAGGATTGCAGTTCACAGGGACAGAAGTGGGGAGTCAGGCAGGGAGGTTAAGGGTACAGAGTTTCAGTATGGGATGATGGAAAAGTTCTGGAGATGGATGGTGGTGACGGCTGCAATGTACTGTAAAGGCACCTAATGCCACCGAACTGTGCAGAGATTTATATTATGTATATGGTGCTGCTGCTGAGTCGCCTCAGTCGTGTCCGGCTCTGTGCGACCCCAGAGACGGCAGCCCACCAGGCTCCTCTGTCCCTGGGATTCTCCAGGCAAGAACACTGGAGTGGGTTGCCATTTCCTTCTCCAGTGCATGAAAGTGAAAAGTGAAAGGGAAGTCGCTCAGTCATGTCCATCCGACCCCATGGACTGCAGCCCCCCAGGCTCCTCCGCCCACGGGATTCTCCAGGAAGAGCACTGGAGTGGGTGCCATCGCCTTCTCCAATGCAGGAAAGTGAACGTGAAAGTGAAGTCGCTCAGTCGTGTCCAACTCCTAGCGACCCCATGGACTGCAGCCCCCCAGGCTCCTCCGCCCACAGGATTCTCCAGGAAGAGCACTGGAGTCGGTGCCATCGCCTTCTCCAATGCAGGAAAGTGAAACGTGAAACGTGAAAGTGAAGTCGCTCAGTCGTGTCCGACTCCTAGCGACCCCATGGACTGCAGACCCCCAGGCTCTCCGCCATGGGATTCTCCAGGAAGAGCACTGGAGTGGGTGCTGTCGCCTTCTCCGAGGTATATGGTGCATGGTGGTAAATTAGTTATATTTCACCACAATAAATTTTTTTACAAATAATGTTTATAGTTGCCTAAACCTACCATTTTTTTTTTAAAAGACAGCATGTCAAAACACCATTAAAGTCACTGATAGTAAATCTGGAGGCTCTGGGAAAGCCCATGCATCTCCCTGGACCTCATGGCTTCATCTTAAAAAGCAGGTGCAAAGGACTAAATCAGACCTACCTCTAATTTGCAGTCTCAGAACTCCTGTGAACCCCAAATGTCACAAAATTGGGGTGGCCAACAAGTTCACTGGGGTTGTTCCATAATATGTTACAGGAAAACCCAAATGAACTTTTTGGCCAAACCAATTAAAAAAAAGAAAAACTCCTCCGGGAATTTCCTGGTGGGCCAGTGGTTAGGACTTCATGCTTTCACTACTTTCAATCCCTGGTCAAGGAACTAAGATTCCAAAAACCATAAAAATAAAACATCTGGTTACTTGCAATATTTCCAAACTAAAACTAATCATCTATTCTTTTACCTTCCAAAAACCCACTTGGAGCAACAAAAATCATCAGGCTTCTCTATCTACTGCAGACTGGAGCTACAGGACTTCAGGGCAGACTTGCAGTTATTAGGACCTTTGATGTTGCTGCTGTTATGAAGTCGCTCAGTTATGTATGACTCTCTGCAACCCTATGAGTTGTAGCCCGCCAGGCTCCTGTTTCCATGGGATTCTCCAGGCAAGAATACTGGAGAGGTTGCCATTTCCTACTCCAGGGGATCCTCCCAAACCTGAGTCTCCTGTTTGGCAGGAGGATTCTTTACCACTCAGCCACTTGGGAAGTCCATTAGAACCTTAGGACATCAGAATGTTCACAGGAGCATTATGCCTAACAGCCAAAAGGTAGAAACAGCACAAATACCCATCCAGTGATGAATGAATAAATAAAATGTGGTACAGTCGCCCTTAGGTATCTGCAAGGGATTTGTTCCAAGATCCCCTGCAGATAACAAAGTCCAAGGACACTCAAGTACCTTATATTAAATGGTGTAATATTTGCATAAAAACTACACACATCCTTCCAAACTGTAAATCATCTCTAAATTACTTACAAACAACTGAACAACAACAAGATTACCTTCAATATTTAATGCAATATAAATGATATGTATATAGTTGCCTCGACAAAGGAACAAATTCAAGTTCTGCTTTTTGGAACTTTCTGGTAATGCCTTCGGGTAAACAGCATTTCCCAGGGAAGCTCTTCAGAGTAACGAGCCCCACACAAGTTCACATTTCACTGGCCTCCAGTGAGTCACTGTGAACAAATCGTCACGTCCAAATGGTTGGCCTTTACAGACTGACCGAAGCAAATCAGGCTCTCCACTAGAGCTAAATATGAGATTAGTCTCATTAAAACTGAATGGCTACATAATAGGGAATAAGGGTTGACAGCTCCTCAGAGAAAAATATGGGTACAGTTACAATGAAAGGGTGTCCATTTCACCAGTTTTCAGGTGACAATCACCAAGATCAAGGGTTTGTTAAAGGAAAGAGCTTAGAGATATGTCCTTAAATTGACCTACTGTGCATACTCTTAAAAGTAGAATCAAAACTCAGGTAATACCTTTAACTTCAAGCCTCTCAAATACTGCCACTGTTTGTAAACACATGCACACACGACAAGCCAGGCAAGCAACATGGGTCTTCTTAAGCCCTTGTCACTCTGTTCTTCAGCAAATCTTAGGGGAAGATCCTTGAGCAGGCAGGGGACAAAATCCACATGTTTCCTTGTTCAATCGCTTCTGTGGAACACATCTATCACTAGGACCAGGAAAATGGAATTTCCAGAAAGCAAAATATGAGAAAATATAAAAGGAACAGACTTGACAGATTAAAAAAAAAAAAAAAAAAAAAAACAGCATCTTTCAAGCATCTACTACTACAATCTAGGTCCTAAGCATATAGGTATTCAAATGCTATTTCCTTTAATCCACATAACCTCAAATTAAGTGCCTCTTCTGCCCAAAAAAAAAAAAAAGAGTTGGAAGAGATGACCTATATTGACCCTTCTAGCTCTAACACCGTGTAATGATTCTACTGCCATGAAAATATGACAAATACTACAATTTTCTGATACAGAATATCCTTCCCTAGCTTTCCAAACAGACTATATGGCAACCTTCTCGTAATGATTTGTAAGTTACTGTAATGAGTAACCTCTCGTTATCGACATAATATAAATACAGCAGATTTTCCAAAAACAATAATTTTACTCAGATTTGAGTTGCAGAGGTTAACAAGGTAATTACAGTTTTAAATATGGGCTTCCCTGGTGGTTCAGACGTTAAAGAATCTGCCTGCAACGTGGGAGATCAGGGTTCAACCCCTGGGTTGAGAAGATCCCCTGGAGAAGGGTACGGCTACCCACTCCAGCATTTCTTGCCTGGAGAATTCCATGGACAGAGGAGCCTGGCGAGCTACAGTTCATGGAGTGGCAAAGAGCTGGACACGACTGAGTGACTAACACACACACACAGTTTTAAATATTTCTATAACATATCTATTATGAAGTAAAAGTCAAAAACCAAAGATTTAAGATGAAATGTGACTTCAAAAAACTTTCAGGTTTAAAGAGTAGGCATTTAATCTAATATTAGTGGTAGTTTGATGGAAAAGCTTCAAAACAATAATGACAATCAATGTAACAGACAACAGAGTTCTGTGTCTTCTATTTCTCAGATTCTTCCTGCACTCTAGCTGCCAGAACCACTTCTGACTTGACAGTATTTATCTCTGCTATTTCCCTACTCCTCAGCATTTGCTCTTGACAACCTGATTTGAGAAAGAGAAGAATCAAGCCTATATATTAAGCAGAACAATAGGAAGAGAAAGAACCTAGTCTACTAGGCCAGAGAGTGAAAGTCGCTCAGTTGTGTCTGACCCTTTGTGACCCCATGAACTGTAGCTCACCAATTCCTCTGTCCATGGAATTCTCCAGGCAACAATGTTGGGAGTGGGTAGATGTTCCCTTCTCCAGGGATCTTTCCAACCCAAGGACTGAACCTGGGTCTCCTGCATTGCAGGCAGATTCTTTACCATCTGAGCCACCAGAGAAGGCCTAACCTACTGACTAATAAAAAGGCTTCAGTATAGGCTTATTTGCAAGGTCAAATCCAACATTCAGCTAACCAAGGTCCTCCTACACATCTGGTCCACAAAACTATATAGACTCTTATGGTAAAAATTTTAACAAATTATTAAACTCCATGAAAATAAAGACTGAGCTTTGACAACCTCTGTATATTTAATTCCTAGAAGAGTACTTGTTGAATGACCAAATAAACTAAGCATGCACTTTGAAGTCAGAGATTTGCTGATGAATAACCTTCTTGGCTGTGTAGAATTGGGCAAAAAACATCTACGCCTTAATTTCTTCAACTGTACAATAAGAATATATTTTAAGAGGTGGAGTGGTTATGAGAAATAAATGAAAAACTATAAAGAATACAAAATTCCCTGTCTGGTGCACTGTGGGCACTTAATTCAAAATAGCTATTACTACATGATATTATTGGTAATAATAGTGCTTACCCACACAACAGAGTAAACTAGATATGATCCTTGATTCCTTTAGTATTTTCCTCACCCACCACATTTAATCATCCAACACATACTGTCAGACCCTCCCAACTCCACGACTTTAACCCAACCATTCCAACCTAATGCACCATCATGTCTTGCCTAGATTACAGCAGGTGTCACTATGTCCACTCTCAAAACCTGCAAATCTGTTCTCTACCTACTACCTTAAGGCACAAATTGGTCACATGATTGCTTTGCTAAAGTCCTTACTTTGAGTGTAACTGGTTCCCTATTACACTCAAAATAAAACCCAAATTCTTTAAAACTATGACCTACAAGGCCTTACATGATGCCCTGGCCTCTGTCTCTGTTCTACACCTTATCCGCTATCCTCTCTCTTAGTTCATTTATTCCTGTCATACTGACCTTCCTGTTGCTAGCTTGTCAACCACGTTTCCACTCAAATGTGGCTCCTCACAGGGGACCTCCTTGGCCCTCCTGTTTCAGTGTATCCTGTCTCTCCCCAGCATTTCCCCCTCTTTATTGAGCTTTACTGTTTCCACCATCCTTTACGCCATTTTTATAATACTTTGAAATTATATTAGATAACTGCTACCCAGTGATTGTCTACCCTCGATAGTATGTTCCAAGCAGCTACGTTCAGTTTACCCTAAAAACCCCATCACCTTTCACAGTGTCTAGCATACAACTGGCTAGACACTTCCTGAATGAATAATAAAGGCTGGCCTCTAGGTCCAGTGAGTGCCGAGTTCTACCAGAAATCATCAGTCTGGTCATTTATGAACCGCACGAGGTTGAGGGGCTACACTCCAGGACTGGAACACTGACGACTGTGCAGTATAACCACTGGCTGGCGGTCAGCTCTACCCGACAGATGCCAAACGGGCAAAAGCTAGCTGGTAACAGCCAGCTGAAACCACTATGGATTCTACCGTGCTTGAGCTATTTCCAAAGTTTGATTTATTAGTGTTGTTTGGCATTTTTCTTCACAGCTGTTTTATAATAAAAATAAAACCAAGCACCATTCTTATTCACCTGCTCTGTCAAACTAAACTATAAACATGTTCCACCTACACACACATCCATTTGTCCTAAATATACACTGCTGAAAATAAAAACTGGTTTTAAGCCACAGTGTCCCTACTAAAGAAATGTCGAAATGTGTTTTTAAACATGCCTAAGATCATGTAGCAGAGAAGGCGGTGGCACCCACTCCAGTACTCTTGCCTGGAGAATCCCTGGACGGAGGAGCCTGGTGGGCTGCAGTCCATGGGGTCGCTAAGAGTCGGGCACAACTGAGCGACTTCACTTTCACTTTTCACTTTCATGCATTGGAGAAGGAAATGGCAACCCACTCCAGTGTTCTTGCCTGGAGAATCTATGGGGTCGCACAGAGTCGGACACGACTGAAGCAACTTAGCAGCAGCAGCAGAAAGATTATGTAGAATCCAAAAGAATGAGCAGGCTATCAGACAGGAAGAGGGGTGGTTCAGCCTAACAGAAATACAATAATTAACAAATATTTGGGGTACGTGTCCCAAAATAAGAATGACTTCTTAAGCATAACCAAACAATGGCAGTTCCAGTTTAAATTTTTCAATGTTAATCTAAAAAAGTATTCTTCACATACTTAAGTTGTGAACCATGAAACTAATCAACAAAATTAAAGAGTAATTTCAGAACATACAAAAGCTAAAATTTGAGAAAACTGATACATTTTCATATCAGGTTTGCAAAAATGATTCTAGAATCAGTTACTAGTCATCACCTTCTCTATATTCGCTATGGGCCTAATGCCGTATGTGGCAACCTCTAAAAATAAGTCTCCATTTTAGTAAAATGATGAAACCAGTATCTCAGTGAATAAAAACAAGGAACTGCTGAATGTCAGCATGTTTCACAGGCCACAGCTAATTAGATGATTAAAATGATAAATTTCTCAAACTCTTTTTAAAATAATTCAAATATAGGAATGTTAAGAAAAGCTCACCTTTTTTTTTTGAGCTCAACTTTTATAGCAAATTCTTTTTTTTTTTTTTTTAAACAATCAAGAACCCATTCCTAGGAGTTTCCATGAACAACATGCACCAGGACAGTCAAACAGAAAACTGAAGAAAAGGAACAGAGGCAGGGTGCCAGTGATTTCCATCTTACCCTTTCAAGAAGTAAGATTATCTTTATAAAAGTCTAAACACTGGCAAAGCAAGGTACACTTCTGTCCTCGGGCAACAAATCAAATGGCGCATAAGAGCACAGCACCTCCACTCAACTCCCAGGGATTAGCAGAGAAGTCACAAACATTCTCTCGGCTAAGGCAAAAGGCTTTACAGAACTCTGCAGGCTACATTACCACAGTCTGCAGAGTTTTGAGCACTCTTCCCACAATCCTCACGCCCCAAACTACATAAACCACCACGTGACTGAGAAGCCGGTAAGAGAAGGAAGGAACACTCAGATATGCAAACAAAGTAAAAGGGTAGTAAATACAGGGGCCATACTGTGTCTGTGAAAACTGACTTGCTTAAAATTTTTTAGAGAAATCAAGTTATTTCCTAGTCAACTCCTAACAAGCTGTTGAGAAGTGACATTACAAAGGAAACTGGGATACTTTATTCTGAAATTCAGAATCCAGAATACACAGGTTATGACACAGGCATTTTAAACTCAACACATTCATTTCAGCCTTCTCACCCTGTGGCTCAGCTCTAGCAGTAACTTCAAAGAACTGCTTCATTCGGAGCCATTTCTAAAAATGAATGAATAGCACCAGATTAATAAAACAGTAATAAATTAATTACTCTGGGAGAGTCTTTTTTGTTTTTTGGCTTACCGTGTACTATAATAAAAGTGTTCACAAAGCAAGACTGTTTCAGGTGCAAGATTATTAGGGAGCAGCACACATACAAAGTGCTAATAAACAGCCCGAGACAAGCCAAATGTGATGCGAGCACAACTATGGAACCGTAGCTGCCAGCACGCAGCGGGCGCCTTTCAGGGATCTGAGTCCTGTGTTTAAGGTCCATCATCTAACTCAGAGCCTACTTTGATGGATAAATGTTTGACTGGAAACACTATCCTATCGACGTCAGGAGATACAGACCTCAGCAGAGCACTCGCTCAAACATTCCTCATTGATTGTCTTGTCAGTTACTCTCCTGAAGGTTAGATACCTTTGGACCATGGTAAGTAAAACAAATGAAAACAACCCCAATTAATCCAGAAAGCTCTTCAGGAGTTCAGTGTACAAGAACCAGTGTTCTAAGACTTCGGCCTAAAAGAGTCAGAAGCAGTTGCACCAACTTGGGGTTAAGGTTGACTGCTCTACCCTCTCCCTACCTCAGCCAAGCCAAGCAACCAAATAAATTTTACTATTGCTTCCTGAGTAGGGAAACACACACACACGTGTAAATATCTCACAGAGACAGATGAATGGCATTTTTCTTGAAAATGCCTCAGTGAATCAGTATAGAAAATCTGTCTTAAAATCTCACTTTTGAGCTTTTATTCAAATACTACTCTCTTATTTCACTTAAAAATATTAAAGTGGTAGAACACAAATATCTAAGGCAACCAGCACTTTGGTGTTAAACTAGATTTTAGAGACATTCTTAAGCCTAATATCGAGTTTCTAAGAACACAGCAATGCATTCTGTGGTTGAGATCGATTGGATAAAGTTTACTTCAATCAAGAGAACTTAAAATTTTATATAAATTTACAGTTTATTCCTCTCCACTATCTCACAGTGCTATTAAAATTAAACAAGCTAAAACCAGGTATTATTCCTAGTTCTTCTGTAGACAAAGAAAACAAGAAGTTCAAAAGGTTTAATGACAATAAGGGAAGCAAAACAAACAAAAAAATTCAGGTTCTCAGACTCTATAAATCACAGGTCTATTTTAACACATTAAGAAACAAAAATAATTGTTTAACATTGTTACTATTACTACTTTGAAATAGTTTATAGGTAATACGGTATACGGAAAAAAGGAAAATATCTGTTTTATATAACATAAGCAATTTAAATGTCCTTCATATTTATTTTTACTTCCTTTCTAAATAATGACTTAATTCAAATTCATTATCTTAGAGCAGTTGTTTTCCCAATGCTTTTTCTCACATAGCCTTTCTTCCTTCTTATCCATAAAATAATACAGAATAGAAGAGTATCAAAAATATAATCCTGGGACTTCGTGGGTGGTCCCGAGGTTAGTACTCCACACTCCCAATTCAGGGAGGCCTGGGTTCCATTCCTGGTCGGGCAACTAGAGCTCAATGCCACAGCTAAGGGTTCGGGCGCCTCAACTCAGACCTGCCTGCCTCAGCCAAGGCCTGGCGCTGCCGAGGAAGTATTTCAAAATGCGCACAGAAAATCTCTTATTTAGAAGCTAACTCTCACAATCTGCAGCGAGTGAATAACCAGTGAAGACAAACGGTAACGAAGTCTCCACTGTGCTTAACGGCTCTGTGGCTCAGGGATTAGAGCACTGGTCTCTAAACTGTTTTTAAGTCATTCTTTTTTTATCTTCACTCCAAAATTTTTCTATCCAGAGTTGGTAACAAACAGAAGTTAGATAAAATAAAATCTCCATGTAATTAGAAGACTGCTAAACTACAAACCATGACTCACTATTTCTGAATATTAGTCAATACAAAAGAACCCCTATACATCAAAATAACCTGGCACTGCCCTAGAGTTAAAATTCTGTTGTAATATTTTGTAGCTGCTGTGAGTTTCTCCTTGGTTCAAAAGGAGAGAAATGAGGAGAAACGGGTAGCAAGGGCTTGAAAAGACTACTGCTAGAATAAATGACCTGAACACACTAAGATGCCCACAGCTTTAAACAGGCTTTTACTCACGACATTTAGGCTTAAGATGGACTTGGAGCTCACTCCCCTCTACTCAGCATGTTTTACAAAATGTGAAAATGAAACAATGTATGTGAAGCACAGAGAGTTGGCCTGACACAGTACATGTTCCCTATATTATCATGATGAGACAGTCAGGAATTCTAGACAGCCATAAACCTCCAGCCTGGGTTTTGCTGAGTTCAAAGCCTAACTCTTCACTACTACGGTTACTGTGTTCCAAAATTAAGTCCTAGCTTCCAAAATACAGATCAACTGTTTAGCTCTCACGTTACTCGGGTTAATGTGTGCTGTGAGCTCAGTCGCTCAGTTGTGTCTGACTCTTTTGACCCCATTTCTGTAGCCCACGAGGCTCCTCTGTCCATGGAATTTTCTAGGCAAGAATACTGGAGCAGGCTGACATTTTCTCCTCCAGGGAATCTTCCCGACCCAGGGATCAAACCCGCGTCTCTTACATCTTTGCACTGGCACGCAGAATTCTTTATCACTGAGCCACTTGGGAAGCCCAGTGGGGGAATAACACAGCTAATATGCTATCTTGTACATTTGATCTCTGCAAATGGTCTCTCTATTCCCAGAGATCTTCTGCAAAGCCTGCATGGAGTAATAATTCTAGACGCTTTACCATCAGTCTATATCTTGGAACCTGTAAACACATTCCTAAGTTATCTACACATCAACACATGCCTAAATTACCTGCAATTAACAATCAAGGTAACTTTCTGGAAAATACCTCCTTCTCTGCTTAGATTTATCATTTCCTCAAAAAGCTTATTTTTATATTTTTCCATGGTAGGAGAAATTAGACAAGATTTACCATCAAAGAGAAGTAAACCTAATGCTATGTACAACTTACGACAAGCCTTAGAAGAAATGTAAAATATCCTATTTCACTGTTCTAAAAAGTAAAATAACAGTTAAAAGTAGCTCTATTAACTATAGAGGGTATATGTAAAATATATGTCGATTATAACCAGTTAACTACTTAAAGTATTCTAACTCCGTATCCTCCTGGTAAATCGGAAAATTAGAAACCAGGGGAATGGCAGCACTGAAGCCGAGCCCATTAGCCTCAGCGACACCAACAGCCACGCTGACCACAACACGAACGCACTCCAAAGCCTGGCGCCAACTCGGGGTCATTACTGAATTGTACAATGAACTTTTAAAATTACAAAAACCAGTACATCATTTTAGAAATCTCTGCACTAAGCTCACTTTTCAGACTACTACTATCACATAAAAGTCTAAGCAGCTTAAATATTCTAAGAACTGGCAAACTTAGGTGGGTACCCCCAATCACTCTAACTTTAAAGGCTTCAGGGTGAGCCCACAATTGCTTTATACATAGGCAAGTGATTAAGTGTTTCTATAAGTTTATGAAATATTGATTAGTGGTAAAGAGAAAGAATACTTCTTAAAGTGCTATTTTAAGCTAATTCCGTAAATTAAATACGTAAGATTAGAAGAAAAGTTTTCACAACAAAGTCATAGCACAATGGTTATCATCTTACAGAAAAAAGGTAATGGAACTAATTATTTCTATTCAAGTCAAGAAGGTTCAGAAAAGACAACTCTTCACCAGGGGCATCTCGGGGCTCCCCTGGTGGTCCAGTGATTAGGACTCCTCGCCCCCACCGCAGACGGTGGGGGTTCGATCCCTGGTGTGGAGCTAAGACCCTGCATGGTGCAGTCAAAGACAGCTGGGGGAGGGGGAGGATATCTCTGAGGGCTCCATGAAAAATACGTACCTGGAGAGGCAAATCAGAGTAGCCTTGATCCCAGCCCTCAATAAACTTATAGTTTAGATGAAGAAGTAACACAAGGACAAGGTGGAGTTAATCACACAAGGCCTATGAGAAGGAAATGGATCTACTCTAAGTCATAAAGAAAATTATAAAACAGCATTCCCAGAAACCTAACAAAAACCTTAAGTCTGCATCACATCTTCGGGTTACATTCTGAGGTGCAGAGAGGGTATAGGATGCAGTCAAAAACTAACCTAGAAACCCCTTTAATCTCTCCTTAAATCGATGGCCTATATTTAGAGTATTTACTCCATCTTTCTCAGTGCCTCTTCCTCTTTAAAGTAAGGATTACAAAAAATAAATAAATAAATAAAGGATTACAATGTACCTACATCATCAGGTTTATGGGAAGATTAAATGAATTAAGGTAAACTCTTAAAAGAATCTGGTATGCATTAGTTAAGATAAGGGTAAGCTGTTATCTTTAGGACGGATTTTTTTTTAATGTATATTTAGACAGAAAAACCACCCTCAATTATGAGATGGTCGAATTATAAGGCATGGGAGAATTGAGAATGACAAAGAATAGATTCACTTTCTTCAACTGCAATCAAAATCTCCCAAGAATATATGCTCAGTACCATAAGGAGTGAGTGATGGCTGAAACTGCCTGGACTATTAAAATACTTTTTTGGCAGGACAAAAACATAGTTGAATATTTATTTCTTCTTTTTGTTTTTTGGGGTTTGAGGTTTTTTTTTTTTTTTTTTGGCGCCACAACACACTGCTTGAACCCAGGTTCCCCGCAGTGAGAGTGCGGAACACTAACCACTGGACAGCCAGGGAATTCCCTACTCATTTTAATATACTTCCAATGCAGTTTCACTCTTCATTTCTCCTTTAAGCTCATTTCTTTGCTCAGTCTAGCTCTGTTTCATCTGAGGGACTGGGTGATCAATTTTTCAAGATTACTCCAAGCTTCCTTTAAGGAGTGTTTTTCTATTTTCTTTTTGCCTTTTTTTCATTCAACTGGTCACACAACACTGGAAAAAACCCACCCTCACACATAAAAAGTTTCTGCTGAAACAAACACACTCCAACACTTAAAATATCATCTCATCCAAGCTAGGAAACAATAATAAGTCTGGTTTGGAAATGGCTTAGTTTCCCAACCAGTCCAAAAGGGCAGCTCAGAGGCACCGCAAGGTGGGGTGTGTGTCAATATTTTGAGTTTCCTCACCCTTCTTTCTCAACTTCTGACCACAAACTGGTAACTTCATCAGATGACTGGCCAGCATACACGCACATGAAGAAATGTGATCCTCTACCCTTCTCATAGTTAGCAAGCCGGGCTGCCCAAGTTTAGAAAAGAACCTAACTTTTTTAAAGGATAACTAATTTTTTAAAAGTTCATCAGCTAGTTCAAACAATTACAGTAAAACATCAGTTCCACAGTGAAAGACATATGGAACCGATTTTATTTTTAACTCTTAGTTTTTCATTATTTTCATTTTAAGTCACTTTGTCTAAACTCTTTAATTCGTTTTGCTTTTCATCTCCAAATCAGTCATTGCTTCTTCATTTAAGCAGCAACTGTTCATCTTAAAATGAACGGAGCTATTTACAAAGTATATCCTTAAACACAAGTAGAAAAATATGCAACACACAAATGAAATATAGTTTAAGTATGATCACTCTGATGGTCGGGTAATAATGAAGTAAAAACAGCTACACAGTGGAAGGGGGAGGAGAGGAAACAAAAACCACCCAGACATCTCTCCTGCTAAGCTAATGCCTGGAAACACTGACTTAACCGTACCAATAATTTCTGTTCCACATAAAAAGCATAAATTTTAGTGGCAAGTCCTGCATAATCAACAAGTGATTTAAAAAATAGCCAGGAGCTTTCTTCAAAAATAAAGACATGAAAAAAATTTAATAAAGACATGAAATATAAAATAAGTGAATCTACCATTCTGCACACTGGCATCTCTCACTTGGGCAGACATTGAGATTTACCCTCAAGATAAGTACTCCTCCAGGTTTACAACCTTGCCAAAGCTATTTCAAGAAGTAACCATCTGATTCAGTCATTTCTCCAATGATTCCTTGTGGAGTCAATGGCTTTCATACAGAAAAATTCCCTGGTCTTCAGTGACACCACCAAAGCTAAGCATCTTGCTTGTTTTGAGAACTTGTAAGAATTACAATAAGGTATATCTGTAAAACCATTTGTTTCCCAGAAAATACTTTAAATCAACTTTTCAAGAATATTTTTCTTAAACCAAGGACATGTTCAGAGGTTTCCACTGTAATCTGGACCATTAATTCATTAAAACTCTAATTTATACCCAGCTACTTTGCCACAGGAGTAAAAAAAGAAACTAAATAGGAAAATGTAACCTATGTAATTACACATCAAAGTCTGAATGCCTTAAGGAAAAGAACAGCATGTATTTCCTACATCTTGTTACTCTGTCACCCAGTACAGCAGGGCTTCCCTGGTGGCTCAGCGGTAAAGAATCCCCCTGCAATGCAGGGGTCAAAGGAGACGCAAGTTCGATCCCTGGGTCAGGACAATCCTCTAGAGGAGGGCATGGCAACCCACTCCAGTATTCTTTCCTAGAGAATCCCCATGGATAGAGGAGCCTTGTGGGCTACAGTCCATAGGGTCGCAAAGAGTGAAGTGACTTAGCATACACCCCAGTACAGTACCTTGCACAAAATTAATGTTTAAATATCTGAATAAACTATTAATGGAGAAATGATGTAATTACACTATTTATCCTAAACTTTTCTCTAGATATTGAATCACTACCTACCACATGAAAGTACTGATACATAGAATCCAAAAAACCAGAATGCCTCTCTATATACTGCAACTTGGCACAGAAGTGAGTAGAAAAGTGTAAGGAGTACGTATTTGACAATTTCCAATAATCTGTTTCAACTGCCAGTGGCTTTGAAGAATATAAAGTTCAGAAAAATAGCCCTTGCCTTGTTAAAGTAGAAAAAAACAAAACGTCATGACTTACCAAAGACTGACATGTGCTAAGAGCTCTCAGGATGGCAGAGGCTCAGCAGCAAGAACTGACAGCTGTGTGTGGGGCGGCGGAGGAAGGGGCGCCTTCTCAAGAAAGCCGTAAGAATGTGGGGCATGGAGCGGCCACTTCCAGCCTGAGCAGAGGAAGAGTCAGACAATGAAGGATGATTTCACTGTAGGATCTGAAACTGAAGGGGAAGCATTTTAATAGGTGCATGTAAATGTTTTCCTTTATAAAAAATAGAATTTTAATGTACATATTTTAGTACCCTACTTTTTTCACTTGGTATATCTTACTACTCAAGATTAATTGAAATAATTATTTACAAGTTAACTGAATATATTTTAGATTAAAAGAGGATGAAGGGTATAAGGTAACAGCAACAACTACATGTACCAACTTAATAAAAAACCTTTTTTTCACAAAAGGAGTCATTAATTGTGTAATTAATTTATCTCTTTGAAAATCGTTATACACAAATACATTTATAAAGGAGGAAAAACTCCATAGATGCAAATTACAGCCAACTTCCTAAACTTCTAGTTTGCTTAGTTGATCTAATTAGCAGTTAAGAGAAATGCCTAGAGCCACTTCACATCCATTAGGACAGTTATTATCAAAAAAAAATATATAACAAGTATTAGCAAGGATGCAGATAAACTGGAACTCTCACGCATTGCTGGTGGGAATAGAAATGATGCAGCTGCTGTGGAAAATAATTTGGCAATTCCTCAAAAGTCAGAATTACCATCAGTTCCAGCAATTCCACTCCTGGATAATATAGTAAAAAGAAACAAAAGCAGACTCAAACAGACACTTACAAATCAACGTTAACAAGCATCATTATTCACAAAAGCCAAATGTGGAACCTAAGAGCCCATCAACTGTTGAAAAAATAAATAAAATATCATGTGTGTGTGCTCATGAATATTATTATTATTCAACTATGAAAAGGAATAAAATTTTGACACACAGTATAATATGGATGAATCCTGAAAACAGTAAGTGAAATAAGCCAGATACAAAATTATAAATACTGTATGATTCCCCAAAAGGTCCAAAAGTCAAAACTATGGTTTTTCCAGTTGTCATGTATGGATGTGAGAGTTGGACCAAAAAGAAGGCTGAGAGCCAAAGAATTGATGCTTTTGAACTGTGGTGCTGGAGAAGACTCTTGCGAGTCCTTTGGACTGCAAGGAGATCCAACCAGTCCATCCTAAAGGAGATCAACCCTGAATATTCACTGGAAGGACTGATGCCGAAACTGAAGCTCCAATATTCTGGCCACCTGATGCAAAGAGCTGACTCATTGGAAAAGACCCTGATGCTGGGAAAGACTGAAGGCAGGAGGAGAAGGGCATGACAAAGGGTGAAATGGTTGGAGAGCATCACCGACTTGATGGACATGAGTTTGAGCAAGCTCTGGGAGATGGTGAAGGACAGGGAAGCCTGGCGTGCTGCAGTCCATGGGGTTGCAGGAGTGGGACGCAACTGACTGAATAACAATGGTTCCCTTTATATGAGACACTTGGACTAGCAAATGCAGAGAGAAAGCAGAGTTTACCAGGGGCTAGAGGTAGGGAGGAATTGGGAGTTATTGTAGCAATATAATTGTTACAGGGTTCTATCTGGGATAATGAAAATTTTCTAGAAACAGATTAGCGGTCATGTTTGCACAACACTATGAATGCACTTGATGCCACGGAATAATACGCTCAAATGTGGTTAAAATAGTAAACTGTATGTTATGGATAGCTTACCTCCACCACTCCCTCCAAAAAAGCCTAAGGGGCCCATTTCGAATTGTCAGACAGCTGGATAAATACTAGGCACGGAATATTTATGATGGTTATTCTCACATTCACATTTCTCTAATTCCAGTCCAGACTAAGAACAAGCAAGGTAGAAGAGTATCATTTATACCCTCCATGTAGAAAGCTTATGAATGCAGAAGAGAACAGCCAGTGTGGCAAGCGCCGCTTCAAGCAATGCGTCAGCGAGCTGCTAAAGCAGGCAGACGTCCTCAGGGAGCTGGCACTGAGAACCCAGAGCGCTCTACTGATAATGCAGAATAGAAGGGGAAGCTACGCAAGGTTGATTCCTCCATAGAAATCCTAAGTTACAAAGTTCTGAGTATGCGTTCACAATTTTAATTGTAAGCATTACTGTGTGATAGGCAGTAGGAACAATCCACAGGTGATTCACCTGTGAATCTCTACTTATGCAAACAATGTTTACTACATAATCAAGACAAAGTTTCAAGAACTAGAGATTTATAAATTAGACATGTCTCAGCTCTAAGGAGCTTATATCTAACCAGAGATGTAAAACATCTATACAAAAAATTCAGTTCAATCAACATCATTTAGCACCTTACTCAACAAATTGAACTGCAATCAGGAGCACCAAACACTGTGCTAAACTCTGGGTATTCAAAGGTGATTAAGAGATAATCCTGTGAGAAAAGATGAGAGGCAAACAAATATTTTAATAAAATACAGGCCACAATACATATCATGTCTACAGTGTACACTACCAAAAAAGTACATACACAAACCATATAAGTTTAAATAAAAGGTCTTATTATAAAGTCTAGCATTAAATATAGTGATTTAGAAGGCAAAGGCACCCCATTCCAGTACTCTGGCCTGGAAAATCCCATGGATGGAGGAGCCTGGTAGGCTGCAGTCCATGGGGTCGCGAAGAGTCAGACACCACTGAGCGACTTCACTTTCATTTTTCACTTTCATGCACTGGAGAAGGAAATGGCAACCCACTCCAGTGTTCTTGCCTGGAGAGTCCCAGGGATGGGGGAGCCTGGTGGCTGCCATCTATGAGGTCACACAGAGTCGGATACGACTGAAGCAACTTAGCAGCAGCAGCAGTTTCACCAAAGTGCGCAGACCTGGTCCCTCAATTTCTCAAATTTTTTCACAAATGTCAACAAAGAAGGACTTGCACACTGAGTAAAAAGCATTAACTTGAATTTATAATCTAATGGGATGGTAAACTCACAAATGACGACATGATAAAGACAGAAAAATAAATGCAAGGGTTTTAAGGTAGGGTTCAAGGAAGAAAACATAATGAGAAAAAGATCAGGAAATGGTATTTAGAAGATGGTGTTCAAAATGGCTCTTAAAAGAGGAACAGATAAAAGTGAGAAAATCGTGTGAATCTCTCCTCAGTAGATAAGGTCACTGAGGCAGGAACTTGCCTAATTCACCCTCCACCACACTAGCCTGCTGCACTTAAGGTGTTTTTTTTTGTTTGTTTGTTTGTTTTTTAAAAAAAGGCTTCTGAATTCCACTGAAGATAGTAAGAGAAATCCACACTACCAAGATATAAAAGCAAGAACTGTATGCTTAGTCTGAAAAGCAAAGGAGACTCTTGGACGATTTGCCAAAGGAAGTAAGGGCAGCTCAACACGTGAATATTCTTGTATCATCACAAAACAGGCAGATACCCAAGAACCTAATAACACACTTCCCTCCACGAAAGAAAGCTGGGTACGGGAAACAAAGGAGAAAGTAGAGTTACTCTAAACAGCGTAACTTTCTCTATCATTTGAATTCTGGAGCACGTGACTGCATAATCTATACAAAAGATTTTTAAAACCTAATTTTTAAGATTCTGATGAGGGACAGGGAAGCCTGGCGTGCTGCAGTCTATGGGTTCACAAAGAGTCGGACTCGACTTCACAACTGAACAATATACATTTAAAAAGTTAATCTAGCAGTAACGTGAAAAATGCAACTGAAAGAAACAAGAAAAAGGAGTTCAGTTTAGAAGTTCTAAGGATAGTTCAGGCAAATTCAGTGATAAAAGCTTTAAGTAACCTGAAAAAGTAGAACACAGCTGAAAGAAGTGCAAAAATATAGTCATCATGACAACTGAAAGTGACTGAATGTTTGAGGGATCTAAGGGCCCACAACATGAATAGAATTTATCTTTATATCTTTATCTATATGTATTTTTCTATTATAAAACAATACATTCAGAGACAATGAAAAGTAATATCAAGTAATAATAAATAATTTGTTTAACAACCACTAGTAACATCTACCTGTACTTTCTTCCTATGTGTAGGCTTTGAGTTTTTGTTTTTAAAGCTTGAGATACAACTTAGATCTGATACAAGTCACCCATTTAAAGTGTACAACTCAATGGCTTTTATTAGACTCACAGAGTGGTACATTTACCTCCATAATCAATTTCAGACCATTTTCAATACTTCAAAAAGAAACCCCTATCACTGTTCACTGACATTCCCCTCTCCCTCCAGTCACTGGTAACCACAAATCTACTTTCTGTCTCTGCAGATCTGCCTGTTTTGGGCACTTCATGCAAAAAGAATCACAGGATATCTGGGGTTTTCTGACTGATTTCTTTTATTTAACATGACGTTTGCAAGGTTTATACATACTGGAGAATGTATCAGTTTTGTCGCTGAGTCATGTCCAACTCTGAGACCCCCCCCAGACTGTAGCATGCCAGGCTTCCCTGCTCTTCACTATCTCCTGGAGTTTGCTCAGATGAATTCCTTTTCACTACTGAATAACATTCCATTGTATTAAATGTTGTGTTTTTAACAGAACTACAATCATTCAGATATAGCATTTCTTGTGTCATAAATGCTTCATATATGCCACAGTTCAAGAAAAGCATTGTGCCCCGTAAGGGGCTGTCCCACAGTTTACTTACCAGTTGAACATCTGAAGTTTTTCCAGTTTTTTCTACTATAAACAAACCTTTTAAAATGCAAATGGGAACTCCTTTCAAAATAATCTGTCTAGATCCAGGGAAACGCCTCTCCCAGAAACTGAGCTTCCTAATGAGATTTGCCACAGAGAACAAAAGTCATGTCTTCTAAGGAAAACTCGAGATTTCATCTACCCTAAAGTCAGGAAGCAACAGTTAGAACTGGACATGGAACCAGAGACTGAGTCCAAATAGGAAAAGGAGTACGTCAAGGATGTATATTTTCACCCTGCTTATTAACTTCTATGCAGAGTACAGCATGAGAAATGCTGGGCTGGAAGAAGCACAAGCTGGAATCAAGATTGCCAGGAGAAATATCAATAACCTCAGATATACAGATGACACCACCCTTATGGCAGAGAGTAAAGAGGAACTCAAAAGCCTCTTGATGAAAGTGAAAGAGGAGAGTGAAAAAGTTGGCTTAAAGCTCAACATTCAGAAAACAAAGATCATGGCATCTGGTCCCATCACTTCATGGCAAATAGATGGGGAAACAGTGGAAACAGTGTCAGACTTTATTTGGGGGGCTCCAAAATTACTGCAGATGGTGGCTGCAGCCATGAAATTAAAAGATGCTTACTCCTTGGAAGAAAAGTTATGACCAACCTAGATAGTATATTCAAAAGCAGAGATGTTACTTTGCTAACAAAGGTCCGTCTAGTCAAGGCTATGGTTTTTCCTGTGGTCATGTATGGATGTGAGAGTTGGACTGTGAAGAAAGCAGAGTGCTGAAGAATTGATGCTTTTGAACTGTGGTGTTGGAGAAGACTCTTGAGAGTCCTTTGGACCGCAAGGAGATCCAACCAGTCCATTCTAAAGGAGATCAGTCCTGGGTGTTCACTGGAAGGACTGATGCTGAAGCTGAAACTCCAATACTTTGGCCACCTCATGCGAAGAACTGACTCACTGGAAAAGACCCTGATGCTGGGAGGGATTGGGGGCAGGAGGAGAAGGGGACGACAAAGGATGAGATGGCTGGATGGCATCACTGACTCGATGGGCAGAGTCTGAGTGAACTCCGGGAGTTGGTGATGGACAGGGAGGCCTGGCGTGCTGCAATTCAAAGGCTTGCAGAGAGTCGGACACAACTGAGCAACTGAACTGAACTGAAACCTAGGTAAAGGACAATGTTAAAAGCCATCTAACATGGAAAAGTATGGGACGGGGTGAATTCGGAGAGTAAGCACTGACTTATATACACTACCATGTGTAGAACAGACAGCTGTCAGGAAGCTGCTGTATAATGCACAGAGCTCAGCTGGGTGCTCTGTGATGACCTAGAGAGGTGGGGCGGGGGCTGGGGAAAGATTAAGGAGGGGATATATGTATACATATAGCGGATTCCCAGTGTTACACAGCAGAAAGTAACACAACATTGTAAAGCAATTACACTATAATTTTTTTTAATTTTGCAAAGAAAAAAACAAAGTATGTCCCCATAAAACCCAGATTAAGAATGAAAACATAATTTTAAAGACCCAGTAACATAGTTAACCATTACTAGCCGGACTCTTCCATCAGAAATGTTTACAGATGAAGAAAGTAAATACTCTGAAAAAAAAAAAAAAAAAAGAAAGTAAATACTCTATCCAAATGTGATGCCTAGTATTAAGTAGCTTCAAAGAAATCAGACCACTTTTCCCTTTCCCAGCAGGATGGAAGACAATAAACAGGAGATAAGTCTTGACTAAAACAGTAAAGATGTATTTACTCTTGCTACTGGATGACAGTACATGAAACCCAACAGGCAGAAAGAAGATGTCACCCATATAGTCCACCAGGATTCTCAGAAGCAATTAGACATATCTGATTCCCCTAAAACATTTTCACCGCCTGTGACTTCCCATTCATTAACCAAAAATGTGAACAATTTTTAAATCACAAAGGTTTTACTTCCAAATCAGTTTTACGATTGTTAATCCCCACCCAGTAAAATCCCTTAGAATCTGATCTAAAAATAAAACTATGTGTCAAGTGTTCCTCAAGAAAAACTATCTACACTGATTGGAATGTGAAGCAATTAACACACTTCTTGGGTGAGTTGCCAAAGAGACTTGAGATAGCCTGGGCCAAAAGCAGTAACAAAGGAACAACACCCACTTGACATTTTCCTTGGTTAAACTGACATTCTAGGAGTAATTTTAACTACAAAATCATTGTGAGCTTCACAAGTATCCTGGGAGAAAAGGAGGAACAGAATGACTCAACCACTATAAAATTAAAGATGAAAACTATAATATGTAATTAAGGAATTTTTACTCACAACTTTAAGGCAAGGAAGAAAAAAAAAAAAAAAACAGCCATTTACTATCCTAAGGATTATAGGCAAGGTATTTAAGCCCTGTACCAAAAATACTAACTGAATTATAACACAAATAACTAGTATCACATTTGCAACCTGGGCAGTTTAGCAAATAAGAATTCTTAGACATCCATACACAAAGATAAACACACACACACACACGCACAACCACCAAAACCGTAAACAACCTCATCCTAAATGAACTCAAGTGTCCCTTGATGTCCCAATTAATTTAGTCAAGGTGAACAATTTTCCAACTACAGTCATTTCTTTCGGAGAACTGACTTTCACAACACACATGATTTAAAAAACAAAAGATCTTTTTAAGTCAAAGCTTGACTTTATGGTTTCATAAACCCCCCACTGTCACATAGTCCACTGCCTTTCAAAGGCACTAGTTAAAATTCTCTTCTGCAAGTCAACATTAAGGCATGCTGTTCACCTAATAAGCTCCTCCCAAGACCAGGATTATTATGTATGGGCTATTATGTTAACATGCAAACAAAAGCACTCCCCATGTAACATTTTTCTATTTTTAGGCAACAGGTTATTAACAAAGCTTTATCTGGAATTAAAATGTGATAGAATCATGCACCTACTACAAACAGGTTACTTGAAATAGTAATTTGAAGTTATTAATTATATTTTCCATTTCATAAGTAACCTAGTGCTTCTGGAGAAGTCAAATTTAACTTCCAAGAAGTTGTTGTTTAATCCTCAGAGCAAACTTCTACTTTGGATTTCACAAATGGCCTGTTTTAAACTAAAAGCAACTAGTCTCAGAGCAGTTAAAATATAACACTTAATGTTTAACCATTCTCCATTTGATCTTTTAGATACTTTTCATCACAAGTGACCAGCTTAATCTGTTCTCACTGTTTTCTCCTGCAAAACCAAAACCTATAAAATATGTTATCCTATATTTCACTCAAGCCATCTCCTTTGAAAGCATACACATCTTTTAATTCCTGTTAAATAAGAATTTTAGAAAACTAAGCAATTTCACTACAACTTATAATCACAAACACCGCATACCTAAAAGATAATAAGCTTTTACACAGAAAGAGTAACAGGTTAATTTTCCCAAGTATCCTGTGTTCAACTGGGTCAAATGTTTCTGTTGCATTTTAAACAGCACAGCCCTTAAAGTGATAAGGGTGAAAACAAGCCAAAAGAATTTTAATCTTAATGTTCTTGAGTGGTAATAATCATCACAACCCAAAAAAGATTCAGGAACTTCTAGATGAAGTCTGTGAATATCATAATAGTCACTTTAGCACAAACATTAACCACAACAATGCAGCTCTTTAGGGAAAATTATGTTCATAGAGCTAAAGACTTTAAAACAGAACTGAAATCCACAGAATCAATCCGAACAGTTTACTATATAAAATATCTACTAAACTAAAATACTCAGTTGCATTCCACAATTTTTCAGATGTTTCATATAATCTGCCAATTTCTAAGCAACTGGGGAGCACAATTTATGTTGTCAACAACCATTTAAAATGTGGTATTAGTAGACTGTCTTACATTTATAAAGACAACACTTTTGTGAGCAAGCACAACTTCAGAAGAACCTTTTGCAAGAATCCCAAGAAATATGAATTCTGTTCATTCACCACAGTGCAAGAGCAAAGTATTTGACATAAAGCATTTATCAAAATGTTCTTGACGGAGCTTAACAAAGTAAATCTATGCAATTACTAACAGCTTTAACATCATCAAGAGAAGGGGGAAAATCGATTATCAGCAAGAAAATTAGCAACATTCGTCTAAAATAACTCCAATTAAACCAACTAGCTCACTATCTTCAACAAAGAAAGATCCTTCGCAAGCTAGGCAACCTTTGTTTCAGACCCTCATCTCTCACCACTTCCTTCCTGCACCCAGACGGCCTGCTGCTCCCCAAATTCATCCCAACTCCTGCACATCTCGGGGCCTCTGTACCAGCTGTTTCCTCAACTTAGCCTGCTCCGCCCTCCCCACCTGAAGAGCATTTGCTCAGCGCGAAAGTCCTCTCCAGTCTACGAGCTCCCTCAACTCCCCCACGCCAAATGAGTCGTACCAAACTACCACGACCCAGGGTAAACCCATCCTAATCACAGCGTATTGTTTTCACACTTGGGAGCGAACACAGGGGCCGCTACCTCCACTCAGACCCGAGAGGACGAAGCAGGCAGACATAATGAACGCGGGCTGAATCCATTCCCTCCTTAAGACTTTTCAGAACCCCCGTCACTCCTAGAGGAGGCACAGCAGACCCTAACCTTCCTCCCACCAGAGAAAGGGGCCCACCCTGGCCCCTTGAGCGAGAACAATGAATGAACACAGCCGCCTCGCCTCTGCTCACGTCCAAACGCCTCTCTCGGGGCATCGACTAGCTCTGCAGAGCCTCTGCAGCTGCACAGCTGAGGCGTCCAGGCGGCTCTCACTTCACACAAAGGAGCCCTGGATCTTTATTCCCAAGCATCCAGGGGCCGACCGTCAGTGTAAGCATCCCAATGGGGCCATCAGTAACCCGCAGAGTCCTGAGCCCCAAGGGGAGGCCCCGATCCCTTCCTTTGTGGTGGGACACCGACCTACTTCCTCCTCTTGTCCCCGACTGCTCTCACCTTCCCGAAAAGGGTGTCACTTGAGAGAAGAGGCAAGCCCGGGTGCCCCCACTCCGCGGCCAGAAAGAAGCGACGGCGGTCCACCTCAGTGACAACACGGATTCGAGGCGTCTCTGGGCGGATTTTCCCGGGGCCGAAATACAAGGACTGTGCAGCGGGAACTGGGGTGGCGCCCGCACGTCTCCCCGAAACACAAGGAAACCCTGAGTGGGCAATGCGGGGACTCGGCTCGCCGGCCAGGACGCCGAGCCCCGGGCCCCCGCCCGCCCAGCGCCACCCGGGGTGACAGCGGCCTGGCCGGCCGCCGCGGGGCCGCCCCGTCAGCGACGCCCCAGCCGGGCCGCCCGGGAGCCCGGCCCCTCAGCCCGCCGCCCTGCTCCCTACCTGAGGGCACCCGGCCGCCTCCGCGTCCCGTCGTCCGGCGGCGGCGTCTGGTCCGCTCCTCCTCCCCGCGGCGGGTGAGGGAGCGGGAGGCGATCACATTCGGCGCGTCCCCAGCCCAGGGGACGGGGCCCCGGGCAGCTCTCGCATTGTCCCACTCGCGCTCCGCGGCCTCAGGGCACACACCCCAAAGCCCGGCCACCTGTCCCTCTCCGGGGCCCAAGAGCGGCAGGAAAGCCTTCCCGTCTCACTCTCGTTCTCGCCTTAATCCCGCCATCTAAGATGGCGGCCCAGCGCCCGCACTTGAGAGACTCGGGCGGCCCCGGCAGGCGAGCCCCACACTCGGTGCTCCTCCTCCCGACCTGCGCCGCCACCAGCTCTGCTTCTGCGCGAGCCCGCCTAGGAGCCGACTTCAAACTTGGCTCGGGCATCCATCGCTCTGGCCTGAACTCTGGCCCCACCTCCTAGTGGGCGTGGCCTAGAGCTCGCGCTGGTCGCCATTTCCGAGCCGGGAAGGCTCTATGGCGGGTGCTGACCGGCCAACGGAGTGGCGGTCGAGGAGGGTCAGCGTTTAGCTACCCCGAAGAAGTCTGAGACTTAAAAGGGAGAAGAAGACCAGCTTGGTGATATCTCAAGGTCCAGAGGTAACCACATGAGCCCGAGGACTCAGTGTAGAGAACAGTGTCCAGCTTTGGCGTGTCCTCCCTGGAGTCCAGCGCATCAGGAGACACCTCGCGACTCTGTCGTTGACCCATCATGTGGGAAAGTCCGTAAACTTTTGAGTCTCAGTTCCTCGCTGGCTCAGACGGGAAAGAGTCTGCCTGCAGGAGACCCAGGTTGGATCCCTGGGTCTGAAAGACCGCTGAAGAAGGGAATGGCTACCCACTCTGGTATTCTTGCTTGGGAAACCCCATGGGCAGAGGAGTCTGGCGGCTACAGCCATAGGGTTGCAAAAGAGACACACTGTAGCTACTAAACAGCAACAACAAATGGATATTTTAATGCGTTTACCCGACGCCCCAGCAAGTCCACTTTCGGACACTAATTCTAGGGGAATAGGTATACGTAAGCACAAAAAGGCACTCGCTAAAATGTTCATTGCCATGCTGTTTGCATTAGAGATGACACTGGAAAAAATGTTACTTAGTTAAAAAGGAAACGGTTCAAATAAAGGGTGGTATTTCCACAGTCCAGGATACCCATCTGTTAAGAAGAATCAGCTAGTTCTATATACCGATTTTTTTTTTCATTGAAGACATTACATTTTAAAAAGTAGAAGGTGTACAGAATGACTATTCATTCTAACAGGGGCACACAATGCTACCCAACACCATGTACATTTTTTAATTTAAATTTTTATTGAAAGCCTGTTAGTACCACACGTTGTTCTCCGTATTGGGAAGTCAGCAATAATCAAAAGCTCTGTCTTGTGAAGGGAAAGCCAAAGAAAATATAGTTAGTCCTATGTACAGTATAAAAGGATAAGGCTCCCCACTCCAGTATTCTGGCCTGGAGAACTCCATGTATTGTATAGTCCATGGGGTCACAAAGAGTTGGACACTATTGAGCGAATTTCACAACGTCATTTCCTGTGAAGGTTCTTGGCCTCCTTATTCAACAGAAATTGATCAAAGGGCAGATAAGGTATAAGAATTGCAGTGAGGGGTCCCAGGTCCCAGCCTGAGTCAACAATATGTGACTCACAGGATTAAATGAGATAAAACATGGAAAACACTTAGCACAGAGCCTGGGAGTTGAGGCTGACCGCAGAGGTTCAAGTTTGAACTCTGCCACTTCCTCATCTGTGACATGGACAAGGCATTTAAACCTCAGTTCCTCAGTTTCTCATGTGTAATGAAAAAGTGATAGTACCCAGCTCAGAGTTGTAAGGATTTAGTGAGTCTAGTATGTAAAGCGCTTGGAACAGTGCCAGGCTCACATCAAACAAACTGTAATCTTTACGTTTTCTCTTATCATTCTAGCGTTACTGAGTAGGGCACAGCAGCCAAGCGGCACTGGCTGACCGCTAGGCCACTCCTTTCCTCAAGCACCCCTAGCTGGAATTTGCCCAGCCTGAAAGTCGAAGGAACCTGTACCTCATTCAAACCTCTCAGCTGACCAGCTAAAGTGGCTACTTCATTGTTCCAAAAATAAATTTATTGAGGGGCTTGATTGCATGCTTCCACTGCAGGGGGCACAAGTTTGATCCCTTCAGGAAACTAAGAGCCCAAGTCAAAAAAAAGAGAAAAAAAACTTTTCTTGGACTAAATAAAAACAATACGATGTATCAAATTATTTTTTTTTAAAAATTGAGGTGAAGTACACATAACATGAAATTAGCCATTCTAAAGTGAACGATTTAAAGTTCATTTTTTTTTATTTTTTTATTTTTTATTATTTAAATTTATTTATTTTAATTGGAGGCTAATTACTTTGGACTTCCCCCGCGGCCCAGTGGTTAAGCCTCTATGTTTCCACTGCAGAGGGCCCAGGTTCAATCCCTGGCCAGGGAATAAAGGTCCCACATACTGCTGGGTGCAGCCAAAAAGAAAAAAATATAAAGTTCATTTAAAAGTGGCACTTAGTGCATTCTCTATGTTATACAGCCACTACTTCCACTTCCAAAACATTTCCATCACTGCAAAGTAAAGACCTTAACCCTTTAAGCAGTTTCTCCCACTCCTATCCTCACTCAGCCCTTGACAATCACCAATATATGGATTTATCTATTCTGGACATTTCATATAAATGAAATCATATAATATGTGACCTCTTGTTCTGACTTCTTTCACTTAGCATATTTTCAAAGTTCACCCTCCTGGTTGCGTGCAGCAATACTTCATTCCTTTTTACGGCTGAGTATGTAAGTCTCACCAACTCAGTTCAGTCGCTCAGTCGTGTCCAACTCTGCGACCCCATGGACCACAGCACGCCAGGCGTCCCTGCCCATCACCAACTCCTGGAGTTTCCTCAAACCCATGTCATTGAGTCAGTGACGCCATCCAGCCATCTCATCCTCTGTCGTCCCCTTCTCCTCCTGCCTTCAGTCTTTCCCAGCATCAGGGTCTTTTTCTGAATTTGAGCAAAGTCCAGGAAATAGTGGAGGACACTAGAACCTGGCAGGCTGCAGTCCATGGGGTCAAAAAGAGTTGGACACAACTTAGCAACTGAGCAAGAGCAAATATTAGGTATATACCACAGTTTATCCATCATCTGTCAATGGACGTTTGGTCTGTCTCTATTTTTTGGCCTTTGTACATAGTGCTGCTATGGGCATGCGTGTACACGTACTTGTCTGAGTACCTGTTTCGGGCTGGTTGACTTGCTTTCAGGCATATACCGAGGAGTGGAATGGCTGGACCATCTTGCAGTCCGCTGGGTCACACATACCTACTTTGGAGACCTCTGGTTTGGTGGTAGGAGAAGGCAGGAGAGCTAGAATCAGGAAGGTCTCAGAAGAGGAACAGAAGTGGGAAAAGGAATGAGTCAGAAATGGCTTGAAGGAAAAATGGACATGCCATACGCTGCGCTCAGTCGCTTCCGACTCTTTGCGACTGTATGGACGGTAGCCCTCCAGGCTCCTCTGTCCATGGGATTCTCCAGGCAGGAATACTGGAGTGAGTTGCCATGCCCTTCTCCAGGAGATCTTCCCAATACTAGGGATCCAACCCGAATCTTAAGTCTCCTGCGTTGGCAAGCAGGTTCTTGAGCACTAGCACCACCTGGGAAGCCCGGACATGCCCTGTTGTTCTCAGTCGTGACCGACCCTTTGTGACCCCATGGACTGCAGCACGCCAGACTTCCCTGTCCTTCACCTCCCAGAGCTTGCTCAAGCTCGTGTCCTTTGAGTCCGGTGATGCCATCCAACCATCTCATCCTTTCTGGCCCAGGGACTGAACCTGGATCTCCCTCACCGCAGGCAGATTCTTTCCCATCTGAGCCACCTAAGGTCTTTAAACCTGGCCAAAAAGGGTGCATTTTTCAGAGGAAAGAAAGCAAAATTTCCAAATAATAGCCACCATTTATGGCACCTCTTGTAACTAGGCGGTTTTCACAATCTTCAATACACATCACAAGGACTTCCCTGGCAGTCCAGTGGTTAAGATTTCACCTTTCAATGCAGAGAGGTTGCGATCTATCCCTGGTCCCAGAGCTAAGATCCCACGTGTCTGGCAGCCAAAAAAAACAAAATATGAAACAGAAACAATATTGTAACAAATTCAATAAAGACTTCAAAAGTGGTCCACATCAAAAAAAAAAAAATCTTAAAAAAAATAATACAACTTGGGAAACATGCTGTTCAAATGAGGAGCCCCTCAGGAAGGGTAATTAATACAGACGCAAAGTGGGGCCGTGGTGGAGCTGGGTCTGGACCATTTCTTCTGTTCATTCTTCATCCAGTTGCCGAAAACTTCTGCTGTGTCTACTGTGTGCCAGGCCCCATGTTAGCCCTGGGTCCCAGGACCAACCAACCATGGTCTCTACCCTCAAGGACTTTGGGGTCACAGCAGGGGAGACAAGCAGTGAACAGGCAAACCAACACATCAACGTGAGACTCAGGATAAGGAAATGGCAACCCACTCCAGTGTTCTTGCTTGGAGAATCCCAGGGATGGCAGAGCCTGGTGGGCTGCCATCTATGGGGTCACACAGAGTCGGATACGACTGAAGTGACTTAACAGCAGCTTAGCAGCATGAAAGGAATGGCCACAAAACAAAGGAATGGGGGGCTAGGTGTCTTTAGACACCTTCCAATGCAGAGAGGTTGCGATCTCTCCCTGATCTCAGGAGCCAAGGAAGACTTCTCTCAGGAGGTGCTAGTTAAGCTGCGCAGAGAAGAAAGAAGAAAGAGCCCCAGGCAGTTGGAACTGCACTTGAAGGGCCATGAGTGGGAAGGCGTGCAGACCGGTGCGGTCAGAGCTCAGAGAAGGAGGGAAGTGGGGAGCTGGAGCTGGCGCGGTGGGGAGATGACAGAGGATGGAGTCACGCCAGCCCGACTCCCACGCCCGTGCCCTCTCCATGCCATCCGCCTCTCCAGTGAGTTTAATTTTAGTCCCAGATGAGTTTGAAGTGTGGGCCCAGCCTGGGCTGGGTGCTGGAGAGACAGAGCCATGTAAACAGTTACCCCACCACCTGGTCCCGGCGTGCTGTAAGGGCAGGAGCTGGCCTCTTTCTGTGGGAGGGCACCCTGGGGAGGCGGGGGAATGACCGGTTCTGCCTGGGAGGGTTAGGGAGGCCTCTGCAGAGGCAACCTTTCAGCAGAGGCTTAAAGGAGGAGTCAGAATTTTCCAGGCTGAGAAGGGTGGGGGAGCAAGGCAGGAGGTGAGAACAGTATGGGCAAAAGCATAGGGCTGTGACTTGTGTTCGGGGACCAGCAAGCTGCTCTGGGGTGGGAGATGACCTCCGTGGGGCAGAGTGCTGCAGAGACCGCTGAAGGAGGGCCAAACCTCCCTCAAGCCAAATTGGGGTAGCCTGTAATGAAGGGTGCGGGGCTGCCTCCTGGGGGGCCCACACTGCACGCTGCGTAGTCACAGGCAGGAAAACCTAGTTCAGTGATCTTGGAAACCAGCAACTATTACGGCCTGTGCACTCTCAGAAATTACTTGCAGCTTGTAACCTGGAACAATCTCCATGGAAGTCAGTCTGAGAGACTTCCATGGTGGTCCAGCGGCTAAGACTCTCTGCTCCCAATGTCAAGGGGCCTGGGTTCAATCCCCAGTCGGGGACGAGATCCCATATGGCACTACTAAGAGTTCTCATGCTGCAACTATAAGATCTCACGTGTCGCAACTAAGACCCAACACGGCCAAATACATAAGAAAAAAAAAATTTTTTTTAAAAGAGAAGTCAATTTGGCAATATCAAAATTATGAACACATAAACTTTTTGGCCCTAGAAATTCTCCTTTTGGGAATTTATCCTACAGATGGCCTTGTAAACATGTGAAATGATGTGTATATGGAAAGATGTCCAAGAAATACTGTTGAATGAAAGAAAAAAAAAAAAGGAACAAAGGGACAGAACAGTTCGAACTGTATATGCCACTTCTTTGAAAAGGAAGGAAAACATTTGCTGGTAAAGGCTTAAAATTAACTCTGAAAAACATACAGAATGCTACCGATGGTGATCACAGGCTAGGGGGAGGGTAGGATCTCAGTAGATGAAGTATCAGAATGGAAAAAATAGCTTTCACTGCCTAACTTTTTATAATTTATAAAAGGGTTTTTTCTTTTTAATTATATTTTGGTTTCTTCTGTATGTCTTATTTTTATTTATTGTTCTTACTTTTTTCTTATACCTTTTATAATTTTAAGTTGTTAAACCATGTGTGCCTGTTACCCACTCCAGAATTTAATTTAATTAAAAAAAAAAAAAAAAAAGCCTGGAAGTCAAATAGAATGGTCCACACTGGAAATGGAGATTGGGAATGGGGCAATAAGCGATGGAGCGAGCAGGGTCACCAGTGTGTCTGCCAGCTGCAGCACCTTCTCTGGTGTCCACACGCCCTCCACCCACAAACTCAGCGTGACCCTCACCAGGACGCTGACCACTCAGGACTCCGGGCTAGGCCTCAGGAAGTGCCCTCTGGGTTGCCTGGGCCCCTGGATGCCTGACCAGCTTCTCCACCATCCTAGGACCGCATCTGTTTCTACTCTAGCTCCTCGGCGACAGGGTCTGGAGATGAAAGATACCCTGAGTGCACAATCTCACCTGTAGCATCTGCAGGGGGTGGGGGGGCGAGGGTGGCGGTGTCCATCTGCCTTATGGGCGTGGCCAACACACAGCCTCCCAGGGTCTCTCCCACCACCTCTGAGGCTCACCTCTGCCTGCTTCCCCCCAGCCCAGGACCACAAGGAGACTGGGCCCAAGGAGCCTCCCACCCCCTTGCCACCATATTCCTGTTTCAGCAGCCGATGAGAAAAACACATAGTTTCTCCCTGGTGAAACCAACCCTCTCCCTTTTTTTTAATTTATTTAAATTGGAGGCTAATTACTTTACAATATTGTGGTGGTTTTTGCCATACATTCACATGAATCAGCCATGGGTGCACAAGTGTTCCCCATCCTGACCTCCCTCCCACCTCCCACCCCATCCCATCCCTCAGGGTGATCCCAGTGCTTCTCTCCGTGCACAGAAGAGTAGGCACGGGTTGTGCAATCAGGCAAATAGGAGATCAAATCCCAGCCCTGCCCTCCCCACCAGGATTCTTGGCCTGTCCCTCAGGTGATGGAGGAGCAAAAAACCTTGCCTTCAAGGGTGGTTAGGAAGAAAGGAAATGGAGAGGTGCAGGCCCTGGTACTTAAGAGGTGCCCAGGCACACAGTGGGTGCTCAGGGAGCCCTGCTCCTTGTCCCCTTCTCCCCACTTCTTCCTGACTTCCCCTAAAAGGACAAGTCTGCCAGGTCTTGAAAAAGGAAAAACAAAAAAACCACACATTTTCAAATGTCCCTTTTACACTTTCAGTTACCACCCTAATTCTTTCTTCCCTTTTAGGGTCAAATTTATCCAAAATTGGTCTAGACTCAGGCTCAACTTTGTCACCTGTGCGTGGGTACATACTCAGTCACTCTGTTGAGTCCAACTCTTTGCAACTCTATGGCTTCTCTGTCCATGGGATTTCCCAGGCAAGAATACTGGAGTGGGGGGCCATTCCCTTCTCCAGGGGATCTTCCCAACCCAGGGATCAAACCCGAATCTCCTGCACTGGGAGGTGGATTCTCTACCACTGAGCCACCTGGGAAGCCCTTTTCTCATCCATCCTCCACTAAGCCCAGTCTCCTGGTCATTGAGATCTCCCATCAGGGAAATTCACCAAGCCCAGGCCTCAGTGCCTTTCTCCGACGTTTGGTAAAGGGCACCTGCCGGGGACCAGCCCCGGTGGATCCAGGGTGATTCGAAGGGGGGACGGCGTCGGCGAGGAAAAACGTATTTATTTAGAAATATAAGAATAGATTAGGAAGAAATAGTATAGTAGGAAATTTTGAGATGGAGAAAAGAAGGCTGAATAACTTGGTTTATGTGGAAAGCCAATAAAACCTCGAGACAAGAGGTTTGCACCATCTACGTTAGGCCACCGGCGTCCGTTTGAATATCGAGAGTGCCCCGCCCTGGGCTCTCTCTCTTACGGATCTTAGCAGCCGGGACAGGTAAGTAGACATGGTGAGCCTCCACGCCCCAGATGGGAATTCAGCCAGAAATTAGAGAAAATAGGAGACACGGGGGAAGCCCAGCATCAGTGCAAGATTCTCTGAGAGGGAAAGGGAGAAGGGAAAAAAGGAAAAGGGAAAAAAGGAAAAGGGAAAAAGGAAGGGGGGGGAAAGGGCAGTTTATTTTTCAAAATCAGCTTATACACCCCAAGTTGTACATAATAGAATATGCAGAGTTACACAGAGGTAGCAGTCCTGACCCTCATTGAGAAAGTTTATTTTTCAAAATCAGCTTATATACCCCAAGTTGTACATAATAGAATATGCAGAGTTACGCAGAGGTAGCAGTCCTGACCCTCATTGAGACAAGGCTTTCTTTTTTGCATACTCTCCTGTTACAAAAGTCCCAGGTGGTTTACATTATCTTCTGGCCAAGAGGCCTATTAACATTTCTATGGCTCTCTTCTGATGAAGTTTTGTTAACCAGGAGACTCATTTGTGTTAATCTTTCCAAAGTCTGAATGCCACTCTCAGAAAACACTAAATAAAACTACAGCAGTTTGTAATAAAAGGCAAAACTACTATATATCCTTTCCCATATCCCATTTACATTGATTACATCTTCCCGGGTGCTTGATAGATAAAAAATAAGGAGGTCTGGCAGTAATCATTGAGTCAACTGTGAAATCCTGTCACCAATATGAATTTGAAAAGGCTCTGAAACTTTAAGATACTTTAAGGCTTTTGTACCTCTCACAGTTGGGAGGTTGTGAGCAATTCACAAGCTTGCAAAAAGTCAGGGGACCCTGTTTAGGCAGGCTAGAGCATTATCAAAGGGGGGTTGGGCTGAAACACTTTCAAATGCAGGAAACCAAAGCTCAGAATTAACTTTTTTCCAGAGAAAATCAAAAAATAATGGGAAAACAGACAAATTCTTATTTTGGGGGGCACATGTTCAGGAAAAACCAGGGAGAAATCCGACGACTCAAATTGCCCTGCCATCTGAGTTTGCCACGTGACCCTGTCACGGGTGGGATTCCTCACTCTGGCTCCCGACAGGCACCCTCTTGAAATACTGCCTCTGCCAGACCCCTCCTATCTCAGCAAAGGTGCCCGTTCTCCTCTCAGGCCTGTGGAACCAGAGCACCCGCCCAAGTGGCTCCTGCTTTTTTCCTTGCCGGAGGGAAAAGCTCCTCTCTCATCTCCACCCCAGCTCCAGGGCTCCAGCTCCACCTCACACCTTCAGTGTTCTGTCCTTCCTTGGCTTTTCCTGCATTTCCCGCTTCACCTCACATCTCATGGGGGTGCCTTCTCTGGGGTGCCTTCTCTCAGGATCTCACAGCTTCAGCTGGCAGAAGACGCACAAGGTCTGTGTTGAGTCCTGCCCTCAAGGGCACAGAAACACAGTCCAGAACCAAGGTCACTTCTGAAGCTGGCTGAGCCCCTTTGTCACCACTGCCAACCTCCCGCTCCCTTCTCTGAGCATCACCAGCTGGCTTCCTGACCCTAAATTAGGCAAAAATGCTCATCCTGGTAGTTACCCTAACCTATCACCTAATGCCACCTTGCAGCAGGAATTTTCTTTGCCTTGCTTCTGCTGCTGCTAAGTCGCTTCAGTCGTGTCCGACTCTGTGCGACCCCATAGATGGCAGCCCACCAGGCTCCCCTGTCCCTGGGATCTCCAGGCAAGAACACTGGAGTGGGTTGCCATTTCCTTCTCCAATGCATGAAAGTGAAAAGTGAAAGTGAAGTCACTCAGCCGTGTCCGACTCTTAGCGACCCCATGGACTCCTCCGCCCATGGAGTTTTCCATGCAAGAGTACCGGAGTGGGGTGCCATTGCCTTCTCCGAACAAATTGGTTAATAACGCGCAAAAGCTGTCGACTCTCCCTGGCCTGTCAGGAGGTGTTGGCCCGCTGCCCTTGGAGAGCCCACGTTATCTCTGCTCTTCGATCCTAACAAACACACTCCTTTCTGCAATAGTCTGTGTCTGGAAATTCTTCTCCAACTCGAGTTTGGACAACTTCAGTGGTCTGGAACCAGACACTGAATTTCCACCTCCTCTTCCTGTCAGTTGTGTGACTCCGGGCCAGGCAGACAAGCCAACACGCCTGTCTGAGAGATCCTCTTAGCTTGTGCATGTGGATAATAATGTCCACCTCACAGGACTGGGCTTCCTGGGTGGCTCAAATGGTAAAGAATCTTCCCACAATGCAGGAGACCTGGGTTCGATCCCTGGGTTGGGAAGATCCCCTGGAGAAGGGAATGGCAACCCACTCCAGTATTCCGCCTGGAGAATCCCATGGACAGAGGAGCCTGGTGGGCTACAGTCCAAGGGGTCACAAAGAGTCGGACACAACTGAGCAACTTCGCTTTCACGGGCCGGGGGCGGGGCTGACATTCTGACTAAAACGTCTTATCTTGTGTTCATGAGGGGCAGGGCGGGTGGTGTGGATGTGAGATCAGGGCAGTCACACAGGACAGACGCTCAGGAGGCCCAGCACTTGGGGTTCGATGCTCTGTGGTTTCTATCTTGAAATTCTTTTTTTTTTTTTTAAATCTCGAAATTATTGATAATTTCATCTTTGAATGTGTTTTGGCCCGTGAATGTAATGGGACAATGGAGCCTGCCCCCAGGGGCTTGGAGCCTCTGCTCACGTGGTGGTGCCTCCCACCTCCCAGGGCTTCTCTGTTGCCTGCTCCCCTTCCTTTCTGGCACTTCCCTCCTCCCCGGCCTCCTGGTCTCCACCCCAATAATCAAGTGATTATTTGCCATCCTTGTCCTCCAGCCCCCCGGGGCAGGGTTGGGGGAGACTTCAGAAGCCAGGAGGCACCCGTGCGTCCCTACTGGGGTCTGCGCTCAGGCTGCCAGCATCCTCACACCTCAAGGAGCCTGACATTAAACAGCAGATACAGGATGCCATGACGGGTCCAGAGAAAAGAAACAGTTCTACATCTTTGTACCTCTAATGACAACTTTCCCGGCTTCACGAACAAGAGGCCCCACAGTTTCATCTTGCACTGGGCCCCAGAAATTATGTAGATGACACTGGAGAGAGGCCAGCAGGCTTATATGGTCCTGGAGGGGTCTTAAAAATGGCCAGTTCTCCCCAGACAAGGTCGAAGAGGCACACTGATGGGAATAAAACGAGGAGCCACTCCTGGCGCAGTTTTAACCTGAAGCCCTGTCACCAGAGGGCACCCTCCGTGGCAGACAACCATTCCAGTCGCCCACTGTGCTGTAAGGAGCCATCGTGAACTCAGTGGGGTAAACGTGAATGACTTTGTTACGCCCACAGATTCTGTGGGGAGGAATGCAGACGGAGGCAAATGGGGATGGCTTGTCCCACGATGGCTGGGACTGGCAGTGTGCTGAATGGCTGGGGACTGGAGGGTCCACCTCCAAAACGGTTTCCTTACTCCTACATCTGGTACATCCAGAGGGGAGGCTGGAAGGGCGGGCAGAGGGTGGGAGAGGGCACTGTCTGCCTGAGCACTTCCTGGCCTTTCCAGCATGGTGGCCTAAAGGTAGTTGGAACTGCTACACGGTGGCTCAGGCTGCCAGCAAACGGTAGGAAAGCTACACCCAATCATTAGTAGCAATATCTGCATCCTTTTCCAAGGAGACATTGGCCTCATAACTTTGAGTAAGTGGGAAAACTGGGGGGCTCTATTTACGCCTTCACCTACCTCTCCAGAAGGGCAAGACCTAGAGGTGGTATAAGAGGGCAACCTTAGCCAGCAGCTTCTGACACCAGATTGGTAGAAATCAGGCCTGAGAAGACAGCCCCTTCTCTCAGCCTCAAATATGGTTTGCACACTTAAAATTCTAGAGATTGTTTTCTCTTGGTTCATTTCCTCATCATGGTTCTGGGCCACTTTGGTTTTATCTTCCTCTTGGGACTCTTTCTAGTAATGTTGGTATCCTGTCCACATTTGCTCTATCTGGAAAGTCATTGCTTTTCTTCAGAAACAGAAGGCAGACAACTCCAAAGCAAATTGGTTGACAAGAAGGGAATTAATAGTAATGGTGACTGGAAGCTAACTATGATGATGCCATAAGGCATAGAGTAGTAAATCACACTGCGTCTTGTAACAACTCCATGAGATGGGCCCCAGCGTCATTCTGTTTCACACACAAGGGAACTTAGGCACGAACACACTGCTAATAGCAGGTGAGAAATTTTTCCAGGAGAAATTGAAGCAGTCCGACTCCACCCACCTCTATTTTTAAGGGGGAAAAAAAACTATTTTGATACAATTTCAAACAAAGAGAAAAGGAACTCCCATATATAGAACCTGCATTTTTAATCATCACAATGTATTTGTCCGGGAATAAATAGGTTCTCAAACACAGCAAATAGCTCATCCTAATTCAGAAAGCACCAATATACCCAAAACGAAAATCCAAAACAAAGATTAATCTTGGCTGAAAGTTCCAAAGCTGAAGGGGGAAATGAAGGGTGTCTAATATTTTTTGCACAATTCTTACTCACTTCTGTATTTATCCTTCCTGAGGTTTACCTACAGCAATAAATAGATTCATAAAAGCTCAGAGAAGTCTTAAGAGACCCTTCAGTGGAACCCCTGGCCCCACCTCCGACGTGTAGCTGATGGGGGAGCAGCCGGGGTGCTCTGCCTCCCAAGCAGCCATGGGGAGCTGGGAACCCAAAGGCCTTAGAACTGGAAGCCCAGCCCTGTCACTTAGAGGCTGTGTGACCTTGGACAAGGCCTAACCTCACAGAACCTCGGTTTCCTTGCCAGTAAATGGAGCTAAGAATGCTGACCTCAGGAGATTATGCGTGCTGCGTGCTAAGTCGCTTCAGTCCTGTCTGACTCTTTGGAACCCTATGGACTATAGCCTGCCAGGCTCCTCTGTCCATGGGATTCTTTAGGCAAGGACACTGGAGTGGGTTGCTGTGCCCTCCTCCAGGGGATCTTCCCAACCAGGGATCGAACCCAAGTCTCTAACATCTCCTGAACTAGCAGGTGGGTTCTTTATCACTAGCGCCACCTATGGAGAGAATTAAATGAGAAAAGCTTGCAGAGTTTGGCATTTAGCATGGATCCAATAAATGTCCCTTTTTTCCTGCTTCTTTTTCTTTTTCTTTTTTTTTTTTTTGGACCCACTAAATGGCTTGTGGGGTCTGGTTTTCCAGACTTCAGTTCCCCTTTCAGGGGCTGAATCTGTGCTCTGCGCAATGGAAGTGTGGGGTCATAGCCACTGGGCTGCCAGGGAAGTCCCTCTGCCTTTTCAAATAGCTTTTTCCCTACTTAGGATGATTCCTCTAGAATACAGCTCCAGAAGTAGAATTACTGGGTCAATTGGAAGAAAAATTTACATGACCCTTGACTGTATTGCCAATGAGTTTTCCAGAAGGTTCCAGCGATTGGTGGTATCTGAGTGCCAGTTTCACCATTTCTTGGCCAGTCTAAGTTGTTGTTTTTTTCCTTTTGGGTATTAGAAAAAAGCAAAGTATATCACTGTGTTCAGTTGTATATTTTTCATTAATCAGCAGGTGAGTATTTTCCCCACATCTGTATTCCCTGTTTTCTGGCTTGCTTGTTCGTGACCTTTGACTCTTGGAGAATCGGTATATTTTAAGTTAATATGTGTGAATCATTTTTTACAACAAATAAATTAACTTCTTATACATTTACTGCAAGTGTTTGTTCCTAGAAGGTCATCTGACAACAGGAGCGGAGACGGGGGTGATGAAGCTGCTGATCAGGGGTTGAGACCCCACCAGACGCTAAGGGAAGGGCGGGGAAGGCTGTGACCCAGAGTCTCAAAGGGAGCATAGCCCCACTGACACCCTGATCTCACACTTCTGGCCTCCAGAAGGGTGAGAGAGTACCTTTCTATTGCTTTATGTCCCCTCCAACCCCAGTTTGTGGTACTTTGCTGTGTCAGCCCAGGAAATGAATGTGCCAAACTAAGGCCAAATTTTCCTATTAAAATTGGACCCAAGGAGAATGGGGCAGAAATGATCCCAATGATACACGTAGACGTGCCAGGCATGTAGAAGAAAAGCGCTGTTTTCCTACCATCTAGAAAAGATGAGGGGAAAGTTTTATCTCTAGCTTGCAAATTACACTGAAATAAAACCCAAATGACTGAAAGATTTAAACATTAGAGAAACCCTAAGAATACTAAAAGTAAACATGGAAACAAATTTTTCTCAGTGCCGGGAAGGCATTTCTAAGCAATATATACAAATGCCAGAAGCTATAAAAAATTGATACACTGAACCACACAAAAGTCAACTTTCAGCAACATAATAAATACTTTCAGCAAAATCAAAGGTCAAATGGCACACTGGGAAACAATATTTGCAACTCAATTCACAAAGGATTCATTTCTTTTAATAAAGAAGCCCTAAAAATCAGCAAGAAAAGACCAGGTAGAAAAACAGTCAAAAGATGTGAACAGACAATTCACAGGCGGGAACATGCAGATAAAGGAAACATATATAGCCACCACTCTAATAAGAGAAACCACACTCAGAGACTACCTCTCACCTAACAGCTTGGACCAAAGTAAAAAAAAAAAAAAGAAAAGAAAAGAAATTTGCCAGTTACCTCCCAAATGTTTTCAGTCTATTCTTGACTGACAAAGGCAGAAGGTCAAGACCACAGTTGCTGGGTTACCTCTTAAGATTCTTTGCAGTGTTGGGGGGTCTGTGATCATCATAATTGTCCGGGTCATATTTTTACCTATTAGCATTATCTCAGGGTCAAGCCATCAGTTGTATTTGAAAAAGGGATTCTAGCAAATGGTTAACTCAAGTGTAAAGGTTAACAATCTGAGTTTGACTCTTGGTTCTGCCATTTGCTAGCTGTATGATCCTGGGTGAGTCGTTTAATGTTGAGCCTCAGTTTCCTCATCTGTAGAATGGGGATAACGTCGCACCTACTTCATAGGGTTGTCATGAAGACTTAATGAGTTATGGGGCTTCCCTTGTAGCTCAGTTGGTAAAGAATCTGCCTGCAGTGCAGGAGACCCAGGTTCAATCCCTGGGTTGGGAAGATCCCTTGGAGAAGGAAATGGCAACCACTCCAGTATCCCTGCCTGGAAAATCTCATGGACAGAGGAGCCTGGTGGGCTGCAGTCCATGGGGGTCGTAAAGAGTCTGGCATGACTCAGCAACTAACACTTACTTACTTAATGAGTTTATATATGTAAAGCATTTAGAACAGTGCCTGCCACATGGTAAGACCCATATATTATTACCACCACAGGGTGACCCTAACATTTGGAAGAAAATATTTTTATGTGTAATCAACAAACCACTTATTCTTAAAAACTCTGCGCTTCCAGATTTGGTGGCCACTCTATATGTGCTGCTGTTGCTGCTGCTGCTAAGTCGCTTCAGTTGTGTCCGACTCTGTGCGACCCATAGACGGCAGCCCACCAGGCTCCCCCGTCCCTGGGATTCTCCAGGCAAGAACACTGGAGTGGGTGTCATTTCCTCCTCCAATGCATGAAAGTGAAAAGTGAAAGTGAAGTTGCTCAGTCGTGCCCACCTCTTAGTGACCCCATGGACTGCAGCCTACCAGGCTCCTCAGTCAGATGTTTTTAAATACGTTATCTTCTTAAATCTTTCCCATTGTCCTGTAAGCTTTGCTTTGAAAGTGAAAGTCACTTGGTCAAGTCCGACTCTTTGTGACCCCATGGACTTACTCCATGGAATTCTCCAGGCCAGAATGCTGGAGTGGGTAAGCCTTTTCCCTTCTCCAGGGACCTTCCCAACTCAGGGATCGAACCCAGGACTCCCACACTGCAGGCGGATTCTTTACCAGCTGAGTCACAAAGGAAATCCACGAATACTGGAGTAGGTAGCCTGTCCCTTCGCCAGGGAATCTTCCCTACCCAGGAATCAAAGCGAAGTCTCCTGCATTGCAGGCGGATTCTTTACCAACTGAGCTATGAGGGGAGGCCTAGGTTTGCTTTTAGAGGCTCCATTTCACTAAAAAGAAAACAAAGAATCAGAGAGGTTAATTTACCTCTCCAAGGTCACACAGCTTGAAAGGGCCAGGGTCAAGGCTCCAGTCTCCTCGGCTCGTGCTATTTCTACTCCATCTCAGGCCGTCACCTCCGAAGTGTCTCTCTCAGTCCCCAGAGGCACCCTGTGACCCACTGAGAGTGGAAAATTTCAGCCCTGTTCCAGAGGGCAGGCTCCTCCCTGGCCCCGACGCTGCCGCCTACCCCGCTGATTTATAGAGAAGGTGGGGAGCATTCCCCATATTCCAATCCCACCCCGACCTGGGATTCCTAAAGTGGAGAGACAGGCAGACTGCGGGCTCCGCCCCCTGAGAACTCACGGGGCGGCGGCGGGGCGGGCGGGGCGGAGCAGGTGTGGGGAGAGCGCAGAGGCTCAGAGCGAGAGGCCTGCCTCGCGTTTACAGTCCCGGGGTAACAGCGGCCCGCAATTCTCTCCAACGCTGCTGCTCCGGTCCGCGCCCCAGAGTCTCTTGGACGCCTCCATCCAGGCTTGTTCTACCGGACGATCAACGCGTGCGGAGTGTGCAGCGCGACCTGTTTCTAAATAGATCTCATTTGGGCCGGGCCTTTGAAACCCAGCCAAAGGCCCCAACCTAAAATAGTCAGCCTACTGCCCTGTTATTTTCACGGCTTAAAAAAAAAAAATCCTTCCAAAGCAAAGCAAGTATTTTTCTCTCAGGCCTGCTTAGAATAGCAACACCTATTTACTCGGAGGGAGGAGACTGCTGGGCGAGTTTCAGCGCCCGGGTGATTATCCAGACCAGGGAACCCAGTCCACTCGGCCGCGAAAGAGGGTTCCCCATCAAGGGCGGAGTCCTAGGTATTTACCCCAGGGACGACTCTAGCCCCCGCCCCACCCCAGTACCCAATCCATATCCTGTCCCCCCACCCCAACACACAGCTCACTTTCTAAGCTGCTCCTGGTCCTCCAGGTCATGACGGCAGGCCCGGCTTTCATGCTGGGTGTCTCCCTTCAGCCTTCAGACCATCTGCAGCCTTCACTCTTTGCTTCTCTCCGTGGCCAGAGAATGAATTTTCCGTGGCTCTGCGGCTCCCAACCGAAAGAGCTCCCATCAGCCATGAATCATAATCACAACTAGATTTTTAGGGAGTGCTCACTGGCTGTCAGAAACCATGCTAAGCATCTCTCCTCTGTTATCTCACTGAAGTTTTTAAGCCTGCTGTTCTAGGAGGTTCTCATTTTGCAGAAAACTGAAATGCCCAGGGTCACACAGGCAGAGGACAAAGACTGGCAGATCTGAACCCACCTGAATGGCTCCCTGTGTGAGTTCTAGATCATTCTCTCATCATTGTAGCTTTTCAGTACATACAGATGACAATACCCCATCTTGTATTACACATACTTGTGACCATCTGCTAACATGACCCTCAAATGCTACTACTTCTAGGGAGGGGCCGGGAGTGAGCTTGAGACCTTTTTTACTTGTTTCTTTACATGTTCCCGTTTGTGTTTTTTATGAGCGTGTATTTTTATTCTCATCAGAAAGACAACAGTTTGAGAATAGAGAGGAGCAAGGGCTCAGCGTCTCCGGCAGAGGTCGCGTGTATCGAGGCTGACAGCACACCGCTCAGGAGCCAGGCCCCCAGCACTGCCACTTCCCAGCTGTGTGACCTGGGGTAGCTCCCCTAGCATCTCTATGTGGTTCCTCACTTACCGAATTGGAGGCTAATAATAGCATCTATCTCACAGGCCGGGCAGGAGGGTGAACCATTAAAAGTGCTTGAGGCGGCCTCGGGCACGCTGGAAGGTCTCCAGCGAGCCTGCCAGTATCCAACACCTCAGAGCGCAGAGGAAAGAAAAAGGGATGCAAAAGCAAAGCCCCCGGGGCCCAGCAAGTGTGAGGGGTCAGCAGCTATCAGGACTCCAAGGGGTAAGGCTTGTGGCAATCAGGAAAGAACAAAATTGTGGCAGGAAGGGGCTGCAGAGGGCTGTGTTTTTCGTCTGTGCTGGGCCTTGGTTGCTGCACTTTCTCTAGAGGCAGTACACAGGCTTCTCTCGCGGTGGCTTCTCTTGTTGCAGAGGACAGGCCCTAGGGCGTGAGTGCTTCAGTACTTCCGGTACGTGGACTTAGTTGCTCCTTGGCATTTGGGATCTTCCGAGACCAGGGATTCAACCCTTGCCCTCTGCATGGGCAGGCGGATTCCTAACCACTGGACTACCAGGGAAGTCCAGGCTGCAGTGTTTTAAGATCCAAAGCATTTTCTGAAAGAGTTGTGACTCCAGGATTTCATGGCAAGTCTCTTAAAGTTTAGTGTTGGCTCATGAAACTGATGCTGAAACTGAAGCTCCAATACTTCGGCCACTTGATGCAAAGAGCCAACTCGTTGGAAGAGACCCTGGTGCTGGGGAAGACTGAAGGCAGGAGGAGAAGGGGGCGACCGAGGATGAGAAGGTTGGATGGTATCACTGACTCGATGGACATGAGTTTGAGCAAACCTGGGAGATAGTGAAGGACAGGGCAGCCTGCTGTGCTGCAGTTCACGGGGTTACAAATACGACTTAGTGACTGAACGACAAGAACAACAAATTGAACGATGACAAGAAGGGTCTGTAGAGCGCTTTGGCCCTAGGCTGTCAGCCTGCAGCCTCAATGGTCCTGGCTTCCCAGAGGAGCCCTGACACCCAGAGAGAGACAGGATGAGGCACAGATACCCATGTTCGGAGGGAGGCGGCACCAGCTAACGAGATAGGGATTCTCGTCTTCATTTTACAGAGGAGTCACCGAGGCTCAGAGAGCGGGAGCAATTTACCCAAGGTCATACAGCGTAGTGTGTGATGGAACCAGAACTGCTGATTCCAAAGACAGTCCTTCTGAGGCTATTTATGTTGCAAACTTTCCTTCTTTAACACTTCCTCCAACCTGAACTTTCTGACAATAGTGATTAAGAGTAAAACTTTCTCCCTAGAGCACTTCTCTCTTTTTGTTTTTTGCCTTGAAATAAAAAATGTTGACTGCCAACGTTGTCTCTAAATGAAATGAGGTTTTTCTCCGCAGGGTGCACGGATGGTTAGATCCCAGGTGCAGCTGGCCCCATGCCCTGGCACTGGCTTGCAGTCATCTGCCTCTACTCAGCATCCCTCTGAACGTGTCAGCAACTGCCTTTGAAATGCCTGCTCCCCCTGAAGGATCCTGCTAACTGTTAAGAAACCAATCAGAGCCCTGCAACTATGAGAGGCTAAAGTTGGGTGACGATGAGGTTGGAAAGATGGCTTACAACCAGGCAACCCCCGACAACATGCCAGGCACTCTGAATCTTCACAACAGTCCACTTCTAGCATGAAAACTCCTGGGTGTTACCCTGTGCTGGGGGGATTAGTATCCCCAATGTACACCTGATAAATCAAAAGGTCTAAAAGAAGAAGGAATTCCCTCAAGGTTATGTGTGTTGTAAGAGAGAAGTTACAGGGCTTCTCTGGTGCCTCTGCCTGCCAATGCAGGAGACACGGGTTCGATCCCTATCCGAGAAGATCCCACGTGCAGCAAATTGAGCCGGTGTACCACAACTACCGAGCCTGCGCTCCAAAGCCCACCTGCTGCAAAACTAGTGAAGCCCGCACACCCAGAGCCGAAGCTCCGCAACAAGAGAAGCTGCCGCAACCAGAGAGGCCGCGCGCCTCAACTCGAGGGCAGCCCTGGCTCACCGCAACCAGAGCAAGGCCCGCCCAGCGGCAAAGACCAGCGCAGCCAAAAATAAGTAAAATTACATATCAGTTCAGTTGAGTCACTCAGTCGTGTCCGACTCTTTGCACACCCATGGACGGCAGCATGTCAGGCCTCCCTGTCCATCACCAACTCCCAGAGCTTACTCAAACTCATGTCCATTGAGTCGGTGATGCCATCCAACCGTCTCATCCTCTGTCGTCTCCTTCTCCTCCTGCCTTCAGTCTTTCCCAGCATCAGGGTCTTTTCCAACAAGTTGGCTCTTCGTATCAGGCGGCCAAGCATTGGAGCTTCAGCTTCAGCATCAGTCCTTCCAGTGAATATTCAGGACTGATTTCCTTTAGGATGGACTGGTTGGATCTCCTTGACTTGACTTCTGTCAGCAGTCACATCCACACCTGGGCATTGTTTTCACTGTGGCTCCATTTATTCATTCTTTCTGGAGTTATTTCTCCACTCTTCTCCAGTAGCATACTGGGCACCTACCGATCTGGGGAGTTCATCTTTCAGTGTCCTATCTTTTTGCCTATTCATACCGTTCATGGGGTTCTCAAGGCAAGAATGCTGAGGCGGTTTGCCATTCCCTTCTCCAGTGGACCACGTTTTGTCAGAACTCTCCACCGTGACCCGTCCGTCTTGGGTGGCCCCACACAGCATGGCTCATAGTTTCATTGAGTTAGACAAGGCTGTGATCCATGTGATCAGTTTGGTTATTTTTCTGTGATTGTGGTTTTCTACTAAAGAGAGAGAAAGGGAAGTTAGTCTCTCTAGACTCTTGCCCCTCCACACATTGCCCCTGACCAGCAGCCTCGGAATCACTGGGAGCCTGTTAGAAACACACAGTCTCTGACCCATCTCAGACCTGCTGGTCAGAGGTAGCATTTTACAGGACCTTGCAGTGAGTCTCAAGCACACCAAGGTTTGAGAGATGCTGCCCTAACTAACTGCATCCCTGCCCTCGGTCTCCTGTGCATTTCAGACTCTCTGTTGGCCACAGTAGGCAGCTTTTTGCTCTTCATTTCCTAAGTTTAAAAATACTTTGGCTTCAAACCTGGCACTTTGAAGAAAATCCTAACTGTAAGTACCACAAATCAATATTTGTATATCATTTCCCCAACAGGTGGCCCAGTTTACTGAGGACTGAGGGAGCTTCTTGGGATACTGGACTTTCAGAACTAAAACTGGGGCAGTTCTGGGCAAACTGGGATGGCTGGTCACCGTATCCCTCTTCCCAGCCCCTCCAACACAGGCATTTCCTTTCGCAGAGTAGTTCTCAGCCCCACATGCACCTTCAAATCACCTGGTGAGTTACGAGAAAAACAAATGCCCACTCACTAAACCAGATGAATTAAATCAGAACCTCTGGGGGCAAGTCTGGCCACTGATATGTTAAACAAATTTCCCCATGTGATTCGAGCACACAGCCAGGGTCGAGAGCCACTATTCCTGCCTACGGTTATTTTTTTGTTGTTTTCCTAAGTAGCACCTTTTCCCAGCTTTCCCAATGGCTCAGGGGTAAAGAATCTGCAATTCAGGAGACAAAAGAGATGCAGGTTCGATCCCTGGGTCGGGAAGCTCCCCTGGAGTAGGAAATGGCAACCCACTCCAATATTTTTGCCTGGAAATTTCCATGGACAGAGGAGCCTGGTGGGCTACAATCCACGGGGCTGCAAAAGATGGCTGGCCCAGCCAACACGATGGGGAGCTGAGCCGGCCAATCCACAGAACTGCAAGATTATAAATTGCTGCTGTTTTCAACTTTGCTGGGATTGGTCTTCAGCCATAGATACAGCCTGTGTGTGTCTATTTGAGGCATTGCTATCTACTTGGGGTTCTCATACGACCACTGAAAACATGGGGCACTGGCTTAGGAACAGGGCGGGGGCAGAGTATGGGTGGCCTTGAAGAGGCTGTATTGGAATCTTTGAGACTGTGAGGGAATTGCTATGGGAGCCTGAGGAAAGGGGACCCAACTTATGTATTCACAGAAGAATTCAGTGCTCCCTGTAATAACACGGAAAACAAAAAAATCTAGTTCACGGACTCATCGCTCTGGCTGAGGAGACGTCAAGACAGAATGCTGAAAGAGCCAACTGGTTCATCTCAACTGAGGGGCGGAGAGAGGATGAGACCGAGAAAGAACTTTTCTGTATTCCCCTGGAATCTAGAGGAAATGCTTCTTATCTCAAACTTGGTAGGTTGGAAAATGAGACTGTTTCTCATTTCCAACCTCTAAGCCCCCAAAAAATTCTCAAGGGAAATAAGAACCCGGGGGAGGGAAGGAACCTGGTGGCAAAGATCAAAGCCAGGGTGCTGCCTGTGAGAGGTGGCCTTCAGGTCAAGATCAGATCTGAAATGCAGACACAAGACCTGTTCTTAAGACCTTAGATGCATTTCAGGGTACACAGATAGGGCCTCTTGGCCAGACGACATGCTTCTAGGGATCTCAGAAGGTGTGTCCCTTAGCAACCTGCATGTGGACCAGAGGGTCTGGGTTTTGGGAAGAAATGCTTGGGAAAGCTGTGGCTTTTGCCTAACGGAGTAGATCATTGACTACATAGGAAATGCACAAAAGCTTTCATTTTACTAATTCGGACTGAGGAACAGAGATATGTGTATACACTGTCCCTAAGGATCCATGGGGGATTCATTCTAGGACCCCCTGGATACCAAAATCCACTGGTACTCAAATCTCTTAGATACGATGGCCAGGTATTTGCAGTGTTTGGGTTTGGTTTTTTTTTTAGATTTATTTTTTTATGTGGACCATTTTTTTAGAAGTCTTTATTGAGTTTGGTAAATATTGCTTCAGTTTTATGTTTTGGGGTTTTGGCCCCGAGACATGTGGGATCTTAGCTACTCATCAAGGATGAAACCCGCACCCCCTGAATTGGAGAGTGAAGTCTTAACCTCAGGACATGCAGGAGCCGTCCCAAGATGAGTTGAGGTATCAATAAAAGCTGGATGCTTGGCAAGCCATTAGGATCCTGGAGAAGAACCTGAACTGGGCCCTTTAGGATCTACAAGTTCTGAGTTCTGTCTGCACAGACGCCACCTCCGTGACTTCCTGGAGAGCCTCTTCCTGGGTGAGGAGGTGAAAATCATCAAGAAGAAGGGTGACCACCTGCCTAACCTCTGCAAGGATCACCCTCCAGAACAACTGGGAGCTTCTCGGGCAAAATCCTGGTATCACGGCTTCTGCCTGCAGCCACTAGGCAGCTTTTTAACTGCCCTGGCGCCCTCTCTTAAACTGCGGGCCAAATGGAAACAAGAAAGCTTTTCGCAGGGGAAAAAAATGTCACTGGAGTGCAACAAATGCAGGTTTCGCTTTTTGAAACTTCCTGGAATTTTCTTCCCAAATATTTTTGACCCACGGATGGTTGAATCTGCATATGGAGGGCCAACTGTACGTAAAATAAAAATACATACTGTGTGTATGCATATATATATCAATTCAGTTCAGTTCAGTCGCTCAGTCGTGTCCAACTCTTTGCGACCCCATGAATCGCAGCACGCCAAGCCTCCCTGTCCATCACCAACTCCCAGAGTTCACTCAGACTCACGTCCATCGAGTCCGTGATGCCATCCAGCTATCTCATCCTTGGTCGTCCCCTTCTCCTCCTGCCCCCAATCCCTCCCAGCATCAGGGTCTTTTCCAATGAGTCAACTCTTCGCATGAGGTGGCCAAAGTACTGGAGCTTCAGCTTTAGCATCATTCCTTCCAAAGAAATCCCATGGATGATCTCCTTCAGAATGGACTGGTTGGATCTCCCTGCAGTCCAAGGGACTCTCAAGAGTCTTCTCCAACACCACAGTTCAAAAGCATCAATTCTTCGGCGCTCAGCCTTCTTCACAGTCCAACTCTCACATCCATACATGACCACAGAAAAACCATAGCCTTGACTAGATGGTAGACACGCATTATATGTAATTTTATGGGTGAAGGGGGTCAAAGGGTTAAAAAAATGATTACAATTTTAAAAAGAAACATGATAAAACAGCGTGGCCTTTGTAACTCCCAAGTGCCTAAGGGCAGGAATCAGGCAAACATGAACCATTTCTTAAGGAAAAGAAGGATGACTCAGAGGGTGGAGCCAAGCAGAACCATTCCCAGGGAGCAGACCTGGGCCCCAGTCAACACACATTCCTCAGCTCTGGCGCACGGAGAACTGCACCCCGCAGAACTTCGGAGCTGTGAAGCACCTGTGGCTGCGCCGCCCCCGCTTCTGAAAGGAGTGTAGACTGTGGTGCTGCAGTTCCTGTCTCATTTATATGCCAGGTACAGGGGGCAGATGACTTCTCTCTAGTCCCCAGGCCTTCAGATCAAGAGGAGCCTGGCCCAAGTGCCTCATCAACAACTGGTTGAGAAGCCAGACTTCCACCCTGCCCTGGGGGCTGAAATCAGGTGAGAATCTAGGGGTCATGGGAAGTGGGGGAAAACATTCATTCTGCATAAGAGGGGAGCTTGGAGACAGGGTAGGAGATTGTCTCTAAAGAGGCTAGCCTCTAAAGGTGGCCCCGAAGGAATCACGGTGCCCGGCGTGCGTGCCTTTGTGCAGTCCCCTCCAGTGTCGTATCTGGGCTGGTCTGGGGACCTGCTGTGACCCACAGAGGTGCCAGAGTGATGTAGGGCCAGCTCAGGGCTCACAGATCAAGGGGCCCAGGCAGTTTCAGCTTCCGCAGTTTGGGAAGCCCCTTGTACCGGAAAGACCACAGGAGAGAAAGGGCTCATGGAGAAGGAGGGGCCCCGAAACGACTTGCAAAGAGAGCTTCAGGCTTCCCTGTCTCGCTGTAGCCAAACTTCTGGCCATCCCCACCAAGCGCCATGAGACGCGAGAGTGTCAGCTTGGAGGCTCCAGTTGAGTCCCCAGTGGCCTACCAGAGCATGACATCAGATGGAGCAGAAGGACCCCAGATGAGCCCAGCCATCCCAAGGCATCATGAGAGAGAATAAAATGGTAGCATTCTTAAGCCTTTATACTGTGAGGTAACTTGTTATGCAGCAGTGACTAGTCCAATCCGAAAGTGAAGAACAGGCAAGCCCACTCAAGGTGCCCATATAAACAGCTTCCGGAGGCAGAGACGCGGGAAAGTGGATGTGGAAGAGACAAAGAAGGTTAGAGTAAGATGGAAACAGGGCCAAAGGCTACTCCCGGAGGAACCGCAACAGTTCACAGTAGAGCCTTTGCAGGAGGTTGAGCCTGCAGAGGGGACAGAGAAGGGGCAGCCGGAGAGGCGGGGAGCACTGGGCCTGTGCACCGTCAGGGAGCCAAGAGCAGAAGGTGCTGGGAGGAGGGGACAGTCCACCACCTCTCACACTGCTCGGATGTCAGGTGAGAGGAGGACACTGCTGGCCCTCAGGAAAGCTATAGTTCTCCTTGGGGCCTCCCCAGTGGCTCCGTGCTAAAGAATCTGGCTGCCAATGCAGGAGACATGGGTTCGATCCCTGATCTTGGAAGATCTCACATGCTGTGGAGCAACAAAGCCCGTGTGGGACAACGATTGAGTCTGTGCTCTAGAGCCGGGGCCCGCACAGCTGAGAGCTCGCGCTCTGCAACAAGAGAAGCCCGCACGGTGAGAGGCCCTTGCCCCACAGCTAGAGAGCAGCCCCTGCTCATGGCAACTAGAGAAAAGCCCCGTGCAGCCCCAAAGACCTAGCACGGCCAAAAATAAATAAATACATAAAATTATTTGTAATACGTTCTCCTTGGGCTTAGTCCTGTACTTCTTCCCTTCGTGGGCAGCGTTAAATGAACGAGTCTGAAAGCAGTCCTGGCAAAGGACCTGGGACTGTTCCTAAACAGTGAACATCCAAACGGCTGGCAAACCCACGAAGAAGCGCTCAGCCTCGTTAGTCATCGGGGACATGCACATTCAAACCACAATGAAATTCCATTTCACACCCACCCGACTGGCTATAAATAAAAAGCAAACAATACCAGGATTTGGCAAGGATGCTGAACATACGGAACTCTCAGGCGTTGCTGGTAGGAATGAAAGTTGGTACGACCATCTTGGCATCTTGGTTTGATATTAACTGGTGTGGTTGAGGATGTACATGGTGTGTGGGGACAGGTTCCCCAGGAAACAGACTCTGAGGAGGATTGCATGCAGGAGCTTTACTGAAAAGTGCTGTCAGCAACACCACCTGCAAGGGAGTAGGAGAGACATCCAGAGCTGTCCTGAATTGACAGGGTCGGGGTTTGAGCCCTGGTACCCTTGATTTGCGGAGAAGGCAACAGCACCCCACTCCAGTACTCTTGCCTGGAAAACCCCATGGACAGAGGAGCCTCGTGGGCTGCAGTCCAGGGGGTCGCTATGAGTCGGACACGACTGAGCGACTTCACTTTCACTTTTCACTTTCCTGCATTGGAGAAGGAAATGGCGACCCACTCCAGTATTCTTGCCTGGAGAATCCCAGGGACGGAGGAGCCTGGTGGGCTGCCGTCTATGGGGTCGCACAGTCGGACACGACTGAAGCGACTCAGCAGCAGCAGCACCCTTGATTTGGGGCTTCCCTGGCTGCTCAGTGGTAAAGAATTCACTTGCAATGCAGGAGGCTGTCTGCAATGCAGGAGACACAGGTTCGAACCCTGGGTCAGGAAGACCCCCTAGAGAAGGAAATGGCACCCCACTCCAGTATTCTTGCCTGGGAAATCCCATGGACAGAGGAGCCTGGCGGGCTACAGGCAATGGGGTTGCAAAAGAGTCGGACACGACTGAGCGACTAAACCATCACCACCACCACCACCCCACCCCCCGATTTGGCTACTCACTGGCTGACTGGCTGGGGCTGTCCCTAAGGAGGGGTCCTAACCTTGGACAAGACAGCCCTGTCATGAGAGGGCAAGATTCCTGGCAGCTGGTGCCTCAGCCCTGCAGGAGACCCGGATGCGCACCACACCATTCACTACAGTTCCGGACCACCTGGAGCTCCTCCTTCATTAAATAAACACTATCCCAGACCATCTCTTCCAGGATTCTGATCCATTTGTTTTTCTGGGGAAACTTTCAGTTAGTGGGATTAGCTCCAGCTCTCACACTCCAGCTGGTATATCATTATCTCCCTCCTAGTACCCATTCTAGATGCCCCCCAACCCTCAGCTGGCTCCTGTGCTGGTCTAGGTGGCTTACCTAACCAGACAGCCCAGACCTTCATCCCTGAGAGTCTAAGGCCCTGGTCACCACACTCATCTTAGTTATGGTTGCTGCATCCGTCTATTCACCATCAAAACTGGTCAAAGAAGAACCAAGAAACAGGCAAGAGGGTCATCCGGACCATCGAGTGTATTCTTCTCTGTCTGGTCATATAACAGCAGCCCTGTCTCTTCCTGATGTCATGATCAATACACGTGCGGGGGTGGGGTGGCTTTCCTAACGGGTCAGTGGTAAAAAATCTGCCTGCCAACGCAGGAGACGTGGGTGCAATCCCTAGTCTGGGAAGACCCCACGTGCTCCGGGGCAACTAAGCCCATGTACCGCAACTACTGAGCCCACTACTGAAGTCCACAAGCCCTGGAGCTTGTGTTCTGCAACAAAAGAAGCCACTGCAATGAGAAGCCCGCGCACTGCAACTAGAGTGGCCTCGCTCGCTGCCACCAGAGAAAAACCAGCACAGCAACGAAGACCCAGCACAGCCAAAAATAAATACAATTATATATATATTTTTTTGTTTTGTTTTGTTTTGTTTAAAGAAGAACCAAGAAACGCTCACAAGGGTCGCCTGGAAGGTTGAATGCACTCTTCTCTGTCCGATGGTATAGCAGCAGCCTGGTCTCCTCTTGAGATCATAGTCGATTCATCTGCCCGGAGGTTGACTTCTCTTCCTGCTTGCTGGTCTCTTGGCACAAGGAACCTGAAGCAATCAGGTAGCGACTAGAGCTGAAAGTTTAGTGGGATTCTTGTGTATCCTGGTGGAACCATCCCCCTGCTGGGAGTCCAGACCTCGAGACCCACAGAGCCTAGGGTGGTGAGATGGGAAGTCCAGATTCTCCCTGTGGCTCACTCGGAATACGGGGACAGGGGTCAGTCTTAACTTTACCTACTGACACCCCAGCTCTGCTATTTCTGCGTATTGTAGGCAGTACCCATTCATGGTTTCGGTTTAAGATGAATCCGGAAAGAGGAAAACAATTTTTTCCTCAAGTGGGTCCCTGAGTTGCATCTCTGTCTTTTGTTTCCTGCTAAAGTGTTTTAGTTTTGACCTATCAAACATTTTTAATATAACAATTCTTAAATATACAAAGTTCCATCACAACAGCATCTACAGAGTGGGGTAGGGGTGGGGCTATGAAGGGGAAAGACAGGTTTTTAGGTTCCTGTTTCCTTCACCTTTGTTGCCTGTGAGAACATGGTCTTTGCAGAGGACGAGGCAGTTCAGCCAGAGGCCAGGGGCTGCACAGCCCACTGTAAGGCGGCCCCTCCAACATGACATCATTGCCACTTCTCGGGAAAGCCAGATCTGCTTAGGAGACAAGAGGGAAGTGGTTGTTACTGAGAGGAAGCTCATCATTCTTCAGTGCTCTGCTGACCATGCCTTTGGGGGCATAGGATAGAGTTTCCTAGAGACTGCTGGATTGAAAAGAGCTAACAATCCACCTGGGAGAAGAACAGAAACTGAGTATGAGCCTACTTCCTGCCAGGATGTCTTGTTGATGACTCTGGAAAGCTAGCATCGTGGTCCGCTGGATGTTTGGAAGGGAAAGGGATGACAGAGTCTTTGGCCCAGCAGGGCTGCAGTCTTGCCAGGTATTGACCAAGAAAGCCTCCAGGCAGGCCGGGGAGGTCTGTGGGAAGCAGCTTTTGGCAAATGGTCCTCAAGGGAGCCTGGTGGTACATTAGCTTTCAGGCAGAATTTATTGCGTGTGTGGAAGAGAGAAAAGATACAAGTCAGAAAGTATTCAAGAACTAAAGTATCTCCTTCTTGGGGCTTCCCAGGTGGCACTAGTGGTAAAGAACCCAAAGCAGGAGATGCCGGGGACACGGGTTTGATCCTGGGTGAGGAAGATCCCCTGGAGGGTGGCATGGCAACCCACTCCAGGACTCTTGCCTGGAGAATCCCATGAACAGAGGAGCCTGGCAGGCTATAGTCCACAGGGTCGCAAAGAGTCGGGCACGACTGTAGCAACTTAGCACGCATGCACCTCCTTCTTACAGGTCTGTGGGGGTCGAAATGAGATAATACTTCTGGGTTTGGGAGAGAGACCCAAAACTTGTTATCTTTGGGGGGCCTGGTTTGATGGTTTGGATGTACATTTTAGCCCTGAACTCCTCATAAGTCCGAAAGTGAAAGTGAAAGTCGCTCAGTCGTGTCCGACTCTTTGTGACCCCATGGGCTATACAGTCCACGGAATTCTCCAGTCCAGGATACTGGAGTGGGTAGCCTTTCCCTTCTCCAGGGGATCGTGCCAACCCAGGGGTTGAACCCAGGTCTTCCTCACTGCAGGCAGATTCTTTACCAGCTGAGCCACCAGGGAGGCCCAAAGCCTCCCCCGCCCAGCAGTTCCTGGGCGATGTGGTGTGTGGCAATTCCAGTGGGTCCCATGGTCACGTGTCTACGGCTGTACCTTCTTTGCTGTAAAATGAATCCCTTGGTCCAATGTGATGTTTTCTGAGACCTAATGTCAGTGGATAAACGCTCTGTGAATCTTTAGATTGGCTGAGAACTTGTAACCAGGAGAGCTAACCCCATGGTCCAAGTATGTGTCAGTCCCAGTCAACACAAATGCTCCTGAGCAGAAGATGTCCACTGGAATCAACCTGCCACCGAGAGACTGGCGGTGAGCTCCTTGAAGAACGGTGCCATGTTGGCAGCTCCATGTTCATCTTTGTTGCTGGAAAACTGGACATTCAGCAGCAGCAGTAACCAGATCATCCCTCTTTTTAATATTGATCTACATATTTGGTTACACTGGGTCTTGGTTGTGCCATGTGGGATCTCGTTGCGGTGCGTGGACTCTCCACTGGCGTGTGGGCTTCCTTGCTCTGCAGCACATGGAATCTTATTTCTCCGACCGGGATTGAACCCAAATCCTCTGCATTGCAAGGTGGATTACTAACCAATGGACCCCCAGGGAAGTCCCCAGATCATTCTCAGTGAATGCAGAGCCTCTCTCCTGCCATGTAAGCTCCACTCATGAGCCTACTGTGCCAAAGCTGAGGAGATCAGTGACAAAAGCTAACTGCTGACGTAGCTGAGTTGCCCTTTCTGCTTGGTTGCCTAGTATCTCTTCAATGATGAATGCTTTCTGCAGACACTGATGCGTGGCACAAAGACCTTCCCTCCCTGTGTCCACTCCGGTGGGTCCACATATGTCCCGCTTTCCAGACCTCCTTGTTCCCAATCTTTAGTATTTATCCTTCCCATTTTTCCCACTGCCCGTAAGTCTATTTCTTCTTACCTCGGGCAGCTTCTCTTGACCACAGAGTGGATGTGATGCCCACATGATCTGCTCGAAGCCCTGCCCAGTGGGAAGATTCCGCCTCATTTATCGTCTGTGAGGGTCACTGCGGAATGAGGTTGCCTTGGGGCTAGCCTCTATCTTCAGCTTCTACCCACGCACCAAACAGATCCATCCGTGGCTCAAGCTTGGCCCTTTCTCTCCTCGTCAGGTGGCCCCAGTGGGCCCCAGGCAGCTACAGGTGTGCGATGAAGGGGACATGTGGATGCAGCGCTGGTGGGTGACACAGTGGGCTTGGCCACCTGCCTGGATAGCTTACTTGTGCCCTCTGCCCTACTTGTGCCCCATCCCAGACATGCCATCTGACTTCAGATTATATGCCCTCCTGACCTCATGCCATGGGAGGTCTGGCAGATGCCAGCGTGAGATGCTGTGTGGGCCTCCCAGGTGGCACAGTGGTAAAGAATCTGCCTGCCAATGCAGGAGATGCCGGAGACGTGGGTTTGATCCCTGGGTCGGGAAGATCCCCTGGAGGTGGGAAATGGCAACCCACTCCAGTATTCTTGTCTGGGAAATCCCATAGACAGAGGAGCCTGGCAGGCTACAGTCCATGGGGTCGCAAAGAGTCAGACACGAACGGCATGCATGCAGGAGGGGCTGGGTGGGCTTCACTTCATGCTCTATCTCTGCCAGGAGGACTTTCTCAGAGGGTGCTAATTCTCGGCTACAGAGTGAATGGCCTTGCTCCAGAACTCTGGGGAGCTGGGTGATGATCCTGTGGGGGCTTGCCATAAACCTGTGGCATCTTTTCCCTCTCATAGCACAGATTCTCCCAGGTCATATGACCAAGAGGCAGGACTGCTATGCAGGACAGCCTGAGGCTTCCACAGAGCTCTTCTCTGCCCAGGACCTGCTCAAAGCTGGAAGCCTTCCACATCACTCAGAAAATAGGTTGGATAAGAATTCCCAAGTATCAAACATGCAAGCTCCAGCCTGCAGAGGTCCACTGGGTGCTGAGCTTCTTTCTGAATGGTGGGAGGTACAAGAAGCAATCAGATGTCCTTTACCTTGGAAGGGTGATGCCGGCGTGCCCCAGACCACCTGAACACCCCCCAAACCATTGACGTGGTGAGCCCCTGAAACCTACCAGGGTCAACCGACCATCTTTCAGAGTCTTTGCATTCTTGTAGGGTTTATTTCCTACCCTCTGGGACCACATCTTGCTCATCAAGTCCTGTTCACACTATGTCACCAACAGAGCGGAACAGATTGTCCGGATGGTCCAGTCCCTTCAGACTGTGTTATGACAGAGGGCGGGAGAGTTAGCAGAGCCTGAGCTGGATGGTCAACGGGTATTGTTGTCTGCCCCACATGAAAGTGAACTCTTTCTGGCCCTTCTTCCTGTTAGGGATGGAAAAGAATGCATAAGCTAGATCACGGACTGGATACCATGAACTTGAAGCTGTGCTCAGCTGTGCAGCAGAGCTACCATATCCAAGGCGGCAACTGCAGTTGGGGCTGTTATGCGGCTGGGTTTGCAGGAATTCAGTGTTAGGCTCTAGGAACCCCTGGATTTTGCATGGGTTCGATTCCTGAATTAAAAAGGGGGTGGATGGGGACCTCCCTCGTGGTCCAGCAGCAAGGACTCTACTCTCCCAACGAAGGTGCCGAGGTTCAATTCCTGGCCAAGGAACTAGGTCCCACATGCCTCAACTAAAAGAAGCTGCAACAAAGATCAAAGAGCCCGTGCGTTGCGACTAAGACCTGGCACAGCCAAATAAATGCGAATATTTTAAAAGCGGGGGACAGGTGGGGACCACTACTCCCTGAATCCTTTAGCTCTTGCATAGAGATCTCTGAGGAAAGTATTCTTAGACCCATTTGGCAGATGAGGAAACTGAAGCTTAAAGTGAAAAAAAAAAGTTTACTTATTATAAAACCTTCTGCTTTGTCAAACCAAAGTATTTGCACTTCACCACTAAGCTGCCCAATCAACAGTTGTAATTAGAGCTCATTTAGGAAAGTGAAAAACAAGACGTCACTGAATTTCTACATGTCCCCGCACGTCTATCATGCTTTCTGTTAAAAGTTTTCCCAACAAGTCTAACTTTGGAATCAGAGGGGGGCCAATTCTAGCTAATTTCTTAAGAGTAAAAACTCAAACTCAGTTGAGAAAGCTGTGGTAGCTTTTATTTCTGGCAGCTTTTGGATCAGGTTTATTTCCTAAGCTAGATGCCAGGATGTTTCCTCATTTGATTTTTCCAGGAGCGTGATGGAAAAAAAAAGAGAGAGTTGCCACCCCAAATTAAAATATTCCCTTCCATGTGGAACAAGGCAGCGTGAGCCTGCCTAGAACCAACACTGACTCTTTTGTGCAAATGGTGGAGCAGCCCTAAGAGGGTTCAGCTACCCTCCATGTCTTCATACCCAAGTCATCTCCTGGGCTCATGGGTCTCAGTTTCCTCATCTGTACAATGGGAATAGTAATAATCTCTACCCTACATGACTGGTGCCTCTTGTTTATCTCTGAGTCTCTAAAATACCTGGCACAAAATATCATTCAGTGACTATGTGCTGAATGAATTAATGAAGTTTACAGATTAAATGAAACGGCACATTGTCACAGCACAAGACAACATTAGATTCTATGGTGGCAGTTTGACAAGGTATATTAAAAGCATGAAAACATTCAGGTTTTCTTTTCTTGGCTGTACAGCATGGCTTGTGGAATCTTAGTTCCTCGACCAGGGATTGAACCTGCCATCTTGGCAATTAAAGCATGGAGTCCTCACAGACTTAGAGAACGAACTTATGGTTGCTAGGGGCAAGGATGGGGGTAAGGAATAGTTAGGGAGTTTGGGATGGACATGTACACACTGCTATATTTTAAATGCATAACCAGCAAGGACCTACTGTAGAGCACATGGAACTCTGCTTAGTGTTGTGGCAGCCTGGATGGGAGAGGAGTTCGGGGAGAAACAGACACACGTGTATGTATGGCTGAGTTGCTCTGCTGTTCACCTGAAATTATCACAACATTGTTAACTAGCTATACAGCAATACAAAATACAAAGTTAAAAAAAGAAAAAAGCACAGAGCCCTAACCACTGGACCTCCAGGGAGTCCCCCACACAGGTCTTCGGACCCAACGATTCCACTTCTGGAACTGGAAACTTAAGTCTAATAATTTTAATAACATGAATTCATAATGATGACAATCTTAATTAATCAGATAATTAATAACTAAGGATACTTCAGAGATTAAGCCACAAGAATGCTCCTGGAAAAACAGCCTAAGTAGCCATCATTTTTTGGTGAGGCATCTAGACTTGTGACACATAGAAAGATTTTGTAAGGCTACACACTAACGCAGTGGTCCTCAAAGTGTGGTCTGGGGACAGCCGCAGCAGCATCACCTGCAAACCTGGTAAAAACGTAAATTCTTGAGCTCCATCCCTTACCTACTGGATCAGAAATTCCCCATGGGGCTCAGCAAACTGGGTTTTAGCAAGCCCTCCACGTGACACCAATGCACATTCAGGTTTAAGAACCGCTATTCTAAAGTGTTACTAGAGACTGTTTTTTGTGAGTGGGGTATTTCAGTGTTATATTTTCTGACTTTCCTAGAGTACGTCAGCATGATATTGCCAAGTGATAGGACAAAAATACTCCACTAAAAAAAAACAAAGAAAAAGAAAACTTAGATCTGAGTAGAAGTGAAAGGGGAGGAAAAAGTTATGAAGAAGCATGGGGGGATGGATTAGGAGTTGGGGATTAGCAGATGCAAACTATTGCATATAGAATGGATAAATAACAAGGTCTTACCATATAGCACAAGAACTATATTCAATATCCTGTGATAAACCATAATGGAAAAGATATAAAAACTTTTATATCTTTTGTGTGTGTATACATATATATAAATAACCGAATCACTCTGCTGTACAGCAGAAACACCACCTTGTAAACCAACTATATTTCAGTAAAATATATTTTAGGGAAAAAAGCATTCCCACCTCCCTAATTTTCTTTTCTTTCCCCCACTTTATTTCTACCCCACACCAATGGGATATAGTGTAGTTATGAACTTAATTAGTATCCAGGCCATTTTGTAGCTTTTTTTTTAAAATTTAATATTACACAGCAGCATTCCCTGGCTTCAGAATTATCATTAAAAAACAGAGGCATTAATGTCACTTAATTATGATGGTTCCCTTGGCAATCTAACTCTTCCTCTGTGTTTTCAATGTTTTGCTGTCATAAATAATGCTGCCGTGAATATCTGCACATACACTTTTCCCCAAATTTCAATTATGTTATTCGGAGAGGTTCTCTGAAGTGGGGTTGCAGGATCCAAGGGTAGAAACATTTTTATGGCTCCTGCTGGGAGTTGCCAGGCTGCACTTCCAAAGAGCGGCTACTGGTTTCCATTGCCACTAAGTACTGGAAAGACTGCCAGTTTCCAAACAACCTCTGCAGTGTGAGGGATTATGATTTTAAATAGTTTTGCTAATCTGATGGAGAAAATAAGTTATATTCCTGCTGTTTTAATTTTCATTTCTTTATTAGAGACAACAGCCTCTCCCCTTTCAAAACAAATAGTAAATGCATTTTTGTAAATGGAGATGGGAGGAAAGCTCTGGACTTCTCACCATTTAACATCTTTGGGCTTGAGTTTCTTCATCTACAAAATGGGGTGATACCAGAGTGGCTGGGAAATCAAGTGAACAAATATGGGAAAGTGCTTTTTAACAAAGTATTCTGCGTGTGCTGGAAAAGACCTTAATGCTGGCAAAGACTGAGGGCAGGAGGAGAAGGGGGCGACAAAGGATGAGCTGGTTGGATGGCATCACCAAGTCAACAGACACGAGTTTGAGCAAGCTTCGGGAGACCCTGAAGGACAGGGAAGCCTGGTGTGCTGCAGTCTATGGGGCTGCAAAGAGTTAGACACGACTAATCGACTGAACAACAACTCAGCTTCAAACGTACCTGTCACTAATTTATTTTAAAACGTTCTGTTTTGTCAACAATCCAAGAAAATCTCCAACAACGGCCCAAATCTTTAAAGTCTTCTTTTTTGTGTTTCGAAGGCTGTGGGCAAAGACCTTTCTTAATTTTTTCCGCTTTTTTTTTTTTTTTTCTTGAGGGAAACAGTATAACGTGCTTGGAGTTTTCCGGAGAAGGGCCACCTTGACTGTAGCAGAAAAAAGCACAGCGACGCGAAGGCACAGCCTCCCCAGCTCAGCAAACCCTACTTTGCCTTTGGAAGAAGAGCCCTTCTCATCTTAGAACCAACAGAGACGCTCCAGGTGCCAGAAGCGCACCTCGGGCCCACCTGGCAGGTGTAGGAACCAGAATGCTCCGCTTGCCCAACTCTCAGGAGAAGACCGGCTCGCCGTGTTTCTCCGTTGCCAGGAAACCTCGCTTTCCCTAGGCTCACCGATTAGAGCGCCCTCTTGCGTTCATGCCCTGTAATAGCGCTTTCAGTTGAGTAAAGAACAAAGACTTTTTTGTTGTTTTTAATACTTGATTTCAGTAATTTTTTATTGTGCAGTATAACAGGCAGAAAAGTATCCAAGATATACTTACAGCTTGAGAAAGTGTAACCTCCACCTCGGTAAATAAACAGCATTAACAGCACCTGGGACACATTAAAATAACCCTTCCCCCATCACACACCTCCCTCTATGGATAAAAAAACCCCTTCCAATGCTTAGGTAATCCCTTTTTCACTTTCCTTCATGGTTTTGTACTGGGTTTCCCTGGTGGCTCAGACGCTAAAGAATCTGCCCTCAATTCGGGAGACCTGAGTTTTATCCCTGTTGCAAAGATGCCCTGGAGAAGGGAACAGCTACCCAGTCCAGGGAACAGCTACCCACTCCAGGGAACAGCTACCCACTCCAGTATTCTGGCCTGGAGAACTCCATGGACAGAGGAACCTGGCAGGCTACAGTCCACGGGATCACAGAGCTGGACAGGACTCAGCGGCTTTCACTTTCATGGTTCTGTTACCTGTACATGTACCCGAAACAACAGAGCTCTGGTTTATCTGTCTGGGGACTTTATCTAAATAAAATCATATGGTTTTACTCAATATTACGTTTGTAAGTTTTCATCTGTGTGTTGCATACCGCAGGAGTGCATTTATTCTCCTTGCTGGGTAACATTCTAGTGTGTGACTGCTCCGGTTTACCTGTTCTCCTGTTGATGGACAATGGGCTGTTTCTAGCCTGGGACTATTTTGAACAGTGCTGCTTTGAACAGGTTATACACCTCAGACTGAAACTGCCAGGCAACCAATGTGCATCTCTGACTTTATTAGATAATGCTAAACAATTTCCTGAAGTGGTTGAACAAAAAAGTGTACATTCCCACCTGGCATCGGATGTTTGTTCCCAGCGTTCCACAGGGCTAATTTTTCCAGTCTGATGAATGTGTAGTGGTATCTCATTGTCATTTTAGTTTGTACTTCCTGATAATTAATGAGCTCAAACACATCTGCGTATGTTTATTGGCCAATTGGATTTCTTCTTATTTGGAATCTCATCAAATTTTTTAATCCTTTTTCTTTTGGGATGCCTGTGTTTGAAGCAGAAATCTGTAGTTCCTGCAACTGGCCAGCTATTATCTCAGATAAACAGATTTTTTAATAAACTTTATGTTGACATAATTTCAGACTTAAAAGTTGCTAATATAGAACCAAACACTCCTAGATCCCTTTCACCAGATTTCCAAATGTTAACATATTACCACATTTATTTTATCCTTCTCCATAAAAAAATCCCAAGGACAGAGAAGCCTGGCAGGCTGCAGTCCAAAGTGTTGCAAAGAGTCAGACATAGCTGAGTGACTAAGCACTAGTCTCTGGTAAATAACTTTCCTGCTTTTTGAAAGCAGACTGCAGACATGACGCCTCCTTACCCTAACTCCTTCAGTCCTTCAGTCCATGTTTGCTAAAAACCTATGTAACTGCAGTACAATGATCAAAACCAGGAAACAAATACCAATACATTAATAGTGTCTTACTAGTGGGCTGCTGTCTATGGGGTTGCACAGAGTCGAAACGACTGAAGCGACTTAGCAGCAGCAGCAGCGTGACACATTAATCATGTTTTATCTATAGACCTTACTCAGATTTTGCCAGTGGTCCCAATCATGTCCTCTGTAACTGAAGAAAATTCAGGATTGTGTTTACATTCATTTATGATGTCTCTGTAGCCTCCATTAATCTGTAACAACTCCTCTGTCTTTGTATTGTATGACACCGATGCTTTTGAAGGGCTGTTTTGTAAAATGTCCCTTGATCCGGGCTTATTAGATATTTCTTCATGATCAAACTCAGCCTGTGCATTTAGGCAGGAATATCACAGAAGTGATACTGGGTTCCAAAGCATCTTTTATTTTTATTTTATGTTATTTCGTCTTAAGACTGGAATAGCACAAGCTTCCTTTAATGGCTGAAAAATGGAGAAGTGGGAACTTAGTTCACAAACTTCTTCCAAAGCATCATTTTAAGTTCCCAAACTGGGGCTTCGTTGGTGCTCAGTGGTTAAAAACAACAACAACAAAAATCTGCCTGTCAGTGCAGGAGACACGGGTTCAATCTCTGGGGCTCTCCAGGGGCTCCAGCTTGCAGACTGTACATCATGGGACTTCACCACCTCCATGATCACAAGAACCAATTCCTTTATAATAAATAAAGGTATTTGAGTATCTCCTACTGGTTCTGTTTCTCCGGAGAACCCTGGATAATATATCCAGCACAGAGTTCTGTCTCAGCAATCTGCTGCAGTTAACAAACCATTGCAAAGTTGGCAGCTTAAAACACAACAATTTATTGTGTTCATCGTTTTTCAAGATGGTCTGAGCTGCAATGGGTGATTCTTCTGCTTCATATGGCATCTGCTGTGGCTGGAAAGTCCGAGATGCTTTTTCACTTGCCTGTCTGGTGCCTCAGCTGGGGTGGCTGCCAAACTTGGGACTCGTCAGACCTCTCTCTGCCTGGCTTCCCAGCACAGCCAGCTGGGGCTTTCTCACTGCAAAGGGGGTTAAAGACAGTCAGATTTCTTACCCGGAGCCTGAATTCCAGGAAGAAAAGCAGAAGCCGCCAGGCCTCTTGAAGATTTGGCCTGGGATAGTCACTTATCACTTGTGTTACACTCCGTTGGTCAAGATAAGTCACAATTCCAGGGGAGAGTCACGGGTTGAGGAAATAGGCACCGCCACCCACCCCCTGGTGGTGGGGTAGCACACGGAAGGGAGAGGTGGTTGGGGTCCCTCTGGGGAGACTCGCCCCCCGGTGACTGTGGGTTCTGTTGAGTGCTGAGTCTGGATTAGTCGGTGTACAGCCTCGGCTGCTGTGTCAGAGAGACCCAGAAAAGGAAAGAAAAGATCCCAGGGAGCAACTAGTGTCTCTGCCACAGGCCCAGCCCTGAGCCAGGAGCGAGGATGTGCCAACTGGCTAAAGCCTCTCAGAACCTACCGCCAGAGCAAGTGGGGGATCAGGACCCACCCCCAGAATCCATTAAGTGCAGGTGTTTGAGTGGGGAGGATTGGGGTGCACAAACATGAGATGGTTAGATAGTGTCATCATATGAGTTTGAGCAAACTCTAGGAGATAGTGAAGGACAGGGAAGCCTGGCGTGCTGCAGCCCGTGGGATCAAAGAGAGTCGGACATGGCTGAGCGACTGGTACCTCCTTGAGGTTTTGGTTCTTTTGCCTTTCCCTGATGACTAATGATGTGTGTGTGTGTGTGTGTGTGTGTGTAACATAAAATTTAGCACTTAACCATTTTCAGTGTATAATTCAGCAGCATTGTAAATTCACAGTGTCCTATAACCATCACCACTATTCATTTCCAGAACTTTCTCATCACTCTAAACACACTCTGTCCCCATTATGCAATTACCCCCTCTCTCACCTTCTCCCAGCCTCTGGAAACTTCTACTTATACTTTTTGTCTCTATGAATTTGCCTACTCTAGTGTCTCCTATAAGTGGATCTTATTTCTCAGACAGTATTTGTCTTTTCTGACTGGTTTCTTTCACTTGACATAGTGTCCTTGGGGTCCATCAGTGTTGTAGCAGATGTCAGAATTTCACTCCTTTTTGTGCCTGAACGATATTCCATTGAGTGTGCAGAGAACATTTTGTTTATTCCCACTAGCAGTGCACAAGGGTTTCAGTTTCTCCATAGCCTCATCAATACTTGTTATTTTCTTTTTTTTTTTTTTTTATGTAATAGCCATTCTAAGAGGTGTGAAGTAGTATCTCATTGTGGTTTCGATTTCTGTTTCCCTAATGACTAACAATATTGAGCAAAGCAAATTGTCCTCCTCAAAGCAAATGAGCCTCATCCAACGCACCAAAAACCTGCTTTCTTGTACTTGCTGGCCATTTAAAAAATATCTTCTTTGGAGAAATGTCCTTTCGATTCTGTTTTTTTTTTTTTTTTTTTTTTTCCTTTTCATGTTTGAATTGGGTGGTTTGTTTTACTGTTGTGGAGTCGTAAGAGTTTGTTTGTTTTTAATATATTCTGGATGTTAAACCTTTACTGGATGTATGACTTGCAAAAAATTTCTGTCCTTCTATGGGTTTTCTTTTCAGCTTTTAAAAAACATTTATTTAGCTGTGTCAAAATCTTAGCTGTGATTTTTGCCACATCACACGAGCTCTCTCCTTCCGGAGCACCGACCATCTAGTTGCAACACATGAACTTGGGTGCCCTGAGTCACGTGGGATTGTTGTTCCCTGACCAGATATTAAATCCGTGTCCTCTGCATTGAAACGCAGGTTCTTAACCACTGGACCACCAGAGAAGTTCCTGTCTTTTTATTCTGAGAGTTTCCTCTGATACACAAAAGAGTGCAAGTTTATTCTTCAAAGGAAAACTCAGTGAGAGAAAAAATACCATGCAAAGAGCAAAAATACTGGCTACAACCAAGTGGCCCAAAGTGGAGTTCCGGGATCACTCTAGACTAACTTTCTCCTTCATTCATTCACTCAGTGACTCATTCATTCATTTTGAACAGACTTGGAGCCTAGCTGAGGAGACCAGTATGGACACAGAGGACTGCCCGGCTTTTTGTAAAGAATTCCCGCCCTGGGGAAAGGCGGTGGGGGTGGGGGACTCATGTTTGAATTGGGTGGTTTGTTTTACTGTTGTGGAGTCGTAAGAGTTTGTTTGTTTTTAATATATTCTGGATGTTAAACCTTTACTGGATGTATGACTTGCAAAAAATTTCTGTCCTTCTATGGGTTTTCTTTTCAGCTTTTAAAAAACATTTATTTAGCTGTGTCAAAATCTTAGCTGTGATTTTTGCCACATCACACGAGCTCTCTCCTTCCGGAGCACCGACCATCTAGTTGCAACACATGAACTTGGGTGCCCTGAGTCACGTGGGATTGTTGTTCCCTGACCAGATATTAAATCCGTGTCCTCTGCATTGAAACGCAGGTTCTTAACCACTGGACCACCAGAGAAGTTCCTGTCTTTTTATTCCTGAGAGTTTCCTCTGATACACAAAAGAGTGCAAGTTTATTCTTCAAAGGAAAACTCAGTGAGAGAAAAAATACCATGCAAAGAGCAAAAATACTGGCTACAACCAAGTGGCCCAAAGTGGAGTTCCGGGATCACTCTAGACTAACTTTCTCCTTCATTCATTCACTCAGTGACTCATTCATTCATTTTGAACAGACTTGGAGCCTAGCTGAGGAGACCAGTATGGACACAGAGGACTGCCCGGCTTTTTGTAAAGAATTCCCGCCCTGGGGAAAGGCGGTGGGGGTGGGGGAGAGGGGAGGGGCTGCGGGCGGGTGCACACCTCCAGCCATCCTGTGGACTAGACCTTAACGTCACCAAGCTTGCCCTTCTCTGCTCCTGTGGCCCCGCCTGCCGTCTCATCCCTAGTCTGGGCCCTCTGAGAAGCTAGCACAGGATGAGATGAAGTAAAAAAGAACTTCCTTCCATAACATCCATGGGAGAGAAAACAGAGAGTGGCAGTCTGGGATGATGCAAATCAAGCTCCAGGGGAAGACGATAAGGAAAGAAAGTCACGTTGTCTGCTGGGTAGTCTAAGGAAGGTTCGGCGGGTGTCGGGGAGTCCTCAAGCCAGTCAGCTGTCAGAGCAGTCCCGTGTCTCCCGGCAAAGGCCTGTTTAGTATGCCTCGGAGTCAATGGCTGGGAGCATCCCACGGGAAGCCTCAGTGCAATCCCAGAGCACAGCAGCCCTTGGTCAACGAGATTCCCTGTACTTGGAGGTTACGCTCATTCTCATGGCTCCCAAGGGGCCACCAGAGTGATCTTTCTAAAAGGCAATCTCCATGCCTCTCCTCTGCTCAAACACCTTCCAAGGCTCCCCAGTGTCCTCAGGCTAAAGTCCCAGGTCCTTTGGGGGAAAGGTGGCCACCTGCCCTTGTGTGCTGTCTTGCCCACTAATCCTCACGCCTATTCAGCCAGGCTGGGCTGAGCCCTGTTGCCCCCAGACATGCTGTCCTTTCACTCCTCCCTGCCCTTGCCCACCCTGGCCCCTCTGCCTGCAAAGCCCTTCCCTACACCTTCCCCGCACAGCCCAGTCCCTACATGAAGCGCTTCCCCCAGGTTCCTAGGCTGTCAGCAAAATCCCTGCCTCCACATCTGGTCCTGCCTGGCTCCTCTGGAGTAGAAGCAGGAGGATTCCCTGGAGCTGTGTCAGGAGAAGGAGACATCAAGCCCAACACGGCTGGGCTTCTCACCTTTCCTCCTAAGGCAAACTGGCTTGGATGACCTCGAAGTGCTCTCATACCCATGTCCTCCTTCCACTGTGGTCACGGCAGAAACCCAGCGCACGGTGTCCAAGGAACCAGAGATAGAAGCTCCCTCCTGCCCCATCCCACCCCCAACCCCTTCTTGCCCACCCTACGTTACAACCCTGCCTTCCTGGACTCAGGATTTGGGGCTCTATTTTTAGACCACTTGTTGGACTGGGGCTCCTGGAATCTGCCTGAGGCCTGAGGTGTAACCAGACCCCGCTGGCACTGGCCTTGAGCCCTAGCTGGGCAGAGGAGTGGTGAGGGGTTTCCAGGGCCGTGCCCCAGGGAGGCAGTGCACCAGGGCGGAGAGACCCTCTGCTGAGATCTGGAGGTGGGGGGCTTTCTCTCCCAGGGCACAAGGGGCTCCTACAATTTGACCCACCTAGACCCTCCTTTGACCACTGGGCCCAAAAAGGCCAAGGTTACCAGCAGGAGGTCAAACCCACGTGCTCACAAAGCAGTCAGGCTGCCAAACTTTGGAAAGATGAGACACGGTTGTGGCCTTCTCCTTGCTCTGGCTTTCTCTCCCATTCTGTGTGCCCCTCCTCCAGCTCCCATCTCCCAGCTCGTGCTATGGAGAGTCCCCACTGTCCACGGCCTGCAGACGGGATCCACTGTTGTTTGCTTGTTTGTCTGACTGTGCAGGCTCTTCATTGGTGCATGTGGGGTCTATAGTTGCTGCACATGGGACCTTAGTTCCCTGACCAGAGATCAGACCCGGGCCCCCTGCACTGGAAGGAGGAGTCTTAACCACTGGACCACCAGGGAAGTCCCAGGATCCAGATTTGCTTGACCCTAAAGAACTGGAAAAAAAAAATTTTAACTGTGGTAAAATACACACAACATAAAATGCACCATCTTGACTATGCTCTAGCGTACCATTCAGTTGCATAAAGCACATTCATGTTGTTCTGCAACTGTGACCTCCACCCAGCTCCAGAACTTTCTTATCTTCCCAAACTAAAACTCTATCCTATTAAACCCTAACCCCTTAACCTCTCTCCCCCGACCCCTACCCTTAATTACTCTAGAGACTCCGTATAAGTGGAATCATTCAGATTTGTCCTTTTGTGTCTGGCTTACCTCACTGAGCACAATATCCTTGAGGGTCATCCATGCTCTTGCATGTGTCAGAAATTTATTTTTTTTCTTTATTAACTTATTTTATTTATTTATTTGGCTGGGGTCTTAGCTGCAGAGCTCGCAGGCTCAGTAGCTGTGGTGTGCAGGCTTAGCTGCACGTGGGATCTTTGTTCTCCGACCAGGGATCAAACCTGCGTCCCCTGCATTGCCAGGTGGACACTTTACCACTGGACTTACCAGGGAAGTCCCAGAAGTTTATTCTTCTTTTAAGGCTGAATAATACACCACTGTTGTGCACAGACCATACTTCGTTTAACCATTCTCCGCTGATGGGACTGTTGGGTTGCTTCTACCTTTTGGTTACTGTAACTTATGCTGGTATGATCATAGGTGTGCAAAAATTTCTTTCAATATCTACTTTTGATTCTTTTATGCATATATATCCAGAGATAGACTTGCTTGATCATAAGTTGATTCTATTTTTAATTTTTTGAGGAACCGCTATACTATTTTCCACAGCAGAATATGAAATAAAAAAAAATTAGTTGCCAGCGTTAAACAAAATCGGGGTTTCCTGCTTCTGTTGAGGAATGAGAGGTCTAACATCACTCCCAGAATCAGTCTCACTGGGCAACCCCCACTGCGGGCAGCGCTAAGTCCTGGCTCCACAGGACTCTCCCTCGAGCTTCGTGGTTCCTGCCTCTTCCCTGTGTTCCCTGGCCCTGCGTGGGTGGTGAGGGCTGCCTCCTCAGTTAGGCTCTGTGAGACCTCCGTGGTTCCTCTGTGCCTTTCCAGCCTCCTGTATCTGTTTAACAATCCTCTAGAATAGATCTCTCTGTTAAACACTGGCTGTGGTTCTGTTTTCCTGGCCGGCTCTGGCTGGTCCCACTCAGCTGGTGTTCCTGGCAAAACTGGACAGTCGCTGCCCCCTTCGGTCAGCTCCCTTGGCCCCTCTCTCCCATGTTCCCTGTTTTTCTTTCATTTTTATTAAGTATTTATTTGGCTGTGCGGAGTCTTAGTTGCGTCATGTAGGATCTTTTAGTTGCAGTGCGTGAACTCTTAGTTGCGGCTTGTGGGGCCCCTCCCCTGGGAGCCTGGAGTCTAAGCCACTTGACTACCAGGGATGTCCCTATGCGTCCCGTTTTTCTCCACTGGGCTGACTCTGCCTGCCCCTGAGGGCTCTGATGTGCCCTCCTGCCTGAATCAAGTGCCTCTACTCGAAACTTGGTTACCTCACGTAACCCTCGCCACACACTGTGATGAGGCTGCTACTGTGATCCCCATTGCACAGATGAGGAAACTGAGGTCGAGAAGGCTAAACCACCGTGCCCGCCGGTCAGCAGGTCACGTTTCTGTTGTGAAACCTTGCATTCTGTTTGTCTATTTGATAAATATCTTGTTGGCATACTCCAGGCTCCCTTTTGAGGACACTGAGTTATACACGAGGGACTGAAATCTAAATCTCAGAAGCCAACTTTCCGTGTCTTAGTTTTCTCATCTGTACAATGGGAATGGTGGACAGCTGCTACCTCTAAGAATTATGACGAGGATGAAATGACGTCAGGACAGTAAGGATGAAATGAAACGTAACAAGTACTGAACAAATGTCAGGTGCTGATAGTATCATCTAAATATAGAGAGATTATTCTGTAAAGTATGAAATGCCCAGTGGCTGGAAATGATGCTTATGGAGAGTGTGTAGTAACGGAAAAATGCTTATTCTGTATGAGAGAAAAAAAGGCCTGAAATCAAAATAAATGAACTCATGCACTAAAAAGACTCACAGGAAACACACCAAAATACCATCTGTGGTTCATTTTAGTTCTGGGATTTGGGAAGATTTTTTTTCTAACACATTTTTTTTTTAAAGTAATACATCACTGAAAAGAAGCAAGGGTGCTAAGCCACTTCAGTTGTGTCTGACTCTGTGACACCATGCACTGTGACCCTCTAGGTTCCCCTGTCCATGAGACTCTCTGGGCAAGAATACAGGTCTCCTGCACTGGCAGGGAGGTTCTTTACCACCAGTGCCACCTGAGAAGCCCTCCCCACCCCACCCCACAAAAAAGATGATCTTCTTCAAGCTGATCTGCAGGTGTGAAGCGATCCCAGCAGAGTTCCCACCAGCTTCTCGGCAGAAACTGACAAGTTGATCCTAAAGCTTGTGTGGAAATGCAAGAGACCCAGAACAGCCGGAACAAACTTGGAAAGGAACATGGCTGGAGGGCTGGGCCCCAGGTGACGCTGTCAGGGCTGAGCTGAGAGTTGAGTGTTGAGAGAACACAGCGTGACTATCAGGAACATTCCCTACTCGTGGGTTACTTTATCCTCCTGAAATAAGGCCTTAAGCTTCACTGACAGAGGCCCTTCGAACAGAGCAGGAAAATTCTTGCAGTACAAGGTGCTCTGGGAGGCAGCAAGGCTTTTCATCCCTTGAGGTGTAGGAGTTGAGTTGGAAAATCCCACAAACAAGAAAATGTACAAGTCCTGAGGAACTGTCTAGTCTCACGGTTTCCAAAAGATTAAGTTTTCACCAGACCACAGTGATTGGAGGGCAAAGGATACCCAGTAAGATGTTCATAAAGCTTTTTCATTTTAAGGCCCATTTTGTTTCTGATGATAATGTCCCTGCTGTTTCGATTTGGGACTACTATCCTTTCTGTTATAAAGCAATGCTGACAGTTGATTTTTTGTTATTTTTTAAATAATTTAATCTATTTACTGACTGTGCTGGGTCTTCGTTGCTGCTCAGGCTTTTCTCTAGGTGCTGTGAGCAGAGGCTACTCTCTAGTTGCGGTGCGTGGGCTTCTCACTGAGGGGGCTTCTCTCGTTGCGGAGCGCAGCCTCTAGGGCGCAGGCTCGATGGCTGTGGCACACGGGCTGAGCTGCTCCGAGGCAAACGGGATCTTCCAGGATCGGGGATGGAACTGTATCTCCTGCACTGATTGGCAGGCAGACTCTTTCCCACTGAACCGCCAGGGAAGCCCTGTTTTTTGTTATTTTTATTTAATGGGCAAAGTAAGGAGTTGGTAGCCCTGCTTTTCTCACTTGATAAAAATATTCTGTAACTCTGAGAAACCCCAAAGCTGAGAAATACTGGGGGAAACTGCGGCTGCCTCAGGGATGCTCTGCTTGCCGTGGGGACTGGCCTAGGAGAACACAGGCCTGGGCCACTCACACTCTGCTCCAGACTTGCTGTGGGGACCTGACAAGTTATTCCATGTCCTTGAGTCTCCGTTTGTCCATCTGCGGAATGACGGGGCTGCACATACATCAAGGCTGCTGTGAAAATTCAACCAACACAGCGGGCCAGGACCTGCGGAAGCACTTGAGAAAGTGTCCTTCAGAGTCCATGAGCTCAGAGACGGCCCCCAGTTTTCTCTCCTGCAGTTGAAGAGTCCTCGGTTCTCTAATTATTTTTTATATCCACACTATTCTTCTTCTGTGTTTTCTCTAGTTTGTCTCTGTCACCCTTGACATGTGAATCTAAAACAGATTCTATCAGTGTGGCCTGACTGTGCACAAGAGAACACACTCACCTCCTTCAATCTAGACTCTATACCTTGATTAACGAAACCCGAGTTTACCATGGATTTTTTGTGCTGTTATCTCACTTCTTTGGTTACTGAGCTAAGGATGCCTCACAGCTCTAGATCTTTTTTTCACAAGAATATCTGCAAAACCTTGTCACCTATTCCAAACCTGTACAATTGAAATCTTGGACCTAAATTGACAGGCTTTTTGCATTTATTCCCTTTTATAGTTTGTCCAGTGGGAAAAGGTAACCCTCTGACTCAATGGGGTCAGAGAAGACCTCGAATATATTCCCACACTCGAGAAACCTAAAGGAACACTTATCTGACTCTTTATAGTCTAGGGAAGAGAGAGTTTATTTGAATCTTGGTGGAGTCCATGGGTAGCAGGGCTGGCCCTGGAGGAGCCGAGGGGAGACGCTGGATGCTGTGGCTTTAGTCCCCCAACATCTCACCTGTGTCAGGCTCACCTCCGGGGCCCAATGTGGTGCTTCCCAGCCTCAGAGCAGCGGGCCAGGATGGCCTGGGGACTTGAGAGAAATCACAAGCCCAGACAGATGACAGCTTGCAGGGCCCAGGGGCTCCTACTGCCTCCAGACAGGAGTGATGTCCCAGGGCCCCCTGCTGATCCAGGTCCTCGCGAAGGGCACAGGCCCACACCCTCCCCACTTCTGCCATCATCCTGGCATCTGGGTTTCATGCTGACACTGCCCGAGGGACACCTCAGCCCAGCTGGTGCCAACGTTCACACCACATGGAAGGCAAAGCGCTTTCTTTATTGCTCTAGCATGGCCCGCCCACATGTCTCCCAGGACGCCGCTCTGTCCTCATGGGTGGAGAGGATGCAGTGGTGGTCACACCGGGGCCTGGCCTGGCCCCCACCGGGCACTGGCCTCAGTCAGTCTTCCTGATGCCTGGAAGGCAAAGCCCACAGGATGGCACGGGATTCTGAAGGCAGCCAGGCCTCCTCCCCACCGTTACCCCAGAGGCGCAAATGCCCCTAACAGCTGACATAAAGCAGTCATGACCCACAGCCATTACAGCTCGTTTCCCCTTTAGCATCAGATGGAATAAAGGAGATGGAAGTCTCCGACCTAGAGACACACAGCCCCTGGCCCGTCCGTTTTGCGATGTAATGGTAGGCACAGAGCTGCTGGTCAAGAAAGCGGGTCTCCTCTAGTCCTGTCCTGCCACTCTAGCTGTGTGATCCCGGCCTAGTCCCTCTACCTCTCTGAGCCTCAGTTTCCTCACTGGTCAAGTGTAGGAGAACTAAAACCCACTCCCAACACAAGTTGCTATTAAGCAAATAAAATCACAGAGAAGACACTGTTTGGAGACGCTCAAAGTTCTCTGAGCAAATGAGGAATACCCAGGTCCCCTGTACTTTTCCACAGTGGTTCACACCTAAGGACTTTTGCATCCACTCCTCATTTGATTTTCACAATACCTTTGTGCTGTAGGTAATTATGACACCCATTTTCCCAGCTGAGGACACTGAGGCTAAAAGAAGCTCCCCAGAAATAGGAAATTGGAGGAGGTAGTACTTGAACATGGACATGAACTTGGGCAAACTCCGGGAGATGGTGAGGGACAGGGAAGCCTGGCGTGCTGCAGTCCATAGGGTCGTGAAGATTCAGACACGACTGAGCGACTGAACAACCACCACCACAGGCCTTGAACCCAGGCCCTCACCTCCAGGCTCTGTCTCTTTCCTATATGCTAAGGCTCATTTGCAACAGAAGACCCCGGTGGGGAGAGACAAAGTGAGCGGAGGCAGGATGTGAATGTTACCCATCAGCCGAAACTTCTGGAAGAAGGGGATGAAGCCGTGCAGGACGCTGTGTATTCGGTACACTGCCAGAAACAGAGAGAAAGGTGATGGAGCCCTGTGCCCGCTTCAGGGACCCCAGGGGCAGACCTCCCCCTGCCCACTTTGGACAAAGGCCTCACCCATACAAACAGAGCTCTGATGGAATTTCAGGCAGCAAGTTAAGCTTAGATAATAGGGCTGAGTTATTATTATTGAAAACAACCATGAACAGCAGTAACAATGCCAGGAAACTAGGCGAATTCGGCACCCCACTCCATTTACTGCTTTGTTTTCAGGATCTGGCTAATTCTGTTTGTTTGCCACTTTAAACTGTTTCTGTTGTATTTTCATGGAGCTGCCCATTTTTTTCCATGGGGTTGTGCCAACGACCTCTCATTGACCTTGAGGGCGGTCAGGAAGCAAACATGAGCATAAAGAAATCTTTACAAAATATTTAGGTCGTGGCTTTCCGGCCCTTGGCGAGCCTCTGGCCGGCCCAGCCACGGCCCCCACTCCAGACTCTGCCTGCGGTGGGGCCTTACCCAGGCCAAAGTAGATGCCGACAGTCTCCAGGGAGGCAAAGGTGAGCAGGCCGACCCCAAGGGACATGAACCAGTCTGCAGGGGCAGCAAGGGAGAGAATGATCAGCCTGCAGATCCAGACCCCCGCCCCCTATTCCCACACCGCACCCCCAACTCACCTGTGTAATAGTGATAACACACCAGCAAGGCCCCAATGGCAAAGCAGAGGAGGATGAAATGGAAAAACTCATCTGTCAAGGCAGAGGTGAGGTTGCTGTTTACCTCTTTCTCTCTCTTTTTAATTAATTAAAAGTATTCTTATCTCTGCTCAAAGGGAGCTTTATTCACTGTTCCAGGGTCTTTCCTGGCAGCCCAGTGGTTAAGACTCCGAGCATCCTCTGCAGGGAGCTTGGGTTTGATCCCTGTTTGGGGAAATAAGAGCCCTTGTGCTGCCAGCATGGGCAAAAATAAAATGAAACCATGGTCTCCCTCCTACCGTCACTCTTCTCCTGAGACCCCCACAACTGCAGGCCTATAGCTAAGAAGGTCTCACTGGTTCTTATAACTCCTTCCCTAGAGTCCAGCCCACCAGTCCTTGATCCCCATCATGGCCATAAGGCCTGGAGGGCAGTTCTCATCCTAGTGACTCTGTGTACAACAGAAAGAGTATACTACCAGGGTCCAAGCCCAAGTCGTGCCCCTCACTAGCTGTAAGACCACTTCCTGACCTGGAGCCTCAGTCTCCATATCTGCAAAATGGGCATCATTGGACCACTCTCTCAAGCTGATTCCAAGCTGAGGAGTTTGTGAACTGCAAGGCCAGTGGCAGAGGTGGGCTGTGATTACTTTTGTTCCAGGCTACCAGCTGACTTTCTCCCCAGAGAAATTGGAATTAGCAGCGGCAGCCCTAGAACCTCAATTTCCTTACCGTCCTTCTTTATATTCAGTCTTCTTAGCTGAGAGGCCTCCACTTCTCCTTGGGAACAAGAGAAAGATGAGTGTTTAATGGAACAACTTGGGGGATCCTCCCTGAGGAGGCCTCACTGAGAAGGGCCCTCCTGGGTTCCGGCTCCTGGGTCAGACGGCGCTTACTTCAGGGTAGTCAGGGCACAGCTGGAAGGTGGGGCGACTGTCCTTGGACCCCCACTGACGCCCACCTGCTCCACAGGCCTGAGTCTGTTCTGCTCCACGTCCCCTGAGCCCGGAGGCCCCTTTTCTGGGTCACATGACAACCTGGGTGATGACGGCACCGCTGCTGGAACTGACTCCTACTCCCACCTCCCAGGCTGTCTGTAGTCCGTCCCAGGCCTTGGAATCCAGGCCACCCCCCACTACCTGCATATTTACCACTCGTCAGGGTAGAGCCTCTCCTTCGGAGTCCTAGAAATTAGAAACTCAACATTAGTGCCCAGGCCAGCTTGGGTCCTTAACAGATGCCACAGGTGACCTCTGAAAATGCCCCTGTCAGATTCTCCAGTCCCCAGGGGATCTATCTATAGACTGTCATCAGTAATCCCTTTGCTCTTGCCTGGACCCCTTTTCTCACCTCCCGTGGGCCCCCTCATACCACAGCCAGCCCTGCCAGCCCGCTGAGCCCAAGTCAGAGCCCCTGCCAGAGTGGACATAGGGTCCTATCTTTTGCAGTGAGGCATCTGACAGCAGCTGGCTGTCTCGGGGGAAAGATGATGCCCAGACCTCATCAACACCAGCACCAATGACGCCCTGCCCCTAACAGACACTCACCTGATTCTCCTGAAGGCACCACCTCCCCGGGCACACCTGCACAGAACAGAAATCAGTGATTATATACTTGTATGCTCTGGGTGGTAAGAAGTTACACCCCAGGGAAGGTGGAACTCTCTCACCCAGAGGCTTTCCACTGATCTGCAGGGGGCACTGGAGCAAACTGGAGGGCTTCTTTTCCATCTAAAGGGACAGGTGCCACGCAGCAGTCCCTGAAAGCTGGCGCAGTAATGCCTGCCCCATGTTACAGGTCTTCTAATGTCTCACGAGAGGCTAGAAATTCAGGGTTTTTCATAAACTTCTTGACTATAAAAAAGTTGGCAATTCACATTCCATCCAATCAAAGATGTCATGGTTTGTGAGAGTGACGTCAATTATAACTGTGGGTTGCCAGTGATTTTAAGATGCACCCTGATTTCACAGATGTCCAGATGTGAAAAACTATTAGTTGCACAATTGAATTGATGAAATATATTAAGAATAATGGGGGTTGCCAGGTGACTCAGTGGTAAAGAATCCACCTGACAATGCAGGAGAGGCAGGAGACGTGGGTTCCATTCCTGGGTCAGGAAGATCCTGGAGGAGGACACGGCAACCCACTCCAGTATTCCTCCCTGGAAAATCCCATAGAGAGAGGAGCATGGCAGGCTACAGTCCACGGGGCCACAAAGAGTCGGACACAGTTGAGTACGGATGCACCATTAAGAATAATAATAAAGACATGCTGGGATCCAGATAAAACACATCTGCACACACAGGCCACCAGTTTGCAATCTGCGCCTGTTCACTGCTCTCCTGACGCAGGGGAGGACACTTAGGCCTGCGCCCCCAGCCCCATCAGGCCCAGAGTTTACAAGCCAAGCTGGGTTGTACACTGGGGGCCCTGGGCCCGACCACAGTGTCAAACTTCTGGTCGGGGCTGCCTGGGATGGGTCGAGCCCTGTTTCTGTGCTGCGCTGCAGCCTTCTCTTCAGTCTGGCCTGGGTAGCCCTCCACCTCATCACTCTCTGGTTCTTGGGGCCTCTCCTATCCCGTGACTCCTCTCCTAGCCTGTCATCTTCTCCCTCTCAGGGCAGGCAGGAGCCCCCACTCTGTACACTTCCCTCCTCCAGGTCAGCCTCTGGACACAAACACCTGCAGCCGGCACTCAACTCCTGGCAACAAACATCCAGGACGCTGAACTGTCTTCAGGCTGATGTGCAAACAGGAACCACTGTCTGCAAGGGATCAAAGGGAGGCCAGCACCGAGGGGACAGAGAGCAACCAGGAACAGCGGGACGTGTGACTCTCACAGTGTAATTACCAACTACCACCAACGTCTTGGGGGCAATTCATTACTTGGAGGAATTAATTCACAAATACATGACGATATTTATGTTTTCGACAGTAAATATGACTTACTTTTTTTTTTTGGACTTACTTTTTGAAGAGATAAAAACATTTAAAATATATGTGTGTGTATGTATATATATAAAACAGTTTCTCATTTTACATCCAGTGAAAACTTTCTTGCATGACCTGAGCAATTAGAAACACTTTTTTTTTCTAAATCTGGTAAAGCCTGTTTTTGTTAAAGAAAATCAGAAAACTCAGACAGTATGACAATTAAGTACAATGCCGCCACCCAGTGGCAGCCACTGGTAATAGCTTGGTGCAGAACACGAAGACATCTCATTTACATTTCTTTCAATGTCTGTGTTTCCTGTTGTATTCCTTGGGTTATTATCAGGAGTTAAGGGACCAAGCAGATTATGGAACTGCTGGGTTAAACAAAATTAAAACAGACTTTCTTATCTGGCAGTGTGCATTTTGGAGGCTTTCTGGTAAACTAGTTCATTCCTACAAATTCCTCCATCTTATCACAGTGCTACCAAGCAAAGTGGCATAATATTTACATCTGCTTGCTGTAAAAGGATGATGCTTAGAGACAATTACTCTATAATGTAAGTGTTGTAGAGACCAGGTCCTTAATCTTCCCATGCATGCTTAAACAACCCAGTATTTCAAGAGAGAGGATATTGATCAAGCTCCATCTTGCTGGTTGGAAAGCTGAGATCCAAAAAGGTTAGGTAACTGGTGACAGTCACCCTGAAAGTTGGGGCTATGGATCAGAATATACTCTGGCACAGTCTGACTGTGGTAGGAAAGGCCTTTCGCCACCTCCATCTGCTCACTTTGTACCCACTCACCTTGCCACATCTCATACATCCGCCCACAACTTTCAGCTCATAAAACACCCTCATCACCTTGCTTCCTCCCAACAAGGCCCTAAGCCTTCGTGTCCTTTGCTTTATTACGTTTCGCCCAAAGCCACCGGACAAATAATTACCTTCATAGATTTGAAGCTCATCCTTCAAAACGTCAGGCTCCCCATGCTCAGCACCTGGGTGAAAACAAAAACCTGTTGGTTAGGTCTCCCCAATAACAGCACCCCAGAGTGGCTTCCCTCTTCTGGTGTTAAAGCTTTAAAAAGTAACATAATCTTTGTGTTGAGGGTGAGGTGGGAGGTTTTCAAGAGGCCTTACAAGAGATTTCCTGCTACTCTGTCTGACACCCCTCACACATCCTGAGGTGGCCATGTTCAACTGACTAGGAAAGAACTGGGGGCCAGAAAGGACCCGGGCCTTGTGCAAAGTCAGTAATACTAGCAGCCATTTATTGGGCACTTACTATATACCAACACTGAACTAGGCAATTTATAGTTGATATTCCATTTGACCCTCTTGGAAATTCTGTGAAGAAGGTATTAGTGCCTCTTCTTCCCCAATTTACAGATAAGGAAACTGAGGCACACAAAAGCTGTTGTTCTCTGAAGGTCACACGGCCAGGGAGTGGCGATTCTAAGGTTCAAATCCAGGTTTGTCACCAAGGTCTGCTTCCCTGGTCATTTTTATCTCCAGAAATAGGACCCAGAGCTCAGGTGCAGAGTCATGGGACATTTATTAAACACCTCGTGTGTGTCAGGATCTGTAGGAGGCATGAATGCAGTCTCGTTCCCCCAGTTCTTTTCTTCCCATGATCAATTTAGGCTAACATTTATTAAAGTTGGTTTTTTTTTTTAACAAAAAAACCCCCACAGAATTATATTTTTCTTATAAAAATAAAAGAATCTTATCATAAAACATCTATGGTAAAAGTCAGTTCAAAAAGAAGAAAAAGAAAAATCACTCATAATATAACCATCCAGAGATAACCACTGTTAACATTTTGATATTTTGCTTTCCAGTCTTGTTTATAATCACATATGGGTCATTTTTTTACAAAATATATGACAAAATGTGGTCAACTAGAGAAGGAAATGGCAAACCACTTCAGTATTCGTGCCTTGAGAACCCCATGAACAGTATGAGAAGGCAAAATGATATGACACTGAAAGACAAAATCCTCAGGTCAGGAAGTGCCGAATATGCTACTGGAGAACAGTGGAGAAACAACTCCGGAAAGAAGAGATGGAGCCAAAGTGAAAACAATGCCCAGTTATGGATGTGACTGATGATGGAAGTAAAGTCCAATGCTATAAAGAACAATATTGCATTGGAACCTGGAATGTCAGGTCCATAAATCAAGGTAAATTGGAAGTGGTCAAACAGGAGATGGCAAGAGTGAACATTGACACCTTAGGAATCAGTGAACTAAAATGGACTGAAATGGGCAAACTTAATCCAGATGACCATTATATCTATTACTGTGGGCAAGGATCCCCTAGAAGAAAAGGAGTAGCCATCATGGTCAACAAAAGAGTCCGAAATGCACTACTTCAGTGCCATCTCAAAAATGACAGAATGATCTCTGTTTGTTTCCAAGGCAAACCATTGAATATTATCCAAGTCTATGCCCCAACCACTAATGTGAAGAAGCTGAACAGTTCTATGAAGACTTACAAGACCTTCTAGAATAACACTAAGAAAGATGTCCTTTCCATCATAGGGGACTGGAATGCAAAAGTAGAAAGTCAAGGATACCTGGAGTAACAGGCAAGTTTTGCCTTGGAGTAGAAAATGAAGCAGGGCAAAGGCTAATGGGCAAAGCAGGGCAAAGAACCAGTGCATTCTTAATGCACTGGTCATAGCAAATACTCTCTTCCAGCAACACACAACACAAGAGATGACTCTACACATGGACATCACCAGATGGTCAATACCAAAATCAGATTGATTATATTCTTTGTAGCCAAAGATGGAGAAGCTCTATACAGTCAGTAAAAACAGCAAAAAACCAGAGCTGACTATGGCTCAGATCATGAACTCCTTATTGCCAAATTCAGACTTAAATGGAAGAAAGTAGGGAAAACGACTAGGCCATTCAGGTATTACCTAAATCAAATCTCCTACAGTTATACAGTGGAAGTGACAGATTCAAGGGATTAGACTGACAGACAGAGTGCCTGAAGAACTATGGATGAAGGTTTGTGACACTGTAAAGAAGACAGTGATCAAGACCATTCCCAAGAAAAAGAAATGCAAAAAGGCAGAATGGTTGTTTGAGGAGGCCTTACAAATAGCTGAGAAAAGAAGAGAAGCTAAAGGCAAAGGAGAAAAGGAAAGCTATACCCATCTGAATGCAGAGTTCCAAAGAACAGCAAGGAGAGATAAGAAAGCCTTCCTCAGTGATCAATGCAAAGAAATAGAGAACAATAGAATGAAAAAGACTAGAGATCTCTTCAAGAAAATTAGATACCAAGGGAACATTTCATGCAAAGATGGGCTCGATAAAGGACAGAAATGGTATGGACCTAACAGAAGCAGAAGATATTAAGAAGTGGCAAGACTACACAGAAGCACTATACAAAAAAGATCTTAATGACCCAGATAACCACGATGGTGTGATCACTCACCTAGGGCCAGACATCCTGGAGTCTGAAGTCAAGTGGGCCTTAAGAAGCATCACTACAAAGCTAGTGGAGGTAACGGAATTCCAGCTGAGCTATCTCAAGTCCTAAAAGCTGATGATGTTAAAGTGCTGCATTCAATATGCCAGCACTTTGGAAAACTCAGCTGTGACCACAGGACTGGAAAAGGTCAGTTTTCATTCCATTCTCAAAGAAAGGCAATGCCAAAGAATGTCCAAACTACCGCACAATTGCACTCATCTTACATGCTAGCAAAGTAATGCTCAAAATTCTCCAAGCAAGGCTTCAATAATATATGAACTAAGAACTTCCAGATGTTCAAGCTAGATTTAGAAAAGGCAGAGGAACCAGAGATCAAATTGCCAACATCTGTCGGATCATAGAAAAAGCAAGAGCGTTCCAGAAAAAAATCTATTTCTGCTTTATTGACTACGCCAAGGCCTTTGTGTGGATCACAACAAACTGGAAAATTCTTAGAGATGGGAATGCCAGACCACCTTACCTGCCTCCTGAGAAATTTGTATGAAGGTCAAGAAGCAACAGCTAGAACCGCACATGGACAACAGACTGGTTCCAAATTGGGAAAGGAGTATGTCAAGGCTGTATATTATTTAACTTATCCCTGCTTATTTAACTTATATGCAGAGTACATCATGCAAAATGCGGGGTTGGATGAAGCACAAGCTGGAATCAAGACTGCTGGGAGAAATATCAATAACCTCAGATATGCAGATGACACCACCCTTACGGCAGAAAGCAAAGAGAAACTGAAGAGCCTCTCGATGAAAGTGAAAGAGGAGAGTGAAACAGCTGGCTTAAAACTCAACTTTTAAAACACTAAGATCATGGCATCTGGTCCCATCACTTCATGGCAAATAGATGAGGAAACAATGGAAATAGTGACACACTTTATTTTGGGGGGCTCCAAAATCACTGTAGATGGTGACTGTAGCCATGAAATTAAAAGACACTTGCTCCTTGGAAGAAAAGCTATGACCAACCTAGACAGCATATTAAAAAGAAGAGACATGACTTTGCCAACAAAGGTCCATCTAGTTAAACCACGGTTTTTCCAGTAGCCGTGTACAGATGTGAGAGCTGGACCATGAAGAAGGTTGAGCACCAAATAATTGATGCTTTTGAACTGTGGTGTGGAGAAGACTCTTGAGAGTCCCTTAGATTGCAGGGAGATCCAACCAGCCCATCCTAAAGGAGATCAGTCCTGAATGTTCACTGGAGGGACTGATGCCAAAGCTGAAACTCCAACACTTTGGCCACCTGATGCAAAGAACTGACTCATTTAAAAAGACTCTGAGGCTGGGAAAGATTGGAAGCAGGAGGAAAAGGGGACAACAGAGGATGTGATGGTTGGATGGCATCACCAACTCAGTGAACATGAGTTTGAGTAAACTCCGCGAGTTGGTGATGGACAGGGAGGCCTGGCGTGCTGCAGTCCATGGGGTCGTAAAGAGCGACTGAGCGACTGAACTGAACTGATATGAGATCAAACCAACCCTATGGTTTGAATTTCTCTTTTTCGCTTTAGAGATGGATGAAGACCAGGGCTCTGCTGTGCTGTTGGACATCAGGTTGTTTCTGTGATTGCCCTACTATAAACAATGCTGAAAGGAACAGCTTCACACAGACACACTCAGTTCCACTGAGTGGACAAAGCAGAAATGCCGAGGCCTATTGCCTACCGGGAGAGCCGCCCCTGCGGGGAAGTCCAGCCCCCTGGCTGTGCCGACGTTCTCTGCTTACTCGGGGGTCCAGGTCCTCATCACTGTTCTCTGCAGGGAACAAACACACGCTGTAGGAGAACCTCAGCCTGGACTGAGCCGGAAATACTTCATTCTGGTGTTGCTTCTTGGAATTTAGTTTATGTGAGCAGTGTGGTCTGGGGGAAAGGAGTCTGCTCTGAGGGCTGGGGAATAGGAACTGTCACAAACTTCTGAGTGACCTTGAACAAATCACTCACTACTCCTACTGCGACTCTCGTGATGGTGAGACGAGGCCCACGAGGTACTGTTACGAGGTGCTCTTGCCCATGCTTGTTCCCCCCTGTGGAACGCCCCTCCCCCTGCTTCCTTATCCTGAAGTTAAGCTGGTGTAACACCTCCTGTAGAGGAGCTTTCCTAGTTGTCCCAGCACACCGTCTTGCCCACCCTCCCCAGAGGTGGGATCTTAGTTCCTCAAACAGGAATCGAAGCTGTGCTCCTTGCATCCCTGCATTGGAAGCACTGAGTCTTAAGCACTGGACTACCAGGGAAGTCCCTCCTCTGGGGTTTCTATAGTGTCAGCTGTCCGTGCTTGACACTGTGGGCATGAGCGTCTGTGGTGCTATTCATCCCTCCAACCACCTTGAGTTCTTGAAGGACGAGGCCCGGGCATCACTGTCCTAAGGTTGCCCAGCCTGGTGCAGGAACTTGATCAAGTCTTGAAGAATGACCGAGTCGTCTGCACTCTTGGATCAGTCAGCATCCAGGGGTTCAGACCTAGGAGTGTCTGGCTTCGGGTTCAGAGGACTCCCTTTCCCTTGGGATGATTCGCAGAGCCCCAGCAGTCCTAATGTCCCTTACTGTGCTTGGTGTGGGGCTTCCCTCGTAGCTCAGTTGGTAAAGAGTCTGCCTGCAATGCAGGAGACCCGAGTTCAATTCTTAGGTCGGGAAGATCCCCTAGAGAAGGAAATGGCAACCCACTCCAGTATTCGTACCTGGAGAATCCCATGGACAGAGGAGCCTGGCAGGTTACAGTCTATGGGGTTGCAATAGTCGGGCATGACTGTGCAACTATGCACACACGCAGTGTTTGGGAAACTTCTCGTCTATCATGGATAAAATTTTAAATTCCAGGAAAGCAAGTTAACTGTGCTTACAAATCAGTGCATATGTGATCTCAACTAGGAACAGGAAATACATCAAGATAACAACGGGGGACCTCCCTGCTGGTCCAGTGACTAAGACTCTGCACTGCCGTTCAGGAAGCCTGGGTTTGATCCCTGGTCAAGGAACTAATCGCACATGCTACCATAACTAAGACTTGGTGGAGCTAAATAAATATAAACAAATATTTTCAATAAGATAAAAACAATAGTACTTATCTCAGGAGATAAGATTTTGAGAGGCTTCTATTTTCTTCTTTTCTGTATTTTATAAACACCAAAAGGCTTTTTCATCACATTTTGCAAAATATCAAAAATACAGAAAATAAGAAAACAAAAATTACTCCAAATTCTATCCAACAGGGATGACCTCCATTAATATGCAAACAGAAATTATTCTAGCTTTCTCCATGATATATTCAAAATATATAATCTTTAAAATTTGTTCAAGGACTGTTTATTCTTTTCCATTATGATTTATTACAGGATATTGAATTCCCTGTGCATAATTTTTAATAAAAGGTATTATAAATTGTATGCTGTCTTAAATGAGGATAATTTTTCTATGTGCTAATTCAATTGTTTAAAAAACTAACTTGGGCAGAAAAAAAATCACAGTTAGTTGTTGGCACCCCCAGTAACCATCACAGAGCCTGGCACATGGTTGATGTTCAATAAATATTTATTGATGGGAATTCCCTGGCAGTCCAGTGGTTAGGACTCCATGATTTCACTGCAGAGGGTCTGGGTTTGATCTCTAGTCAGGAACTCAAGATTCCACAAGCTGTGTAGCATGGACAAAAAATATATATCCATATACAATCTAACATATACTGAATAAATGTAAGGAGATACGCTAATCTGTGTTTAGTGGTTATCTAGCAGAACAAAGGATGCTTTTCTTTCTTCCTTCTACTTCTTTATATATTTCACATTTTCTATAATGTGCCCCTGTGTAATCTTTTACAATAAAAAAGTTTTAATTAAAAACTAATAGGCTGCATTAAGAACAAATAGATACGTAGGGAGAGTGGTGCTGGATGCCAGACTCTGAGTTAAGGTCTTTTGTGTGGAGGGGGCTTGGGGGCAGCTGGGAGACATTCAGGCTCCAGGCCCCGAAGACTAATGGTCTGTCTCAATCTGAAGAATGCTCAGGGTCCGAGATACAGCGGCTGGCCACCAGGGTAGGATCAGGGACCAGGATCCTGAAAGTCAGTCTGTTTCGAAGGTTCCAGGACTCTGTGTTTGTTTTCCTGATGCTTTCTCTTAGTGCTCAGTTTTGCTAACTATTGATTGATATGACCAGTCCCATGTGTACGCTGGAGACCGGAAGGAAGGGCTTCTGGCTGCACTTGGTGGAGAACATCTGCGGGGAAGAAGCATCCCCGGAGGGTCAATCAGAATCAGAAGACAGAATGTCCCTGCCCATGTAGGGAGGAGAAACAGGGACAGAACCCCCTGCTGGAGCCCCCATGCCTCTGAAGTTCTTCAACAGTTAACCTCACTGGCTTCAGTTTCCTCATCCGTTAAATGTGAATAAAAATAGATCCTTCCTGATGAGTTGCTGGGCTTCCCTAGTGGCTCAATGGTAAAGAATCCGCCTGCAATGCAGATGTGGATTTGATTCCTGTGTCAGGAAGATCCCCTGGAGAAGGGGATGGCAACCCACTCCAGTATTCTTGCCAGGAGAATCCCATGGACAGAGGAGCCTAGCGGGCTATACAGTCCATGGAGTTGCAAAAAGAGTCGGACACGACTGAGTGACTAAACAATAACAACAGCAATAAATCCTATGATATAATAAATTTTGTTATGGTCTTCATCTGATGGATGAGGACCCCAGGGCACACAGGTTTAAGCAATTTACCCAAGATCACAAAGCTGTTGGTGATAAAGAAAGGGTGTGAACCCAGGCAGGCTGCTGGGACACACACATGCACTGCCTGCGTGTGCTCCTAGGAAACTAAGATGTTCCTTGACATGAGGGGCTATATGGGAAACACAAAAGAACAGTTGCTAAGATACTATGGAATAACATGGCAAAACGCTTACGATAAGATAGCAAAGGAATTATAAACTGAGGACAAAATTGTCCATGTGGGAGTTATAACTGTACAAGTTATGTGTACAGGGAGGCAGGCTCAGGAAGGCAATGTGGAAAACAAGAACTGCAATGGCGAAGTGGGAGAGGACAGGAGATTGTCTTTTCCATGTAAATGCTCATCTTCAATGATATTTTAGTATATGTGTATTTAATTAAGTCATTGCTTTACCTGAGGAAGAGGACGAGGAGGAGGAGGAGGATGAAGAGGAAGATGAAGAGGAGGAAGACTTGTCTCTCTCATCTTGTCCTTGAGAACAAGTCTGGCCTCCCGGTCTTGCTTATGGAAATCCGTCTCTCCATCTGGGAGGCACACGTAGTTAAGGAGGAGTATTTCCTGCCCTTCCCACCCCAGGGACGACCCAGGCCTTCCTAGGGGTCTACGTGACTTGGGGATTTAGGAGTGGCTAGATTCTGTGAGGTACTCTTCCCAAACCCCTAGGGCCCATGGGAGGTGCAGGAGATCAGGGCTCCAGAGGCTCTAGGAAGGCCAAAGACAGGCATTTCTCTGAATATGGAGCCCACAGAGGGGCTTCTAAGCCCATCATCCTTTCCAAGAGACTCCTACACGGTGTCAGTGGTGGTGTTTTAGTTGCTCAGTTGTGTCCTCAGGCTCCTCTGTCCATGGATTTTTCAGGCAACAATGCTGGAGTGATTCGCATTTCCTTCTCTAGGGGATCTTCCCAACCCAGGGGTCAAACCCTCATCTCCTGTACTGCAGGCAGATTCTTTACCGCTGAGTCACCAGGGAAGCCCACCCTGTGCAGAACAGTCGCCAATTTAAAATTCTTTGTAAATTACAGAGCAAGTGGGATCCAATCAAGCCCTAAACCTTCCCATTCTGGGGGCATGTGGGACACTTCCCCCCTTCTGGGGACTCTCCCTAATGCCAGTCCAAGCTCCCAGAGCCTCTGAGATTTGGGGGAGCAACTGGGGTTCCCACTGCTAGAGAGTGCTAGAGGACAGACTGGACCAAACACACACATGTGCAAGTGGATAAAATCACTATTTCTCTAGAGGTTTCAACTGTAACTTGGGCCATTCATTGAGCCACTTGAGCTGAGCAGGGTCTTCCATTCCAGTCACCGCTGGACACTATTTCCCATGTAGCTTTGCCCAGAGGGTTAGAGAAAGCAAACATACAGTCTAGATCTTCTGATTCTCCATGAACTTGACTGTGGTCTTGAAGTGATCCTGAAGTCTCCATGGCTTTCCCTGGAGGAAGTAATTAATATTACCTTAGTTAATATCTTCAATAAATAAAGAGCGTGGCAAATAAAAAGTACAAACACCCAATATTCAAAGGTACAAGAAGAACAATTTATAAAAACAGAAACACAAAATAGGGAAATCTGAGTAATGATCAAGTTTTGATACTATTAAGAACTTATTTTTTTAATAGACTAGTTTTTAGAGCAGCTCACAGCAAAACTGTTTTTCTTTACTTCTTTGCATTGCTCACTTAAGAAGGCTTTCATATGCTTCCTTGCTATTCTCTGCAAATTTGCGTTCAGTTGGGTGTATCTTTCAAATTGTGGTGCTGGAGAACACTCCTGAGAGTCCCTTGGACTGCAAGAAGATCAAACCAGTAAATTCTAAAGAAAATCAACCCTGAATAGTCATTGGAAGGACTGATGCTGAAGCTTCAATACTTTGGCCACCTAAAGCGAAGAGCCAATTCATTGGAAAAGAGCCTGATGCTGGGAAAGATGGATGGCAGGAGGAGAAGGGGGTGACAAAGAGTGAGATGGTTGGATGGCATCATGGACTCAATGGACATGAGTTTGACCAAGCTCTGGGAGATAGCAAAGGACAGGGAAGCCTGGCACACTGCAGTCCATTGGGTCTCAAAGAATTGGATACAACTGGGTGACTAAACAGCAATAAACAACAAAACACAAAAATTAAATGGAGGCACAAAGACTGCCCGTATACCCCGTTTCTAAACATGGACAGCCTCTCCCTGTTATCGACATCCTCCACTAGAGAATTTATTTTGTTAGGTGTGATATTTCAGTTGATGTTATATTTATTTAAAATATCCTTCAGGACTTCTCTGGTAGTCCAGTGGATAAGAATTCATCTGCCAATACAGGGGACACAGGCTGATCCCTGATTCGGGAAGATTCCACAGGCCGTGGGGCAACTAAGCCCGTGTGCCACAACCACTGAAGCCAGAAAACCTAGAGCCCATGCTTCACAACAAGAGAAGCCACCGTAATCAGAAACCCACACACCACAACAAAGAGTAGCCCCCACACAGCATCTAAAGACCCAGCACAGCCAAAAATAATTAAAATATCTTCAATTTAGAGATGAACATTGAAATATTTATGATGAAATTATATGATGTCTGGGACATGCTTCAAAATAATTTGATTATCTGAATAAAAGAGTTGGAGGGCACGATGGGGGGAATCCAAATACAACAACAGGACAAGTTAATAACTGTTGGAGCTATATCAAAATATAAATAGTTGGGAATTCCCTAGAGGTCCACATATATAAATATATATAGTTATCTCTGAGATCTTATATACACATACAGTTCTCTCTAAGTGGCAGCATTATAGGTATATTTAGTTTCTTATTTTCACTTTGCATTTTCTAAATTTTTAATAGTACTGCTTTTATTATAATAACAATTTTTTAATAACTTAAAATGTTATATGCCACCTTACATCAGTATAATACTAAGTAGTTTTACAATGGGTTTATATGCTCATAATTCCATCTGAGCCAGATCACAAACCAATCTGGAGAGAATTGGGATTAATTACTTCACACTTGAATTATAGTTTCTAGATAACAAAACTTTGCAAAAGATTGTCTCATTTAACCTTCACTATAACCCTGCGAGGTAAATTTTATCATCCTCACTTTACAGAGGAAGAAACTGAGACTCAAACAGATGAAGTAACTTGAGACTCCAGAACCACATTTTGTTTAATGCAACCCCAAACATTGGTCTGGAGCCCAAAACTGCTCAAATGCCATCATGCAGGCAGGCCCTGCTGGAATACCCACTGGGATTACAGACACAAGTGGTCAAAGCCAGGGTGGGAAGCAGGCACCTGGAGCTGCAGAATGAGATTTGGGAAGCTGTCCCTTCAGGACACCATACCCTGTGCTTTCCTGAAGTTCTAGAGGGTACTGGTGCTAACTCAAAGAGGGCCTTCAAATGAGGCCCTGAGAAGGCTGGACGTGTGGCCTCGGAAAATCTAAACAGCTAACCTCAGTGAGCTGGTGCCCTTCTCTAGAGGAAATACATGAAGCTGCCATGGTTGGGCTGCCTCCCTCAAAGCCTTGATTTTAGCTGGGCACTGGTCATCCAGCCAGGGACAGTATTTCCCAGGATCCCTGGATGCTAGATTTGGCCAAGGGACCATGTGACTCATGTTCCTGCCAACAGACTGAGAGTGGATAAGAACTGTGCAGTGGGGAGCTGACAGATGTTCTGTGGTTCTGGGGGGAAAGTATACACACACACACACACACACACACACACCTGCAATAAACTTTACTGCTGTAAAGAATGGATGGGGGAGTAAATTAGGAATTTGGGATTAACAGATACACACCACTGTATGTAAAATAAACAAGGACCTACTGTATAACACAGAAAACTATATTCAGTATCTTATAATAACCTCCAATGGAAAAGAATCTAAAAGAGAATAGCTATAAATGTATATGTACAACTGAATCACTTTGCTGTTCACCTGAAACACTGCAAATCAACTATATCTCAAGAAAAAAAATAAAAAATTTAAAAGAATGCATAGCACACAAATAATAAAAAATAAGGTCCTCTGTATTGTGAATTTCATATACAACAAGTAGAATGTAATGCCTACAGTTTTGAGGTTTAATCTGCATTATTAACATTTGCTTGACCACTTTCTTAAATTCAGACCATCAACAAAGCAAACCATAAAGCTCTGATTTGTATAGGTTCCTGATTTCTGTGATATAAACACTCCCATTGACTGATATCAACGTGATGTCACTGAGTGCAAAGCTGGGAAGAGGTGGGCAGCGGAATACAAATAGCCTCGGGCAGCGTTTCCACCACACACGCAGAACCTGTGAAAACTTCAAGCGCCAGTGGAACAGCAGAATGTAGTCAAATAAATTAGGAAGTGATACATTTTGAGTACTTATTAGCCTTGCTTGTTGTAGGATTTAGTTAATTTATAGAATTTAATTTATAACTGGTTCTGTTTAACAACCCGCTCCCCAAATTCCTAAAGATTTAACAATGGGTTCTTGAGTGTGGGAATCTGGTTTCAGTTCTGGGCTCCTAAACTTCTGCAACTTCCACTTCCTCCTTCCTGCTTTTTGTACCTGATCTGTGGTGGGGGGCCAACCTCCGTCACACAAGCCGAGTCAACACCCCAGGGAAGCCCTGAGCAATGAGGCAAAGCAACCTGGGCCCCACAAGGCCCTGGGCTTAGAGCCGCCTGCCCGCGTCAGCATCCTCCCCACTAGATGCAAGTAGCACCCCGCCCCAGGTGTGACAGTCACCATGGCACCGCACATTGCCAAGTGTCTCCTGGGGGTAAAAGTCATGTCTACTTGGGAACTGCTGGTCTACAGAACCGACTTTTAAAAATATGTGTATTTATTTATTTGGCTGTGCCAGGTCTTACTTGCAGCCCATGGGATCTTTAGTTGCCGTGTGTGGGATCTAGCTCTCTGCCTGATCAGGGGTAGAATCTGAGCCCCCTGCATTGGGAGCATGGAGCCTCAGCCCCTGGACCAGGAAAGTCCCCAAGAGAAACCACTCTTTAAAAACTTTTTGTTGTTGTTTCATCACTCAGTCGTGTCCGACTCTTTGCGACCCTAAGGACTGTAGCCCAGCAGGCTCCCCTGTCCATGGGATTCTCCAGGCAAGAATACTGGAGTGGGTTGCCATTTCCTTCTCCAGGGGATCTTCCTGAGCCAGGGATCAAATCCAAGTCTCTTATGTTGGCAAGTGGATTCTTAATCACTGAGCCACCAGGGAAGCCCTAAAAATTCTTTTCAATGTAATTAAAAATTTTTATTGAGGTATGATGCTCTTAAAACATATTAGTTTCAGGGGCAAAACATAATGATTTGATATTTGTAAATGCTGCAAAATGATCACCATACTAAGTCTAGTTAGCATCAGTCACCTTACATAGTTAAATAAAAATTTTTTCTTGTGATGAGAAATTTTAACATCTACCCTCTGAGCAACTTTCAAATAAGCAACAGAGTATTTTGAACTAACAGTCTCCATGCTGTACCTCACATCCCCAGGACTTTTTTTATTGCGTAACTAGAAGTTTGTAGCTTTTGACCCTCTTCACCTGTTTCACCCATTCCCACCCACCCTCCGCCTTGGCAACCATGTTTCTTTTCTGTACCTATGAGTTCATGGGGGTTTTGTTTGTCTTTGTTAGAGAATCGACTGTTAATCCGCCACAAGACCCAGACAAGGCAGCATCCTTCCGCGAGCCTCAGAGCTGGACAGCCTGGGTGTGAGCCCTGACCCTTGTAGCTATGGGATTCCGGGCCAGTGACTTAACTTCTTGTGGACCTCAGGTTCCTTGTCTGCAAAATGAGGACAATAATAGTGCTTACCTCATACTGTATTGTGAGAATGGCATGAGTTAAAACCCATAGAGCACTCAGAACAATGCCTGGTATAGAGCAGGGAGTGAATACATGCCAGCTGAGATGACGATCATTATTATGAAGGGGGCAGCAACAAGACAGCACGTGCTGTGGGGCTGGACAGAGCACTTGTGCACGACATGACCCTGGCTGGGCGGTCCCCTTCTCCAGGTTCTAGTTACCTCAACTGTGACCTGTGATGGCAGCACCTTAGAGAAGAAAGCTGGCCAGTGCCTGCCCGAAGGAGGGCTCCATAAGCATGAGTTCCCTCTTCCATAGGCCTCCTATGACCCTTGGGCATTCGGGGTCCAGCCCGAGTCCCTCCCATCTCCTAGACTCCAGGCTCCATTACCCTTTTCTGGAATAAAAATTCCCATTTCTCAGGGCAGAATTCAGCTCAGCATTAGGAAGTCACTAGCCAATAAAATGAACTGATATCTAGGAATGAGTGACTGACGACCATGAGCCCCGGGGTGTATCTATATTTTGAAGAGGATCCTTTGTACATAGCAGGTATCCAGGACACCTCAGAGGCTGAGCTCATCTCTCGTGGTGGAATTTCAGGGGGAAGAAGAGACTCAGAGCTGTATGGGGGCAAGCGAGCTCCTGGAGGATGCCAAATATGTCAACAGTTCGCCAAGCTGGTCCTACCTCTCGCTGCTTTAGCTGTCTTGCTCATGTGGTAGCCCCTGGGCACACTCACACTTGCAGGCCTCCAGACGAGAAGGCAATGGCGCCCCACTCCAGACTCTTGCTGGAAAATCCCATGGATGGAGGAGCCTGGTGGGCTGAAGTCCATGGGGTCGCGAAGAGTCAGAGACGACTGAGCAACTTAGTGCACAGCACGTATTATGTGCTAGCACCAGGGATGCTGTGGTGAATAAGTTGTATCCTTGTCCTCAAGGTGTTTCATAGTAGACAGGGAATGGGGTGAGGTGGTGTGGGCGTCCCATGGGAGCCCAGGGGCCAAATCACACCAGGGTCAGTCAGAGTTCCTGAAGGAGCAAATGCGGAAGGGGAGCTTGGAAGGGCCAGAAGGAGCGGCGTGCAAAGGCACAGAGTCAAGGGGCCTTGGCCCACGTGCAAAACAGTTGGCAGGAAGCAACTCCAAAGAAGGACGCGATTTGGGGGGCGCCTGGGGGCACGTTGCTCTCCTGAGCCTACGTTAGCCATGTCTTGTTTCAGAATCTTCCTTCTCGAGGCGCTGGCTTGCTGCACAACTGCTGGAGCCACTGTTCTATTCACTTTATGATCCCTGCTCAGGGCCTGGGAGAGGGTCTGACACACCCAGGGCGAGTCTCCTGCACTAGATCACCAGCCAGCCAGGGAAGGGATTACGGCTGATTCATATCCATGTCACCTGTGCCCTGCACAAGGCCTGGCGGAAAACAAAAATGATGACCTGGATAATGATGAAGACAGCAACAAGTAAGTGCTTCCTGTCTGTCAGGCAAGGATCTGAGCAAATGACACACGTGCCTCACATACGCCTCACACAACTCTATCAGGGCCCACTGCACTTGTGCCCACTTTACATGTAAGAATGCGGAGGCAAAGAGAGGCTAAGACACTTTTGACTGGGGAGCTAGTAAGTGGTTGAGCAAGCGTAGCTGCTTAGTCCATGTTGATGCTGGCAGCTCTTCCCAGGCCTCTGTCATTAGCACCAGGAAAGAAGCCACTGACAGTCACTGGAGTGTTATGCAAATGACACCAACTTGGCTCCTATTGACACCTAGCCCACTGGAGCCCTTAGCAAGTGTCCCCAGAACCAAGGAACTTCCTCAAGCAGTTTTCAGGACACTGAAACGGACAGGAGGGGAAACGAATGCTCATGGAGGCAGGACCCGAGGGAGCCCTGTTTCTCCTCTTAATGTCGTCACTCATCTGTCCTTCGCCCATATTCCTGCTATAAGAAAGGATAAGCAGAACTGTAAAGGTGTAACACTCTTAAAATCAGTGTGCAGGGCGAGGCTTAAGACAAAAGGACAGTGCACTAGGGGTGGGACATCAAACAGAGGGATTGATGCCAGGGGCTTCTGAAAGTCAGGTTCACAGCATATGACCTCTTTTGAGCCAAGATGGAGCACAGGGAGTTGAGACAGAAGTAAAGAAAGCAGAGAGAGGAGAGAGCACATGGTATGATCCCGGAGGCACGGCACGGGGGGTCTCAGTTCCCCAAACAGGGATCAGACCCATGTCCCACGTAGCGGAACCATGGAGTCTTAACCACTGGACTACCAGGGAGTTCCCAGTTCTCATGATCTCATTTCACGCACACTACTCTTATTTTATGCAGGAAGAAACTGAGGTTCCTAGAGACAAGTGACTTGTTCAAGGTCTCCCAGCTTACGGATAGACTCACATCCATTCCCTTCCCTACTAACAAGATGCCCCATTCCCTGGTCCTGGTTAGAGGCCTGTAGGCTTCCCTCTTTCAGTCACCTGCCCCCATTCTGAGGCTGGTCCTACAAGGACATGCAAAATTTTTCCCTGCAAACCCCAGCCCTGCTGAGTCACCAGTGGTGCCAGGGCCGCTGCACCCACAGGCTTTGTTAAACTGGATTTCCACTTCAGTTCAGCACAGATTTCCTAACCTCCTGCTATTACAAGGGTGGGAGGGACAGTAAGGGACACAGCACCTTCCCCGCCCAGTTGGGGCGGGGCATCGGTGTCTGCGTTAACAGATGGGGAAACTGAGAAGAGAGAGGAAGTTGCCCAGGGTCACATAGCGATTCAGGGGCAAGGCTGGCTCCAGAACCCTGCCTCCCGATTCACAGGTTGCTAATCTTCCCAGGTGTCCCACTTTGGAGAAGAGGGCTGACTAAGACTGAGTTGGATTTTTTAAAAATCTTTATTTATTTGGCTGTGCCAGGTCTTAGCTGCGGCACACACGATGTTCAATCTTCATTGCAGCATGCGGGTTCTTTAGTTGCAGCCTGTGGGATCTAGTTCCCTGACCAGGGATTGAATCCTGGCCCCTACACGGGGAGCGTGGAGTGTTAGCCACTGGAGCACCAGGGAGGTCCCTGCAGTTGGATTTTCAATAGTGGCCAGAGCGGGACAAGGTTTGAGTGGAAGAGGTGGGCGGTGGTGGGGAGGTGACAGGGTAGGAACCCCATGAAGTTGGGGAATCATCCTGGGCCTTGAAAGCTCAACTAATGACCAACTTTTCCCACAGGTGGACTGTAACGTCGTGCCTTGGGGCCGCCAATGGTGGGCCAGCTCAGTTAAACATGCCCAGGGCAGGAGGTGAGATTGAAGGGGGTGCTGTGAGCAGAAATAGCAGCTGGGAGGGGAACAGAGCTGACAGAGGGGTGGACTGTTCTGGCCCACCTGGCATCAAAGCCCCTTCTGGTGACAGGAGAGAGTGTATGGTGTGATCTTTGAGGCATGGCTTGAGGGATCTCAGTTCCCCAAACAGGGATCAAACCCATGCCCCTTGTAGCAGAAGCACAAAGTCTTAACCACTGGACTGTCAGGACATTCTCAGTACCCATGATCCTACCTCACGCATGCTAGTCTTAGCCCAGGAGCAAGTCACAGCTCTGGATGATGTCCTCCGGCTGCTCAAGTCACCCCAGACAAGCCCACGCCGTAACATCAACCACATCCTGGCCAGGCAGACGCAGCTCCAGGACAAGCATGTGGGAGTGCTTGAGGGGTGATTGACCTCCACCCAGGCCAGACTCTCAGTCTCTTCCTCCCAGGGATCTGACTTGTGACGAGCGTGAGTAACACAAGCTGTCAGCCAGCTGGCGCTGCTCTGCCTTGCCACAGGGCCCTCTTGCTTCTGCTCCTGGGCGCCATCCTCTCGCGGTCGGCTTCCTCACATGCCCGCTCTGCTCTGCGAGATGCCCATATCCTCCCAAAGAAGTCCTTTTATGGTAGCCAGTGGTGGTTTCTATTACATGCAACCAAAGCACTTGAGTTGAGACAAATGTGTGTGTGAGTGGTGGGGTGGTGAGGGAGGTCTGGGGAGGGGCACTCTGAAAGGGTAGGCAGAGCAAAGCGGGGCTTGCCGGGCCGGCCAGGGCCCCTGAGGCCCCCACACCATATGAGGTGTTTTATCACAACTCCAGGCTGGGTTGGGGACCTCCTGGGTTTCCCCATTGCGGCAACCATCCGAGCCAGTTGTCCTCAAGATCTTGCCCTCGAGACCTGGACACTTGCTGAGGACAGAGACCATCTTAGAGCTGGTTCGGCGCCTCTCTGGTTTTCTATTGCTTCTGTAGCAAACTCCCACAAATGTAGTGGCTGGAAGCACCACATGGTTAGCACCTCGCCGTGCTGTAGGCTGGAAGTCTAGCACAGGCTCACCAGGCTAAAATCCAGGTGTTCACAGGGCTGCCTAGCTTTCTGGAGGCCCAAGGGGAACACCCATTTCCTTGCTGTTGCTTTCCCTCCTTCCTTTCCCACCCCCGACTTTGTCCAGCTTCTAGAGGCCACCCACATTCCTTGGCTTGTGGCTCTTCTTCCATTCTCAAAGCCAGCAATGTCAGGGCAAGTCCTCACACTGCACTATTCTGACCTCTTCGGCCTCCTTCTTCCACATTTAAGGACTCTTGTGATGACACTGGGCCCCACCCAGACCACCCAGGATCACCTAGGATCATCCCATATGCTAAGGTTAGCAGATAAGCAACGTTAATTCCGCTTACGATGTCCATTCTCTTTTGCCGCATGAACTAACAGGGTCACAGATTCCAGAGATCAGAACACAAGCATCTTTGGGGATCATCACTCTGCCTACCACAGTCTCCCCACAACCCAGTGCCTGGCTCAGCCCAGAGCTTTCAGAGGCCAAACATCTTCCTTCCGAGCTTCTCTGACTCCACATCCTTCTGGGCCCTCAAGCTCCAAAGGCAGGAAAGATGACCCAGCTCCTTCCTCTCCAGCCAGCCAAAGCCCAAGCCTGTCCTATTTTTCCTTCAAGAGGAGCTGGTTTCTCCACTCCCACTGCCTCCTTCCCAAGAGATCCTACAAGGGGAGTGAGGGCTTTGGAGCCGGTTATTATTGTGTACCCATCCCTGTTTGCTGCTCAGCTTCTGTAAAATGAGGTATTAATATCTCTCCCTCCGAGTGTTGTGGGGATTGAAGGATATCATGCCCACAACAAGCCCAGAATACTGTCACCCAGTAAACAAGAGTTTCCCCTTCCTTCCCCATGCTCAACATCTCCCAAACATGGCTAATGGTCAGATGCCCCTGGAGCACTGTTGGTAGCAGAGATACTCCCTCACTCAGCGGGTCTGATGTTCAGAACAAGGTTAGAGTTAGGGTGCTCAGGGAAATCTGTATTGTTAACAAAGGCAACACATGCTAGGCAGAGTGTGGTCCACTCAGACCACCAGAACCTCTCCCCTGAGTGTTATGATAATCTCCCAGCAGGCTTGCCTGCCTTTGGCCTCCTTCTTCCAAACAAGTTGCTGGGCTGCCCTGGGTTTCAGTTCCCCCATATGTAGAAGTTGCACACTACAAGGTTCTTCCAGCTCTGACATTCTAGGATACTAATGCTCTGCTCCTGTTAAAGCCTTCAGGGTTCATCCACTCAATCAGCAAAGGCACTCAGGGTTGATATGATCTGCATAAAGGCCTAGAACAGCATGTTCTAAAAGTGAGTTACAAATAGCATCTTATGGGCCCCTCAAAATACTCCAAGAAAAGTGGATTTTATGCTCAAAGAAGTTTGGGCAATGCTGCTCTCTGTAGGCTCCAATAGGAGCTGCACAAGGTGCAGTCGCATATGAAAGGCTCTGAGAAGGCCTGCAGGAGAGAAAGCTCTTTCGGTCAAGCTAATCTGGTCCTTCCCCAAACTACACAAGAGCACAGTCCTCTCCACTAGAATGTAGCTCCATGTTTTTGGCACAGTGTTGGAAACTGTCATCTGCTCCAATCCCTGCCATGCCTGGGGCCATCCTTTCCATCCTGGCATCCAGGCCTGGGCACTCTCACTGGCCACTCTGAACAGTGTCAACTTTCGGCGGCCAGGGTTTTGTCCACCTTTCAAGCAGGACAGTTGGGGAAGGGAATGAATCAGAAAACAGACACTGGGAAGCAGGGGCTTGGAACAGAAATGGTGTTTTCAGAGCTCCAGAGCCCATGGTGTGGGTGGGAAATCCTCTTGGTGCCTTCAGGGGAGGGGTTGGGAGGAAACTGAGTCAGCTGTTGTGACACTGAGGGCTTGGCTGGGCCCTGCTACCAACCCCTGGGCCCATTGCTTCTCTTCTCTAGGCCCTTTTTTCTCATCTCTGACACAGAAAATAATGTCACTCACTGAGGGTTTTGGAGCTCACCTAGGGCTGTGGATAAGACAGTACACAGTAAAATGATCTCACTACTGGAAAAGACTCTGATGCTGGGAAAGACTGAAGGTAAAAGGAGGAAGGGTCAACAGAGGATGAGATGGTTGGGTGGCATCATTGTCTCAATGGACATGACTGTGAGCAAACTCCAGGAGACAGTGGAGGACAGGGAAGCCTGGCATGCTGCAGTCCATGGGGTCACAGAGTCAGACATGACAAAGCAAAGCTAACACAGTCTTTGTTTATATTAACAGAAGCACAGAGTCCATGGTGAGAAAGGTGACCTCTACCTTACCATCTCCTATCCTAGGGCTCAATCTTGGGTCCTGAACAGAAGAGTCTGGACAAATCAAGATAATTCAGAGGATAAGGGGGGTGTGGAGACTATATCCAAGAGAACTGGATGAAGGAGCAGGTGTGTTAGTGCACAGCCATGTCCAACTTGCTCAGCCTAAGGATAAGCACTGCATAAATAGACCTGGTCACTGTCCCCAGGTCTCTGCAGGGCTCCTCCAGGACAGGGGGACCAGGTAGGGCTGTGAGCTCAGAGGGAGCAGTCAGGATCTTGGGGAGTCACAAGGCAGATGCCAGCTCAATATATGGAAAAACTGTCTAAAAATGATAAGTGCTTCATGTGGTCACGAGCACCCTGCATGAGAGGTGGCAAGCTGAGGCATGGCAGTGGTGGGCTTAGATGTCCTTAGCTCAAAATCTATTAGTCTCTCAAATAATAATCTCCAAAGCACAGGAAGGACAAATCAGTTCATCTATTGCTACTTAACTTTTTTAAATTTTAACTTATTTATTTTTGGCTTTGCTGGCTCTTTGTCGCTGTGCAGACTTTTTTCCAGTTGCAGCAAGTGGAGGCTACTCTCTAGTTGTGGCACACAGGCTTCTTACTGCAATGGCTTTTCTTGTTGCAGAGCACAGGCTATAAGGTACACAGGCTTCAGTAATTGTGACTTCTGGGCTCTCGACCACAGGCTCAATAGTTGTGGCACACGGGCTTAGGTGCAATGAGGCATACGGAATCTTCCCGGATCAGGGATCGAACCTGTGTCTCCTGCATTGGCAGGTGGATTCTTTACCACTGAGTCACCAAGGAAGCCCTACTCTACTTCACTTTCAGCTAAAAATAGTGAAGAGTACATAGTTCAACTCTGATGTGCACCCTTGGCCATATATCAGACACCCAACGCCATGTCCACTAAGCGGGGTCCCTAGAGCCCAGTAGGGAAGCCCACCATGCAGACAGGGCTGCGGTGGCCACCTTTCCCATTCCTCCATGGTCAGCCTATTGCCCTATATTGCCGTGTCCTGGTGGTGGGTTAGGATCAAACAATGCAGCTTTAACTGAATCAGCCCCTGTGGTGTGGACGAGTGGCTTCAAAGAGTCCCTGTCAAGAAACCACGGAAGGAGATAGTGCTTGTCAAGAACGTACAAGCCAGACACAAGAAAAGTGTGTAAGAGACCCACCACTGCTCCTAGTTCAAGTCCTACAGCAGCCACCCTAATGTTGTAAATGATAATGAACAGGATCTCAGACACACACACTGCTGCTGACTGAAATCATAATAAGAAAACTCCTTGTAAGGTGGCTTCCATTCACTATTGTTGGTGATGGAAAGTCTGAACTCTGGTGTTGGTGATGGAACTCTGAATATACTATGTTGGGCCTTGAGATATTAACTAATGGTTGCAGTACCTGTATATGACAAACCTAGACAGTGTATTATAAAGCAGAGACATCACTTTGCCAACAAAGTTCAGTATAGTCAAAGCTATGGTTTTTCTAGTAGTCACATATGGATGTGAGAGTTGAACCATAAAGAAGGCTAAGCGCTGAAGAACATGTTTTTGAACTGTGGTGCTGGAGGAAACTCTTGAGAGTCCCTTGGACTGCAAGGAGATCAAACAAGTTAATCCTAAAGGAAATCAACCTTGAGAATATTCACTGGAAAGACTGATGCTGAAGCTGAAGCTCCAATACTTTGGCCACCTAAAGCGAAGTGCTGACTCATTGGAAAAGACCCTGATGCTGGAAAAGACTGAAGGTAAAGGAGAAAGGGGTAACAGAGGATGAGATGGTTAGATAGTATCACTGACTCAATAGACGTGAATTTGAGCAAACTCCAGGAGATAGTGAAGGACAGGGAAGCCTGGTGTACTGCAGTCTATGGGGTCGCAAAGAGATAGACAAGACTGAGCAACTGAACAACAACAACAACTTGTATATAATTTCTAAATCCATAAATAAATATATCTGTTGGGGGTGCCTAAACATTTTTCTTGGGCAGATGGTGTTATCAAAAAGTTTGATGAACACTGCTCTGGATTTTTAGGCCCAGCTAGACACTAGGGGATGCTATTCCCTGTTTAGGTTGGGGGTCTAATTAGATTTGTTTTGGATTTAGGAACAAAAAAACTAGTGGGAAGTGTGCTTCTGAGTAAACTTTTTGAACGTTCACAGCAACAACCACATTGTTTGAAAATTAATGGGAAGGAAAAAAAAAGAAAATTAATGGGAAGAAACTAAAAACTCTGAAAAGGTTTTCCATGGCTCGATGGCTGGATGGCATCACGGACTCAATGGACATGAGTCTGAGTGAACTCTGGGAGTGGTGATGGACAGGGAGGCCTGGCGTGCTGCGATTCATGGGGTGGCAAAGAGTCGGACATGACTGAGCGACTGAACTGAACTGAACTGATCCTCCAAGGTGGGTGTCTTGTTAAACAGTCAGAGCCAGGTCAGGCTCCTCTTTCTTATTGTCTCATCCCAGATGCTCTCAGCTTCTCTGTCTTCTCTCTCTCTCTCTTTCTATCTTTTCCCAGCAGTATCTCACATTCTCTCTCTCTCTCTCTCTCTCACACACACACCCACAACTGGCAACAGCAAAGACCAGACAAAGGCATCCGGAGCAGAAGAAAGAGCTCCTTGAATTCAAGAGCCTCTTGAATGTCAGACAGACCTGGACTCACTTCCCACCTCTACCGACCACTGACTGTGAGATCACTGCAAGTCTCCCCCCAGTCTCAGAGCCTCAGAATCTCCCCTGGAATAGGCATATCAACAACTCAACAATAACATGACAATCCAATTTCAAAATAGCCAAAGGCTTTCAACAGACAGTTCTCTAAAGAAGATGTACAAATTGACAGCAGCATATGGAAAGATGCTCAACATCATTAGGCAGTATAGAAGTGAAAATCAAAACCACAGTGAGATACCACTTCACACAACTAGGATGGCTAAAATATGAAATACAAATAACAAGTACTGGGGAGGATGTGGACATTTTGGAGATCTGACATATTGTCGGCGGAAATGTAAAATGGTGCAGCTAGTTTAGAAAACAGTTTGAATTTCTCACAATGTTGCACACAGTTTCACCATAGGACCCAGCGAGTCCTCCGTATTGTATCCAAGAGAATTGACAGCCTATGTACACACAAAGACTTGTACATGACTGTCCACAGCAGCATTATTCATAATAGAGAAAAAATGGAAACAATCCAAATATCCATCAATTGATGGGTGAATAAACCAGATGTGATATCATCATACAAGATTCTTCAACCATAGCAAGGAATGAAGTGCTGACACACGCTAAAACATGCATAAACCTTGAAAACATTATGCTCGAGAAAGAAGCCAGTCAGAAGAGAGCTCCTATTGTATGATGCCATTTACATGAAATGTCCAGAATAAGCAAATCCATAGAAACAGAAAGTGGATTAGCGGTTGCCAGGGAGAAGGGGACACAGCGAGCGACTGCTAGAGGGTATGGGGTTTATTTGGGGAGGATAAAAATGTTCTAAATTAGACAGTGGTGAATAAACTGAAACTCACTTTCTTCACAACTTGGTGAATAAACTGAAAACCACTGACACGCACACTTTAAAAAAGGTGAATTTCATGGCATGTGAAACATATCTCCATAAAGTTATTTAATTATTTTTAGGAAAAAAGAGAATTTCCCACATAGAGCTGTTACGAAAATGAAAGAAGGCCTTCATTGATGATGACCAGCAGGGTCCCCAGTCCGGGTATGTGGCCAGCATGTGGGAGACGACGAGCTAACAGGGTGACCTGGCAACGATCTCAAAGCACAAGGACCCCAGTTTTTCAGAAGGCTGCGCCAGCCCAAATTCAGGGAGACGCGGAGACAGGAGGGGGTTCATTAGTATAGATCTGCTTGGACTCCAAACAGGACAAACACACCCTTCTTACGTGACTTTTCTGTGTTTCTAAACAAACCAAGTCAAAATGATAAGCCCCAGACCATAATCTTTCCCGTCCCCAGTGAAAGGAAAAATGGGCTGGCTTCCGGCCCAAAAGCCGCCTCCCAGGAGAGAAGCCAGGATGCTCTGCGCACAGGCGAGGGGACTGGGGGCTCCCTCTCGGCCGCACCCCCACCCCGTGAGCTTCCCCCAGCTCTCCGTTCAGTACTTTTTCCTCAAAGATGCCTTCGAGCCCCGAGGCCAGGGCAGCTTCTGCGGGGAAGAGGAGGGCGGGTGTGAGGAAACACCCGCCAAAGCTGTGGGTCCCACGAGGGCGGAGGGGGCCGAAGCCTTCCGAGAGTTAGTCAGACCCTTCACCTCACAAATGGGGACGCTGAGGTCGTAACGTTTCTGAAGGCCCCGCAGAGCAAGTTAGCGACAGACCGGAGTGGGCCGGCGGGACCCTCCCAGCACCGGGGAGGAGAATTCACTCTCCCCTGACTCTCCAGAGGAGACGGAGGCGCTCACCTGACTGGGAGGCCCCTGAGGGGGACTCAAATTCAGGCCCGCCGGGAACCACAGAATGTCAGGCCTGCTGAAGAGCTTCTTTCTCCCCTCAACTCCGAAAAAAATCCCCCCACCCCCCCCTCAGGCGCCCCGTGTCCCTTACCTGAGCTCTGGAGGCAGGTGCGCGCTGGAGGCGAGGCGACCTTGGACTGCGGGTGCCGGGGGACCGGCGGGGGAGGAGGTCCGAGAGGTGGCCACGCCCCCCGGCGGGGAGGGGGCGGGGCCTGACGCTGGGCCGGGCGGGGCCTGACGCTGCGCTGGGGGGCCCCAGGTTCCCTTGCTCACCTGGGTGGCATTCCTCCCTGCAGTGCCGTCGGCCCCCGGCCTTCCTGTCTGACCTGACTCTTAACCCGGTATGCCAGGAGGGCAGATGGGGCGGCTGCACCCCCCCAGACCCCTGTCTCCTCCCCCCGGGGTCATGGCCATGCCGTCTAACTTCAGGGCATGTTGCACCACGCTGGCTATGTCAAGCTCCGCCCTAGGGCCGCCTCCTCCCTGCCATGGGTGAGGCTGACTCAGGGCACAGCCATGTGGGCCAACCTGATGCTCCCCCGAGGACGGAGGTTAGCCCGGCAGCAGAAGAGGAGGCCCTAGGCTCAGTGTTGGCTTGAGAGACTCCTGTGAGTGGGGCTGGCAGTGCCCTCCGGTGGTGAGGAAACTAGGCGAAGGCTAGCGTATCTACTGACTTCTGGATCCCAAATGGATGGGGGTGGGGACAGACCTCTCAACGTTGAGGCCAGAATTAACCCCAGCTCAGCTTGCCTCTCTCACTCACCTCTCAAACACTCTGGAAGAAGGACAGTAAACAAGTCCTACCCTGCCCTGGGTAGCACCCCAAGGGAGACAGGCCATGACAATCTCCATGAAGGCAAGGCCCAGGCAGCTGGGGGTTCCCAGGGGGCTTCCTGGAAGAGGAATCATCTAAGCTCAGGAGTCATCCTTGGATCATCCTTGACTCTTCGCTCTCTCATACTCTGGTTCTGACTTCTCTGGAAAACCCTGTTGGCCCTCCCTTCAACATATTCTGAATCCAGCCTCTTCATGCCATCTCCTTGCAACCACCCTGGTATCCACTAGTCTCTTTGCTCCTGTCCACCACTCACTATCTGTTCTCATTAGGGCAGCCAGAAGGATCTGGTTAAAACCCAAGTCAGCTCATGTCCCCCCTCTGCTCAGCACCCTCCCAGGACTCCCCTCTTACTAACTTCTGTTCTTACACAGCCCTGTACTGTGGCGCCCACTCCTTGCCCTCTCTGACATTAATTCCTATGACGTCCTGTCTCACTCTGCCCCAGCCACCCAAGGAACGTGCCCCAGACAGTCCAGTTAGGCCCTCCCTCCTCAGGGCCTTTGCCCTGGCTGTTCCCTCTGCCTAGAGTGCTTTTCCAAGACAGCCACCTTGCTCCTTCCCTCACTTTTTCAGGACTCTCTACCCAAACGCAACCATTTCCAAGAAGCCTTCCCTGACCACCCTGTGCTTAGTACTAACCACCAGCACCACCTTTCTCTTGCATCCTGCTTTACTGCTCACCATCAGACACGCTGTTCCCTTGTTGTGTATACTTCCTTTTTATGTGTTGGTTAGTTTCAAGATCTGGAACAGTGTCCAAAACATAATAGGTGCTTGATAAATTTCGTTGAATGAGAGTGACCGAAAGGGTAGCCCAAGATGCATTCCAAGGGTGCAAAGGTTTAGAAGTAGAAGGCACCGAGTGTGCAAAGGTTTAGAAGTAGAAGGCACCGAGTGTGCAAAGGTTTAGAGGTAGAAGGCACCGAGTGTGCAAAGGTTTAGAGGTAAGAGGCACCTGCGTATGCATTCAGTAAAGTGGGAGAGTGGGGGGCTTGGGGGCTAGAGGAGGGGAGAAGGGAAAGAGAGAGAGGACTTGGAAGCCACATCAAGGAGATTAGGCATTATCCTGAGGTGATGGGGATGCGATCAAATCTTATGTTTCAGACCAATGATTTGGCTGCTGTATTGTGGATTGGGGGGCAAAACACGAGGGGCAGGATCCTGGTGAGCTGGTGCAGTGGCAGGAGTAGAGAGGACTAGGGACAGGGGCATTGCATTTTGCAAAACAGTGGCCACCAGCCATGTGTGGTTTTGGAGCCTTTGAAATGTGGCTGGGCAGAGTTGAGATGTCCTATAAGTGTAAAATATATAGTATAATTATATATTAATTATTAATATTATATTAATTATAATAATATAATCATATAATACATGTATTATATGTACATTATATATTATAATATATAATATAAATATATATTATAAATAATAAATATGTGTCTATTATAATATAATATATAATACCTATTGGAGAAGACAATGGCACCTCACTCCAGTACCCTTGCCTGGAAAGTCCCATGGACAGGGGAGCCTGGTGGGTTGCAGTCCATGGGGTCACTAAGAGTCAGACACAACTGAGCATCTTCACTTTCACTTTTCGCTTTCATGCACTGGAGAAGGAAACGGCAACCCACTCCAGTGTTCT